>CM068375.1:392796479-393398354 GCA_034769895.1 Magicicada septendecula | reverse complement strand
TATAGTGAGATGGGAAGATTGAGGTGGGTAGGAAGATCGAGAAGACACAATTGAAGTTTGCAGTAAGTGGAGGTGGACTTGGCAAGGATGTGAGTCAGGAATTTGAGAGGATGGCACTAAGAAGAAGCGAGTGTGGATGAATCATGGAGGATGCCAAAGTCCAAGCAGGGCTGTAGTAATTTGGAGGAGAAAGATGTTGATTTTATGATTGAACAGTTAGTAAAATACAGGAACCAAATGGGAATATTTTAACTAATTGTAAGTATAATACTACTGACTTGAAACACTAAGTTTTTTATTTGTAAGAATCTTATATTTTATTGTAAGGTAAATAAGGTATTATATTTTATTTTATTATAAGGTAAATCTTATATTGGTAATATAAGGTAAAAATCTTATATTTTATTGGTAAAAATTAAGATTTTAACCTTGTAGCCTGAACCAGTTTTTGTTTATTATAAGCTTCATCAGACGCTGCCACTAGGAGTGCTGTCTTGTTCTTGGTGATGACCCGAAAGATTGATGTTGTGTGTGTGGTGTGAAATGTTCAAATAATATGTAAGATGTGAATTGTGTCTGTTCATTTAGGATGTCGTTTTTACGTGTTTTTGTATGTTTGTATATTTTTAGTTGTTCAAGAGTGTCTAGTTTTCGATGTTTTGTGTGTACGTGCAGAGGCGGCTCACTCATAAGGGCACATGGTCACGTGCCCCACCAAAAAAACACGAAATAAATAAATAAATATTGTAGAAACGTCCTCGTTTCAAATGATAGTTTGTAACAGTGCGAAGTCTGGAGAAATGTGGCAACGCGAAAACAAATGTGGCAACATAGCGACGGTCACAGCGACCATTGTGACCCAGGTCGCACTACTCCCTTCCACTTCTCAACTTTCTTGTGGTGGGAGAGCGTAATGCTAAAATCCCATAGCATTCGGTCACCCAGACTATGTGACCATTGACCAAACATTTACAGTCTTCAGGTAGTAAACTCTGAATCCTGTAGGTGCGCCACATTACTGCAACTAACGGATATGAATCGGAGCTATTTAGTAGACTATTACATTTTACCGCCATCTGAGCTGTTCTATAATACTAATAATTACTGTTACTTTCTTAGTGTATGTTGTTCGAAATAATGTTATTATAGTGTTTCTATCGTGAATATGATTATAATAATTTTTGCGATTTTATATAATTTTAAATTATATTCTCATTGAAGGAAATATTAAAATAGAACGTGTACCTAGAGCGGTTATGTTATGTGCTACACGATAGTTGTGGTGGCAGTGCTTATAGTAATTGTATAAATTGTAGTGTTACAAGTTTACAAGTGGTTTTCAGTAATCAGTGTTACGCACGCGTGTAAATAACGGTGTTGAAAATATTCAAGTGTCGGTATTTTGTGTGCTTGTGTAAATCTCTGAGACAAAATGAATGATGTCAAGTATTTACAGAGTAAAACTTTGTGCTATGAAGATAGGTTAATAGCAAAACAATTGGGTCCACCAAGACCGCAGTTGTCTATCAACCAAGTGTTTAAGGACAAAAACAGAACCTATAATAGAACTTTCAATACCACAGTGTACGAAAAATGGGAATGGATGTGCGGATGCCCCACAATCAATGCTTTATTTTGCTTTGCTTGTCTTCTGTTTGGCGGTGAAGACACGTGGACTAAGTCGGGCGTTAAAGATCTGAAACATTTACCAGAAAAGAGTAAGAAGCATTCGCTGTCTAAATGTCATTTAGACAATGAAATGAGTTTAGCCGTGCTTGGTATTGTAAATATTAGATTGCAACTCGATGATGGTTACAGAATTTCTGTTCGTAAACATAACGAACTTGTAGACAAGAACAGATACATCTTGTCTCGAATAATTGATGCGATTAAATTTTGTGGGGAATTTGAATTAGCTTTACGTGGCCACGATGAAACGGAAGAAGCAGACAACAACCCAGGGATTTTTAAAGGACCAATCAATTATACTGCAGCACTTGACAGTGTTTTGAAAGATCATTTAGAAAATTCAACAGTGTTTAAAGGAACCTCGAAAACAATTCAGAACGAACTTTTAGATGCCATTTTGTCAGTGTGTCGAAAAAATATTGTGACTGAAATTTCTACGATAGACTTCATATCACTTCAGGCTGATGAAACAACTGACAGTTCGTGCAAAACACAGATGGCACTGATTTTGAGATATCTCATTGAAGGGAGAATAATTGAAAGGTTTTGGGGTTTTTTTGAAGTCCCTTTTGATAAAAGTGCTCGAAGTTTAGCCTCGACAATTTTAGGACAGTTGGAAGAAATAGGAATATACAAGTCCCCGGAAAAACTAATTTGTCAGACTTACGATGGTGCATCTGTCATGAGTGGTCAGAAAGGAGGGGTCCAGTGTTTGGTTAAAGAGAAGTATCCAAATGCAAATTTTATTCATTGTTATGCCCATCAAGGGAATCTGATTCTTCAAAACTCAACATCGTCTGCCTCCCAGAGTAGAATATTTTTTCAAGACCTGCAAGGAATAGGACCATATTTTTCAAGATCTCCAAAGAGGATGGATTATTTAGTAGAAATTGTAAAAAAAAAATTGGGTCTGTGCCTCCTACAAGATGGTACTTTCAACACAGGGCTGTTAATACTGTGTTTGAACATAAAGATAATCTAATAAAATGTTTTGAACACATTAGGGACATAGAGATTTCTGACAAAAGTGCTTCTAGCCAGGCTGCAGGATTTGTACGAACTTTGAGGGATCCTCAGTTCATTTTCTGGTTGACTTTTTTCCACAAAATTATGCCTCATGTGGCGATTTTCTTTGATTGCATTCAACAAAGAAACATTGATGCAATAAAAATGAGAACATTTGTTAAACATTTTGTGTGTGCAGTGGTTAATATTCGTAAGACCTATGAAGACAGTGAAGTGTCTGTAAGTGAGCCTGTGACTAAGAGACAGTGTGTTGAACAATTAAGTAATAAGAGCAACCGTGTGGCCGCTTTGGAAGTATGTGATATGATTGTGAACAATATTAATGAAAGATTTCAATTTTCAGATCATTTATGTGTTTCCAAATTGTTTTTAGTTGAAAAGTTCCCACAGTACTGTGTTGAGTTTCCGGAAAATGATTTTCAGACTACAATTAAATTTTATCCAACAATAAATGGTCTGAAACTGAGAACCGAACTAGAAGTGTTATACAGTCGTGAAGATTTATGTATTGCTTCTGGTGCAACACCCTTATTACAGTTTTTCCTTGATAATAACATGTTTCGTACCTTCTCAGAGTGTGTGACTATTTTAAAGATAATTGTTACCATACCGATGACAACTGTTGAAAGTGAAAGGTGCTTTTCTACATTGAAAAGAATAAAAACATTTTTAAGAAATTCCATGGGCACTGATAGACTGAATGCATTGGCTATGCTATCCATAGAAAAAAAAATGATTCATGGAATTCAAGATTTCAACAAACAAGTGATAGAGGAATTCACTACATCTAAAAACAGGAGAATGGAATTGTTATACAAAAAGTGAAATACCAGGTAAGACCTTCTATATTTTTTTACCTAAGTACCCCCTAAGTACTAATTACCGCGAATGGTGGCCCACCTTAGATCCTCCCCACTGTGTGCCCCTCCCATTTCATTACTCACGAGCCGCCACTGTGTACGTGTAGAATATCCATGTTGCTTTTGATGTTTGTGTATATGTGGTTTGCTTCAATGAGGTGGTTACCAATAAAGCTTTGTGTTCCAAGTCAGTACTATTATACTTATAATTAAATTCTTGGATTTCATTGTCCATGACGTGTCCATTGATGAACTAAATATAATTATGTCATTATTATATTTACTTATAATTATATTTATTAAAAATAATTATGTCATAATTATATTTACTTATAATTAGTTAATCAATGAACACGTCATGGACAACAAAATCCAGGGAATATTTTTACGATATTGATTGATGACTCGTTGGGGACTTGGTGAAACATATTAATACAAAGGTAATAAACATACAAACACTTGGTAAGTTTCACAGTTTATTATTTACACCTGACAGCTTATTAAGCTATTCTCAATGAGATCATAGAAACAACTAAACAATGAAGTGAGGGTGGTGACCATGTGTTTAGGGTGTGTATCCAGACAATTGTATGGGGTGTGTTTATGATGGAGGAAGTGGAGATGCTAGTAAGGGAAGGTCAAGTGTCTGTAAAAACTAAGCATAATCAGAAGGAATATTTTTGTTCATTTTCCTGTTTGCCCTCTTCTTAAATGCTTGAAATCTGAGATGCATTTTCCTCTTTTAAACAGACAGACAGATAGACAGAGACAGACACACACAGATTTCTATAAACTGTGATTTATAAATCTTATACAGCCCTATAATATGCACAGATAGACTAGATTAATACACTTACACTCATGAACTATATTAAAAGTGCCGACTCCATGGCCACTGCCATGGCTATAGTCAAGACCTGTGCTCCATAACGGTGCTCGTATCATGATATCAATATCACGCATCGGTAAGTATTGTGGAAATGTTAGAGACGCCACATCTATGGAGGCCATCAGCAGTCGTGTGTATATGTCTTTTTCTCTTTTAGTTGGTGTACCAAAGTGGAATGTGCGAGTAACATCTGTTGTACCATCTATTAAAAGCATTAAATGTATATATTACATATTAAAATAATATTTTATTTTAATTAGATTGATAAAAGTAGCAGAAATAATAATAATATTCAAAGTTACGTCTAAAAACTGGGCTGTTAGGCCGTGATCAGTAGCTATTAAACGCCATTATGTCGGGAATATTTTGATTCCCCCTCAGGAATCTTCTTCAGGCCGCCAAAAAGCGACAGAGAGTAAAAAACACAATAGCAGGAGATGTACACTGAACAATACCCAATACCTGTATCAGGTGGAAGCAACAAGATGGCCAGGTAACAAAGGTTACCTTTATAATCTTGCCAACCAGGTATCAGCCAATCACAGAACCTTGGACACGTTACAATAGGCTCACTCAGTATAGCTCAGCTATTGTGTTTTTTACTCACTTGCATTTTGGTGACCTGATGAAGATTCCCGACGGGGAATCAAAATGTTGCCGACATGATGGCGTTTAATGGTAACCGTCCATGCCCTAACAGCCTGGTTTTTAGACGTACTTTTGGATATATTGATACTGGCCATGCAAGCTTCAGACAAAAGTTACTATAATAATAATAATATTAGTAGTAATAGTAGATGTAGTCGTAGTAGTAAAAATAATAATAGAGAAAAAGTAATAAAGAAGTTAATGAGGTACCAGTCAACTCAGCTGCTGCTAATGGATATGGTAACTGTTGGATCCATCAGTAAGTAATTTCATCCTGAAGTAGCAGGCTTTCCTCATGAGTGGCGACAAAAAACTGTAGCATCATACTGCGTCATGATGAATATGAGGTGGTCTGGTATAATGGAGATCAGAATTTTCCAAAGGATAGAAGGCGGAAACTTTAGAGGGACACAGTGGATCAGGTAGTTGTAAAAGAATTGAAATAGCCATAGCTGACAGATTTCATTAAGAACTAGCAGTAGCGTGGCGTCCATGTAACCACTGTTGCCGACGGCAACAGTACAGCAAATGAAAGGAAATAAAATTAATTATATCACAGAATAAATACATTATTTACTGAATAATCTGAAATGCGAACAATATTAGTAGGAAAACTTAAAGAAAAGCATAGCATTGCTTTCAAACTTCTAGGCACTTGCACCGTCTTGTGTTGCCGGCTCAGACATCAGCAATGTTTTACTACGTATGATCATTGACCTCATAGCAATTGTCACTGTACACACTAGAAGGAGAGGGGGACACATTCGTCCACCCTATTTGTTGCCGTTGTATAAACCAGGAAAACACTCACTTAGGAGCTATGTGCATTTTCAGAACCAATGTGCATCAGATGCTACTAGTACGTAACTATTTGTATTTTGTTCGTTTAGTTATATGTTTCTCTGTTTGTCTTTATTATTTTTAATTCTATTATTTGTGTCCGGAACACCGGAGCCCTCTTCTTCTGCCAGCGAATGATAGAAAATACACTAAAAAAATATTTTGGCTCTAAAAACAACACTTCGTAAAAGAAAAAATACGAATTAATTTTTAGGCGTATCACAACCGCCAACAGCTGTTATGTGCCCACCCACACCAATGAGAACTAGTCACATTTACTTTATAACTAACCATTTAGTAATTACTTTTTACAGTGTTTATGTTACCCAGATAATGTCCACCAGAGTCTACAAGAAGAATACTGCTCTTATCAACTGGTATATTTGTAGTATTCTTTGGTTCGTAATGAGGAATTGCTGAATGAGGTCCAAAGCCGACCACTGTGGGGAAACTGATACCACGATTCTGGAATTGCTCTCTGCGAAATGCATCCAATGTGTCTGCTATTTTCATTTCATCCCATTTCTCATCCTTCTTCAACTGAAATGAAAGTTTGTGAAATAATTTTTTTTATAATTCAGAAAACCAAAGTTCAAAACCATTCTTGGATTTTGTTGACCATGACGTGTCCAATGTTTAACTAAATATAAATATAATACTACTGACTTGGAACACTAAGTTTTTTATTGGTAAAAATGTAAAATTTTTACCTTGTAGCCTGAACAAGTTTTTGCTTATTATAAGCTTTGTGATATAAGAGCGCTGTCTGTCTTGTTCTTTGTGACGGCGCCATTGTCTGAAAGATCGATGTTGTGTGTGTGCGGTGTGATGTGTTTGAATAGTATGTGTGATTTGAATTGTGTCTATTTGTTTAGGATGTCGTTTTTATTATTCAAATATTCAAAACTAAACACTCTTGAACAACTAGAAATATACAAACACACAAAAACACATAAAAACGACATCCTAAACGAACAGACACAATTCAAATCACACATACTATTTGAACACATCACACTGCACACACACAACATCGATCTTTCAAATGACGGCGCCTTCACCAAGAACAAGATGGACAGTGCTCCTAGTGGCAGCCTCTGACAAAGCTTATAATAAGCAAAAACTGGTTCAGGTTACAAGGTACATTTTTACCAATAAAAAACTTAGTGTTCCGAATCAGTAGTATTATACTTATATTTAGTTAAAAACAATCTTAAAGTCTCTTTATAAAGATACTCTTAGTTTTGGTACTTTTCATAATATCACTTTAATTTTTTACTACTATTTATTCTTTTGTCTTTAATAACATATCTTCAAGAGTTAGAGTTATGATAATTATTATAGTACTTCACAGTAATTAAGGAAGTATACCTGGCCTTCCAAATGAGCAAAAAAATCACAAAACACCACAGCATCACGTACATGAGCTTTTCTCATTCCGTCTCTTTCAACCAAATTTTTCTGTGCTTTCATTATCATTATAGGAGACACTGCTACCTTTCTCTTATCTACAGGTATCTGAAAAATGACAAAGTGCAGATTCACACACTTTTGTACTTAGACAGTACTCTTAAGATAACCAAACACATACCTAATAGAACAACAGAATAATTGTGTAGATGGGGTTAATAGTTGATTATTTGCCTAACATGATGATTTATCAGATACATTAGTACACTGTCATATTACCTAGGCATGCAAAGTAGCATGAAATGTAACTAAAATTTCAAGAAATTTGTGATTAGTTTTAGTATGAGAAATAACAATCAAGTATATCATTTTTTTGCATTTTATTTTGACTTTAGGATTAAATTTAATTAAAACGACTCAGGTGTACAAAACTTAGCTGTCAGTTTAATTTAAACACTATACAGTTTCCATTCTTAGTTCAATCCTGATGTAAACAAACAGGTGTGCCACATAAGAAATGCTATTTGCTACTTGAATTAGAGGCGTGTCACTCTGATAGAAGGACAGGGTACACACGACATTGATACTCTACATTCTATTTAATTTCTTCAAAATCAAGGTACATTTTATGCTACTGAAAGAAAATGTCAGAAAGTCAACAGAGTATAAATATTCCTCCACCATGAATATTTATGGATTTTCTGGTCTAGATCCACACTGTTCTGCATCAACAGGAACACCTCTTGTAGGATGTGCCACTTCACCACACAGTATGGTCTTGGCTAAAGAGAGGCTTACGGCTCCTTTGATAGTTAACATCACTTCAAACAACTCTGAGAATTTGTGAGTACTGGTGCCCCTAGAAAGCTGGTACAAACATACTGTTACGACGGTCTACTCGATCATCGTAGGTACAGTGGAAAACAACAAAATACAAGACACCAATTAAGTCACTAATCACACCTTTAATTTTTACAGTTAAACAGTTCGTAATTAACAACACAGTCTCTACAACAAATCAAATGAAAATTGTTCACATGCAATAAAATGTCCACTAAAATTAAACACAATTGTATTACAATTATACCTTCCGATTATAAACACCACTCTTAACTAATAACCACTTGAACGTGCAACTATAACTCTCGAACCGCACTGTCAATATATTGCACTAATACTAACTTGAACGTCGTTGAGTACTGGTATTTATAGCCAGTCGAATATCTAGACGATTCCACATACTATGTATTACCTCTAAACTATGATGTAATTGCTTGCGCCCTTGACACAGTGAGAGCGGCCGTGTGAATTCTGGCACCATCTAGAAAATGCATCGGCAAGCACATATGCCACATGCGTTACATCGAGATTCTTCTGGCACATTCGACAAACACGTAGATTGTTCTGTAATGTCGTAACACTGCCGCCTCCTTAAGCCTGTTCGTCCTGAACTGGCAAACCGTATCTGAAGTAGTACTTAGCCAGGCGATCTAGGTGGACGACCTTGAACTTTTGCTGTCCTTCCTGTTGAATCCGATAAACAACAACTTTGATTCTTTTTTCACAAAGTAGGGTCCTTCCCAGTTAGACTGAAGCTTAGGTGAGCGACCACGACGGCGCTTTGGATTGAACAACCAGACCTGATCTCCTTCTTGGAAACCCACACTATTGCTGCGAACGTCATACCGAGTTTTCATTTTATCACTGGCTATCTTCAGCCGTCCTCTTATCAATCGATTCATTTCTCGCAGTTGGTTTTCTAATTGCGAGGAATAGTTCTTTGGCTTTTGGGATTGAGTCTCAGGTGATCCAAACATCAAGTCCCCAGGAAGACGAATCTCCCGCCCAAACACCAATTTTGCTGGAGTCATGCCAGTTGTGTCGTGTACTGATGACATATACGCCATAAGGTATAGTGATATACGTTGGTCCCAGTCTGTTTGGTTCTCGTCAGCAACTTTCGAAAGATGCTGCTCAAGTGTGCTGTTGAATCTCTCAACCATCCCTTCCGATTGAGGATGCAGAGGCATTGTCCTGGTCTTTCGAATTCCGAGTAGACGGCATAATTCTTTAAACACTCCTGATTCGAAATTTCTCCCTTGATTCGTATGGATTTCCGTACGGGCTCCATAACGGCAACAGAAGTTGTGAACTAACTGCTTTGCCACAGTGGTAACCTCCTGATTTGGAATTGCGTAGGCTTCCACCCACTAGTAAAGTAGTCACCTACAACCATGATGTACCTGTTTACATCGCCAGTAACTGGGAATGGTCCAGCAATATCTATGGCAATTCTCTCGAAAGGCAATCCAACGTTATACTGTCTCATTTTTCCCCTGCTTCTGGTTTGTGGGCCCTTGCTTGCAGCACATATTTCACATGTCCGAACCCATTCCTCTACGTCATGGTAAAGATGAAGCCAATAGAATTGCTTCCGTATTATGTCAAGGGTTTTGTTAACGCCAAGATGGCCTCCAGATGTTCCATCATGCATCTCCTTCAAAATAGACTGCACTTTACTTCGGGGAACTATCAACTGCATGATCACGTCTCGCCCATCTGCACTTTCCCAAGCCCTTTTCAGCAATCCGTTTTCTAAGGTAAGAGATTCCCATTGTACCCAGTAGCCCTTCAGCACTTCAGAACCATGGGAGATATCTTGCCAATCCAGGCAGCGACCTTCCTCTTTTGCTGTCAAAATTGGTCAAATGTCTTCACCAGTCATCTGTTCTTGTCGACAGTCTTGTGTTGTCCAGCCGTCTGCCAGGAAATCTACAGTGATGGCTTGAACATGTTCGCTTGAGTTTTGTTTTTCCTTTCTGTGGCAATGTCGTCAGTCTTCCAGGCACGGTCTTCATGATAAGCCATCTCCATTACCATGCAGGCACCCCCGTCGATGTTGTACCTTGAAGTTATACTCTTGCAGACGTTCAAGCCACCTTGCCAACTGTCCTTCCGGATTTTTAAATCTCAAGAGCCATGCAAGCGCAGCATGGTCGGTACGTAGTGAAAACTCTCTTCCATAGAGGTATTTATGGAAGTGCTCCAACGCTCAATGATTGCCAGCAACTCTCTCCTTGTAACGCAATAATTTCTCTCCGGTTTAGAAAGTGTCTTGCTGTAATACGCTATTACTCGTTCTTCACCGTTTTGCAATTGAGACAAAACTGCTCCTAGACCAGTATTGCTTCTGTCTGTGTCCAGAATGTACTTCCCTTCGGAAGCTGGGAAAGCAAGAATTGGCTGCGAACATAATGCAATTTTCAAAGTCCTAAATGCTTGATCACACTCTCTCGACCACTGGAAGTTTCATTTATTTTCCGTTAGCTCATGTAATGGTTTAGCAATAGTAGCGAAGCCTTTCACAAAACGTCTGTAATATGAGCATAACTCCAGGAAACTCCGAACTTCGTGTTTACTCTTCGGCACTGGCCAGTCTCTTACGGTATCTACTTTATCCATGGTAACACCCGATGCCGAAACCAGATGGCCCAGATACTGTACTTCCTTCTGGAATAGAGAACACTTCGGGCTCAGCTTCAGTTGTGCACCGTGAATTCTAGTTAGAACTTCATTAAGGTTTTGCAAATGGTCTTCAAAAGTCTTCCCGATCACTATGACATCGTACAAGTAAACAAGGCAAGTTTTCCACGTCAGGTCTCGGAGTACCAGGGCCATCAATCTCTCAAATGTTGCCGGTGCATTACAGAGTCCAAATGGCATTACGTTAAATTGGAATAAGCCACTTGGGGCCGAGAAAGCGGTCTTTTCCTTGTCTTCTTGATGAAGACCCACTTTGCTAATATCCACTCTTCAGGTCTAATGTGGAAAACCACTGTGCTCCGGACAACATGTCGAGTGTATCGTCAGCGCGAGGTAATGGATAGCAGTATTTCTTTGTAACGTCATTTAACCTCCAGTAGTCTACGCAGAAACACAATCTACCATCCTTCTTCGCTACCAGCACTACAGGAGAAGACCAAGCACTTGACGAAGGTTCGATTACTCCCTCTGTCAACATGTCCTGTACTAACCGAGACATTTCTTCTTGTTTAGATAATGGAGGCCTTCGAGGAGGTTGGCGTATCGGTGATGTGTCCCTGGTATTGATGCGATGTTGCACAAGAGAGGTTCTTCCCAGTGACTGTCCCCGAACTGCAAAACAATCTTTGAATTCGTGTAAAAACTGTCTGAGTTCTTTTACCTCACCACTTGAGAGGTCATTAGAAGATCTGTTCAATAATTCTTGCAGTTCCTCTGGTAATTTGGAATTATCCGAAGCACTGGATCTTCGTTGCTTTATTACGGCTACCCAGGCCACAGGAATCAATTTGCCTAGGAGCGTATTACTTTGTAAAGTGATAGCTTGATCCAAAATATTCGCCACTCTAATAGGTACATTTCCGGTTTCGTCAGGTTTTACTAAATTTCTGGCAATTGTGCTGTCCGGTGTGTTGACTACCTGGGGTTAGAATATAGAGCACTGGTTGCCCCTAGTATCTACATCGGTTCTAACCATAATGATCTTTTCGGAGTTTGGCGGAACAGTTACAGCCACTTGGTTTATGACGTCCATCGATTTTTTTGTGATGTTGTCAGCATTACCTCTTCTCCTCCGATTCTCAAGACATTGTTTCTGAGGTCAACTATGAATCTGTATGCGTTCATAACGTCCACACCAAGAATTGCTTCATCCACAATGTCTGCAACAAGTACTTGACGATTAAACTCAAGTCGACCGAGGCGTAGGTGTATCTCCAGTTTTCCATACACATTTACAGGCCGTCCAGTAGCTGTTCGGAAGCTGCAAGAGCACCAGATTGGCTTGAGATCTTTCACCACGTCAGGCCGCACAATGGAAACTGTTGCACCTGTGTCAACTCTAATCGAGGTTGGCCTTTCTTGAACGAATCCGGTAACCACCAAGCTCCCACTGTTTTTCTGAAGTGCAGAAATTGCGTAATGTGGTGCAGTTTCGTTATCGGTTAGTTCGTCAAATATTCCCATCTCCCCCATCTGGTTATTAACTTCGAACTCCCCTTCATCACTATCGTTGATATTATAGTTACTTGTCATTTTTACTTCACTATTTTTAATTTGATTAAAATTCCTGAACTTTTTACTCTTACTTCGTGTTAACATTAATTATTTTACAAAATTTCATAAATATACTTCTTATTATCTACCTCATCTCATTCTACAGAGCTTATTTTAATTTTGACTTTACGCTCCATGTTGTTGAGCGCCAAATATAATTTATTTTAAGAGCTCGGTTTTTTGATGTTGATTATATTAAAGATTTATATTATTTATGATTTAGATTTTAATATCTGTTACTAAATACATCTACTCATTATTAGGTAATTCATTAATTCGGTTGGGCGCCAGAGCAGAGTATCCCAGGGTTTATTAATAAATAATAACTCGTTCAGTTCAGATACTAATATACTATATTATTCCATTTTATTACAACTAAGGCATTTGACATTTTATCATAAACATTATGATATTTAATAGAACATTATTGATATGTTTAATACACATTTACTACTAACTTCAAAGTATTATGATTCTTTACAATTACTATTATTTCATATTCTTCAGTTAACGAGCCGCAGTATTATATTCTATTCATCTGATATATATGTATATATATATATATATATATATATATATATATATTCAATATTTAATTAACACATCGCATAATATTCCTTAACTAACATAAATTTCCTTAATAACCTTTTATCTGCAGTACTCGACTCGTATTAAAATGCTATTACTATGATATTTCAATTCATTCCCTTAATTGTACAATGATTACTAATAATACCTTTCTAGTATGTCATATTGTATTTTTATTTCTGCTGGCGACAGACTGTCGGCACACAAGCCTTGCCCTGTTCATTCTGTACTCTACATATTACTTACATCTATGTGTATTACAATTTCATATCCTATCATATCTCTATAAATATGATTAATAATTAAAGTTTTTATTTATATATTACACATATTGCATTAATTTATATAAGTATATATTGTACATATTGAATTAATTTATAATGTTCCCCAGTAACGTTACAACTTAACTAATTCTAATTAATTCACTACTGACTCGGAAAACAAAGTTTTTTATAGGTACAAACAAAAGTTTTACCTTATAGCCTGAACTGGTTTTCGCTTTTAAAAAGCTTCTTCAGAGCCTTTAGACAAAAATACGGCAGCCTCTGAAGAAGCTTTTTAAAAGTGAAAACTGGTTCAGGTTATAAGGTAAAACTTTCACATTTGTACCTATAAAAAACTTTGTGTTACATAAACTGGTGGCGCCATGATGTGCAAGCGGGGTTTGCAGTCTTTAATCACACCAAGCGAACCTATATTGTTGTAATAGGAACACCTGAGCTTAGCCAGGCAGAGCACTAATCCACTGTATTTCCCCATATACAAAGCGCGTCACAGTTGGTGCATACACTGTGGCAAGAGTGTGTACGGTTTCTTGTATTGCTCTGGGCTTTTCAATCAACGAATGATTAATTACAATGATTTAGCTTGAAAATACTATTATTGGTTATTGTTTTATTCATAATTCTATAATTTAAAATACAATTCCGGATTTAATGGGGGTTGTGCAACCGTGCAACCTAAGCTTGGGCCGCCACTGGAAGAGGCCAAGGGATAAGCAAGTAACATTTCTTTTTGTCTTTAAACAGTTACTAATTAAGACTATTATGCTGACTTACTGCAGTGTAAATAGCTCTGCTGACACCACTGCTGAAGTCATCTTCAGCCGGAAGAAGAACTCGCTTCCATATCTGTGACAGAGTTCTCAGGTCATCCCAGATTGCATCATAATCATGAACTCTAAAATCAACAATCATAATATACAATGAAATTTTAATTATACCTTGTGCAGTGGCCAATTACATTTTACTTTTACACTTAATTTCTTCATGGAATAAGTGAAGCGAGTCTTCAGTTTTAACTCTGTCTGTCTGTTCCTCAGTTTGGAATGTGTGTGTCTATCTATTTATCTGTCTACCTGTCTGTTTGGGCCATGTCTCATGATAACTTTGAAGATTTCAACCAATTTTTGTAAACTTGACATGCATGTCTAAACTTTTATTCCTATTCCTATTGTTCCAAATTCCTATTATTTTTTAGATTAATCACCCCAAAAATAGAGGGGCAAGGGCATGGCCGGTTCTAGTAGAAGGCCGGAATATTAAACGTGGGAACGTTGCGTCTGAGGCCTACAAGCATATGGTAATAAAATAGCTAAAGTGAACATGTTATATTTTGATTTAATTTCATAGCATTACTAAAATCATGAGTAGGCCTATTTATAGCTAAATCTAAATTATAGGCCTGTGCGTACTTAGTACTATACGTTTAAGTTGAAGAAACTAGTGAATTAGTGTTAGGTGTAATGGAATTAATTTTGTTCAAATTTATGAATTCATATCATATGAATGAGTTAGTTATTATATTTCTTAAATAGTATAACAGTATTTAACATAATAAACTTTTAATTTGCAAAAAATGAAGAATTATAAAACTGCTGTTAACTGGCAATTAAAAATGACGCGATTTGATTATTGAAATATATAAATTAAGAAATCATCTAGTCGGCCTCAAATATCAGCTGGTTCCAGTGTTGCCACGTTTAATGATCCGGCCTTGTACTAGAGTTGGTATGAGGGGTTAAAATTTTGAAAATATGAAGCAAAGATCCATGTAGATTAAAGAGAATTTTAACTAAATCTGAATATAGTATTCAGTTTTTTAAATTTCAAAATTTTAGTACAGTAGGGCCCAAACAAGGGAACACAATTTTGAGAAAAATTAAATATCCATGCCCGGTATCAGACTAAAGGCAATTTTAAACTCAAATCCAAATGTAGTTTATCTCTGAAAATTTTTTAATTTAGAGGCACCAAGGGCCAAAAATGGAAGCTAAAACTTTAAGAAAATTGTAAAAGTCTAGTGGAGCACCAACTTTACAAATTTAGTAAGCGATATTTGCAAAAAAACTGTGCATTTTGTTATAAGTTGTGTATGTTTGTAAAAAGTATTAAATATGTGTCTAAAGTATCTATGGAAACATACATAAATTAGAACTAAATTATTTGCCACTACTTGCCATTTAGGCATTATGGTTATGAATTTAACTATAAAAACCAATGCAGTAGTTTGGAATTTTTAGTTTTTATTGTATGATTGTCTACTTTACAATTATTTTACTAAAATTAGTGGAATAATTGAGATTTTCATATTTTTTCTGATAACTTGAAAAATGATCTAATATTGAAATGTATCTAATATTAAATATATTTGGTTCAAAGTAGTGAATGAGTTCTGCATCTCAGGGAGATTACTAATAGTCTATGGTATGTCTCTTGTAATGGTACAGTCAGGATGCAGGTACACCTCAACCTAACCTGTGTTCTGGACTCATCTGAATGGATCTGGATTTTGTCTTCTTTTGTAAGGGCTTAAATGGATGTATTAGCATTCTGGTTGTTGTTTTATTTTGGGGAATAGTGTTGCGGTTTCCACATTCTGCCTGTCAAAATGTGGTGGTAACCTGGGGTTTTGTATTTTTTTTTGGGAGTTCCTTTTGGGGACGTTCTTCTTTTGACACCATTACACTGATAGAATCCTATGTGCCTGCACTTTTTTATGTTGGACAATTGTTCCCCTGTGAATGCAGTGCTCCAATTTGGTAGAATCATATCTACGATGAGATAATGTTTTATGTAGCAACTGCCTGAGAAAAAAGTCCAATATGAATGTTGTCACTACTTACATTTCAAGAATACTTCAGGATGACCTTTTCAACGTTGCGCTTCTAGCTTCCTAGTTGAGGAAAATATGAATTTTCAAATTAGATAGACTTGCTATGGTAATATTTTATTTTGAAAATTAGTGTTTCAAGTAAGGATTGGATCATTTTGTAGTTAACACATAATTTAACATTTTTATATAGATATTTGAAATTTATCTGAGGACATTGTTAATCTTGTTATTTGAATTAGCAGTCTCTGTAATTCCAACTTTGTCATGTTTACTTGCTGAACTGCTACTTGTCATGATCCGGACAAGGCCTTTCAGTGTTTCCACTTTGAAACATGTCTCAGTGTTTCGGTTTTCCATGAGGGTCATGGTTTAGGTCTTGAAAATGGTGGAAACACTGAAAGGCCTCATCTGGAACTTGACAAGTAGCAGTTCAAAAAGTAAACATGACAAAATTGTGATTATAAAAAAGTGGTCAACACGCATTCTTGATATTATCATTTTCAGTATTAACTTTGTCTCTGTAACCATTCTGTCTATATTATACTTCTATTTATTTCTTGATAACTGTGGTATTGTAATTTGTGCCACACTATTCCCTTCTGCAGTATTCAGTTGCTTCTCTTATTTAGGATACTTCAAAACCATATATAAGATACTTGCTGTGTCCCATCATGGTGACCAAAAAGCACAGTTTTCATTATGTTATCTATACTTAAAAGAGTTATATTCTCTTAGGGTAGACGGATACCTGTTAGTCAAGGTAAGAAGACAAGACCGGTTTAGATATGCTTAGTCATTATTGTTTATGTTGATGTTTACTATTGAATACACACCAATTAGTAATTACAATTAGATGTTTCTAAATATGTCTATACTTCGTGTCTGATGGAATAGGGCATTCCTATCAGTTAATATCAGACGACAGCAGTATTTATATATTTATTTACATTTTATTTTATTTATATTTTAATGATTTATTACTACAGGTTTATTAATATTTTTATTTATTACAGTAAAATAGTGAACAACATTGTACTATGGCGAATGATGGAAAGTTTGTTTTGCTGGTGCAGGATAGGGAAATACTATACAATCCAAAATTGAAGGACCCCCCCATAACTGAAATATGGTGGAAAACTTATAAAGGGAACCCAGTGTCTCCTATTTTCTAGCTTACATATCCACTCCCAAATCATAAGTGCTCCCATAATAACTGTACTGTCTGACGTCTTATTCACAACTAACTGGTGTGAGTTATTGTCATATGAATAAAGGTGTCTTGTCTAGTTTCGTCAAAAAGTTGTTTCCTTTAAACATATCTTGTCTTGAAAGTGTGCATCATACAGAACATACACATGGGTTAACTTACTTGGCACAGTATGGATTGAAGCAAGCCTCTACAGACAGGTGTCTCTTGACGTCTGGACTCAGTTTGTCTTTGCCAACGTAAAGGTGAAGCTGCTCCTTTGTTATCACCAGATAAGATCGTAACAGAGGGTTGTACGGTATGTCTTTGCCTCTTATATTGAGCAGCCAGGCAATTTCGTCGAGTGCAGTCACAACCATCGCGTCACAGTCCATGTCTTTCATCTGCTGCCGGACAGCCATCACTTTGCTCAGCCATGATTTTCCTGTAACATGTGGATACTAGATATGAAAAATTTATAGACAGACACACAGACAGACAGACAGACATGTGTGCAAGTGAAAAGTATCAAATGCTAAATGCTGGCATATACTGGAGTAGGAAGTTGGACAAAGAAACATACTTTAATATAGTCTCACAGAATATATTAAATATTTAGAATTAATATTAGGCAATTACCTGTATTAACTTCCGTCTTGTGACTTATTTGGTTTTTTCTTAAAACGATGCGTTTCGAGAATAAATTCTCATCATCAGGTTCCAATACTATAAAAACATCAAATTCACCCAAAAGTCAACTAGTTAAAACACACAAACACAAAAACACCACACATAATTTAACGCCGACACAGTCACGGCACAGTCCGATGCTCACGTCTCGTTGCCAACGACCAACTGTTGCACTTTGTCTTATACGACCGTTATCATTGCCCGCTGACCCATCGATATCGATGGCCGTGTTGTACAGCAGATTCAATTGGAACGAAACTTTGTCATTAAGTAGCTGGTCCGTTTGTAACTTAGAAGCCCTGTATATCTCATATTCCTCCACAGCGTTCATATATGCACCCATTTACAATTATGAAGCAGTTTAAAGTTTGTGTGGAAGTCTGAGTACTTATGATTATACAGCATTAAATGCTGAGCGTAACTGGATCTAGTTTTCGAGATATCACTTTTGGGGAGGTGTTCTTTAAAACGTTCGGCTGATGGCCTGCCCGTTTGTCCTATATAGAATTTGTCACAGTCATCGCATTCAAGCTTGTACACTCCAGTTTTCTCTTCAGCCGGGATATGAGTCCTTTGTCCCAAACGTTTTTTGATGTTGTTTGTGGTTTTAAAGGCCATTGTTATTTTACGTTTTTTCCGCTCATTCTTTACAATTACTGGTAGTACATTCGTGTACTCAGTTACTATAAACTTAGTATCTTCTTTAGATGGGCCAGTTAATCTATTGATTTTTACCGAGTGTTTTCTTATAAGCTTGTCTATGATTCCACTGTTATACCCATTAGCGATAGCTATACTTTTGAGTATATTAGTCTCTTCCACTCTGTCTTTTTGCTCAAGGGGAATAGCAAGCATTCTATGAACGAACGCGTTGAAGGCTGCCATTTTTTGGGAATATGGATGGTACGAATCAGCATGAATAGTAATATTCGTGGTGGTGGGCTTTCTATAAATTTTGAATCCAAAACGGTCATTATATTTGCTGATAGTGAGATCAAGAAAGTTCAGGCAGCTATTATTCTCCATTTCTAGGGTAAATTGGATTTTCATGTTTATGCTGTTCATATATCCTTTCAAATTTTCTATTTGTCTACTCGTTCCATTGAATATCATAAAAGTGTCGTCAACGTAGCGTACGTAAAATTTAATTTTGTCTCGCTGTTTATTAAGACTAGACATTAAAAATGTATTCTCAAAGTGGTTCAAGTATAGGTCCGCTAAAATTCCCGATAAAGGTGACCCCATTGCCAGACCATCCTCCTGCATGAAATACTCATTATCATAAGAGAAATAATTTTGTTTGAGTATTGTTTTTAGCAATTGCATAAGTTCATCAATTTCATTTCTACCTAACCTATTTGTATTAATTAAACTATTTCTGAGAATTGTCATTGTCTCATCTACCGCCACATTGGTGTACAGATTAGTTACGTCAAATGAAGCCAACCTATAATGTGGTGCTGATTTAATAGTTTTAATTTTTTCAACGAGATCGTAGCTGTTTTTTATGCTGTAGTTATTTACTATGTCAATGTTCTCTTTTATGATTTTTACTAATCTTTTAGCCGTCCTATAACCAGGGGCAGTCGTGTAATTTACAACCGGGCGTATTGGCATATCTTCTTTATGTATTTTGGGTAAACCCGTAAGTTCTGGGGCCCTGGCATCTATGGGTTTTAAATAACGTCTAGTGCTTTCATTGAGGAGATTGGGGCATTTATTTATAGCGTTGTTTAATTCCTTGACATAGGCGCTGGTGGGATCCTTGTGTAGCTTTTTAATATTATTGTTTTTTATGAATTCCTGTACCTTATTGGTATATATATTTTTGTTAATAATAACTACCGTATTACCCTTATCAGCTGTCGTGACGATAGCGTTATCATGTCGAAGTTTTTCGTAAACATTCCGTGCAATACGCGCGTCACGTTTGTACTTATTTTGCAGGTTAGCGATGTGGGTATCCTTCTTAATAACTTTGTTTATTTTGCTATTTATGATGGCACGCGTTTCCTCCTGATGCGAAATATTATCAATAGTTTTTATGGCAGCTTCCGCGCATATTATTTCACGGATCATACAGTTCTTATTAAACGAGGGAATGTTATACATCAAACCTTTGTTCAATAATGTCATTTCGTTATGTTCAAATTTAATTCCGGTGTAATTTGCAACCCGCTGATGAAATACGTGGCTATGTTCTACTGTATTATTATCGTCATTGTGTTGTTTTGTATACAGGTTTTGAAACTTTCTTAACTGTTTACGTTTAAGAGAACTGACGACTTTGTTTATCTGTCTATTGACAATGTCGAGAATGTCGTTTATTACTGCCGGGTGAAACTCGTTTAAAATTTCCAGGTGGGCTAGATAAAGCTTAGTATTTAGACCACTTTTTAAAATATAAAGTCGTTTGATCTCTTCTTTAATCCAGATTGTTTTTATTTTTTCGGAACAATGTCTGCTGTTGATGTTGGAACTTATGTACTTCGGTGTGATGTTGTAGTGAAGGCATCTTTTATTATACTTGATGTCCTGCGATGCCTTAATCAATTTTATTATGCCTTCTTATGCCTTAAGAATATATTAATTTCCTGGATTTTATTGTCCATGACGTGTGCGTTGATTGACTAATTATAAATATACAGATAAAAAGGAATACCAAGATGAATTAAACACAAAAGAATAATCAATAAACTCCTACACAAAACACAAGACAAACAAGAGACAAAAACAGAAAACAACAAATTCATAATACTAACATATATCAATAACCACACTGAAAAAATAACCCACAAATTTAAAAAAGCAGCATACAGAATTGCGTACAGAACTACAAACAAAACAGAACACACAATGACAAAAAACAAACACAAAGAACAAAACAAATTTGGTTTACCTGGTGTATACAAACTAAAGTGCTCAGGATGTAACAAATTCTGTATAGGCCAGACAGGACGTAGCTTCAAACAGAGATACACTGA
Organism: Magicicada septendecula; assembly: GCA_034769895.1. NCBI lineage: Eukaryota > Metazoa > Arthropoda > Insecta > Hemiptera > Cicadidae > Magicicada > Magicicada septendecula. Next base: position 393,377,333 of record CM068375.1, on the reverse strand, counting down.
ACACACAAAGGGGCACTACACCCCACCACTGAATCCATCTTTGCAAACCACCTCATTACCGCAAACCACACATACACAAACATAAATTGCAACATGGAAATTCTATATGTACACACAACATGCTGAAAACTAGACACTCTTGAACAACTAGAAATATACAAACACACAAAAACACATAAAAACAACATCCTAAATGAACACACACAATTTAAATCACACACACACACACACACACACACACCATTGATCTTTCGAACTACGGCGCTGTCACCAAGAACAAGACAGACAGCGCTCCTAGCGGCAGCCTCTGATGAAGCTTGTAATAAGCGAAAAATAGTTCAGGCTACAAGGTAAAAGTTTTACATTTTTAACAATAAAAAATTAGTGATCCGAGTCAGTAGTTACATATTTATAGTTAGACTGTATCAAATAGAACGAGGTATACACAACATGATACAATTAAGTATATTGGCGTAGTACAGTTAAAACTATTTTATACAGTTAGACAATATCACAATATGTACCTTATTACAGTCCATCTATAAGTTTTCTATTTAAAACTGATCATAAAAAAAAGGAATTTAACATGTTGTTGATTCATCCTCTTCGTTCACTTATTAATTTAATAATATATATAAAACTTTCACTTATGAACTTACTATTCGTTGTCACTTTCCCAAACGTTTCAAGGTGATGTACCTCTTCTTCAGTGGGATTTCGGGTTCTGGAAGAGTTTGCACGTTGTACAAAAAACCCCAATGCTGGTTATGAGTCTCAAGTTGTGTAAAGTGCTGTTCGATGGATGTCAGAGCCTGATCTATAAGCGGGTAAAAGACAACTGTTTTAAACAACTGCTCTGGATCTGTTGGGGCTTCGTCTCGGGACTCATAATCAAATTGCCGTTTTTTCTTCCTCTCAGGCTGCTTCTTGTAACCAGCTCCAATTTCCAAGTCTTCAGCTATGTCTTTGGCTGTTGCTACAGCACCTGCGTATCCAGTTTCACGATATTCTTTTAAAAATGTTTGGCACTTTCCAAGAAGATGTGTAACTGTTGACAAGTCACTGTTGGCGTTTTGCATGGTATTGCTGAAATTATTTAAACTAGGCAGCTTGCTAACAAAATGAAAACAATAAAGAGCATACCTAGATAACATAAGGAAATCAAACATTTAACGCGCACTTAAAAATACTTTACACTGTTATTCGCACCACTGGCAGTTGCACGGTGACAAATCACAACAAAAAAAAACAATTGAAACAAAAGAAGGATGAACCGTGAAGGGTACGATGTTCGCGTCGTGGAAGAGGGGGAGCTGCCGAAGATTACCGAACTTATACGATCTTTTTCGAGGCGTTGTAGGCGTCAGTGAGCGAAGCGCTGTCTTGCCTATTTTGTCGCCGTTTTGTGGCTGAGCGTGAATTTCAAAATACGTCAAATAATACTGCTTTGTAAAGATTTATATTGATTGTCTTATTATGTACCAAACAGTGGCATTCACTGATAATAGAGTAAACTGTTTAATCTACTTGAGAGAACAACGTCATTTATTAACAATCATAAAGGAAAGAAAAACTTTGATTTTTTTAATCCATTATTTTGGCGCTCTCTAAAAATCTGCGCCCGGGCCACGGCCCGGTTGGCCCGTCCTTAAGGCCGACCCTGCCTGTAAGTATTATTAAGGATAATGTTTATATATTCATGATTAACGTACATGTAAACAATTGTATAACCACTCTTGCCAGTTTATGTTTGTCACTTCAGTTGTATTCCTGATCTGAGAGTATCGTATAAAGCATTTACAAATGCACACATACACAAATATGTATTTGTGTATTTTTATTAAAACTAATTATCAAAAACTTAACTTAGTTTCATTTTTACATAACACTTTGGTGGACCCATTGTGTATTCTTTGTCAATGACACTGAATGTAGGCCTATATAAAGAATTTTGTAAACTGTATGTGGCCCAGAGAAGGAAATCAATACTCTTACCTTGAACACAGGAACCTTTTCTTCTAACCAATGGTTAAGGTACTATGAACATAAACCACCCTTCCTCCAATATTTATAATATTAAACTTTGAAAATCAATTCTGAAAAAGGCTAACAAATGAACATATTAAAAAACATTTGAATACCAGTATATACAAATAAAAAAACATGAACATATTCCCAGCAAATACAGTAAACCCTCGATTTAACGGACTTCGGATTTAACGGACAGAATTTGACAGACAAAAAGATTAAAAAAAAAGAAAAGAAAAGAATTTCGACGAAACCGAAACATCGAAGCATGATAATGTTTTTAGGCTTTTGAAACGTATAATGTGCATAAACTGCAGACTCTCCTGTTCTGGCGATATTGCTTGGCTATCGCAGCATTCTTTCGTTTCTTTTCTTCTTGTTTTGAAACGCGCGAATTTTCTCATCTTCAGTTGTATTTGATGAGAACGGAGTATTCATCAAGAATTCATTTAGTTCTTCACGATCCCTATCTTCGCGTTGTCGTTGACGCAGGCGTCGCACACGTTCAGTGGAAGACATCACGACTAACACTGAACAATATACACTGATATGCATTTTATTTCACTGTGACCAAATTTATTTATTACTAACATCACCTGGAGCGTTACATTTTTCGATGACGTTACACATTTTGCATCACGCATTTTGTGGAAAACATTATCATGTTTTCTATATAACAAATATTTACTATATAACAAATCTTATACTATTAAGCGAGCAATCTTTGTATGTATGTCCTTATTTTCTCGGAAACGGCTCTAACGATTTTCTCGAAATTTGGTACTTAAGCGTATTTGGACACTAAAAATCGATTGGGCTAGGTCTCATTTTCCGCAAAAATCGGCTAAGGCCTAAACCGTAGGGTCTGATAAGTATCTATATATTAATACGTGAAGAGAAAAATTTGTACCCCTTTTTAAGCATATTGCGTGCACGGAGGAGTGTGAGATTTGGCATAGTTTAAGTTTATATGGAGAAGGAATGCAGAAAGCTAAAATTTATATATAATATGTGTTACAAATACATTAAATAAAATAAAATAAAACATTCATTTGCACTTGAAAATTCATTTAAACTTTTTCAAACAATGGTAATTGTTAAAAATAAAATAATTTTGTTGCCAGGCAATAAAATTATAATTTTTTCATTTTAGTGTATGTTCATACTGCCAATGTCAAACACATAATAGTCTGTCGTTTGTTTACGTTCACACTGCCAATGTCAAACACATAACAGTCTGTGGTCAAACAGTCGCACAGAGTAAAGATTGTCGCCAAAGAATTTTAAAATGTTGCCAACAAATAATTACTGACAGATTGACTGAATGAGCTGTGAATTTTGTGTGATTTCAAATGTTCCTTTTTCAATAGTCTGTGGAGTGTATGTCAAGGCAAAAAAGCGTTTATTTTATATTTTGTATATTAGATATCTGTGTTTTATATATTAATGTGCAGTTGAAAGTGAAATACAGCTTGCTTAATATACACCTGTTGCAAAAGGAAAATTTTGTAGCAGCAATTTGAATTGACTTACTCTCGCCTAATTATTATTGGTGGTTTCAAAAAAGTGAGTACATTTTATTATTTTTAAATTAAACCCTGTCTAATCTTAGTTTCAGTAATTTCATTACATGTTTTTTTTTACATTCAGATATTCACACCTACTTCCATTATGCCTCGACATAGAACATTGACGGGTCGGAGTGAGAGACAAAGAAGAAGGAATATATATTCGCGTGAAAGTCAAAATGATAATAGACCAAATGCAAATTTAAATAGTGTAAATAGTATACAAACTGATGAAATTATTTTGAGGGATACATTTAAATGCGCACTGAATGTCATTCCAAGAAATTTTAATACTTTTGATTGTGGATTAATGCATTTACAATGCAAAACATTTCGAATCTGAGGTCACTTTAGGTGAAAGGACTGCATTCACTTCATGTTGTCATAAGGGTAAAGTAATATTACCGGCCTTAAGTCAAAATGAATACTTTAAATCATTGTATGATGGACTTACTTCAAATGAACCTTCAATAAAAAGAAAGTCAAAAAATTATTTTGAAAACATTCGTAAATACAATTCATCATTTGCTATGGTTAGCTCAGAAGCTAAAATTTCGGATACAGTTATGCGTGGAGTGTATCATTTTAAAATACATGATGTTTTTTATCACAGATCAGGTCCAATGACTGCTGGATATGGTCGCTCACCATGTTATGCGCAATTATATTTTTATGATGTTGACACTGCTGTCAATTATAGATTACGTGAACACTATAATCAAACATGCAATAACAATATAATTCGCGAAATCTCTCTTGAATTGGAACGCATTAATCCTTTCATTCGGTCATTCATTGCAATGAAAGATCATTGTCAGAGAGTTGAAAATCAAAACAAAGAAATTTGTATGCTCATTAAAGTAAATCGTGATTTAGATCTACGCCGTTATAATGATGCAGTTCAAACTGATGTAGCGTTAATATTTAGTACAGTTGATGGTGAGCCACCCTTTTAACGAAATATGGTTTCGTTTTCAAAAGTTAATGGTACCATTAAAAATATCTCTGTTTTGGATTCATCATTGGACCCTTTAGCGTATCCATTACTTTTTCCAAATGGTGATACTGGGTGGCATATCAATATTTCTCATAATGTACCAACTACATCTAATTCAAGAGCGCCCAGAAATAAATTAACCATGCTTCAGTATGCAGCCTATCAACTTGCAATTAGAGAAGATTTTAGCATGTTGCACCATTCACAAAAATTATTTCTGCAGTGGATAGTTGATATGTATGTGAGAATAGAGGGCACAAGGTTACATTTCATTCGACAAAATCAATCAAGTCTTAGGTCTGAAGTTTACAACAATTTAACAGATTATTTAGAATTGAACCCCAATGCCAATAATGTTGGCCGTAGAGTAATTTTACCATCTTCATTCAATGGATCTCCAAGAAATATGTATAAGAATTATTTAGATGCAATGTCAATTGTACAACATTTCGGAAAGCCTTCTTTGTTTATTACAATGACTTGCAATCCAAGTTGGCCTGAAATAGTTAGCAATATTGGTGTAGGTGAGTCAGCTAATTTTCGACCTGATATTGTTGTGCGTGTATTCAAGTCCAAACTGAAAGCATTAATTGAGGGCCTTACACTAAAAAAAACCCTTCGGTAAAGTTGAAGCACTCATTTATACAATTGAGTTTCAAAAGAGAGGATTGCCTCATGCTCACATATTACTCTCTTTAAATGAGCAAGATAAAATTGTTAACGCTACCGATATTGATAAAGTTGTATCTGCGGAGATTCCTAACATGCAAACACATCCTACATTACATGAATATGTTGTAAAACACACGATGCATGGTCCATGCGGTGTACTTAATCCAAATTCTGTATGTATGAGAGATGGAAAATGCACAAAAGATTATCCAAAACGATTTAATGAATTTACATGTGAATCATTAAATGGATATCCATTATACAGAAGGCGTGATAATGGTATTAATGCTGAAGTTCGCGGTAGTTGCCTCGACAATCGTTATGTTGTACCATACAATCCGTATTTACTTGCCAAATTTAATTGCCATATAAATGTTGAAGTATGCACTACAGTTAAAAGTGTTAAATACATTTATAAATACGTGTATAAAGGCTATGACAGTGCATCTGTTGAATTAGGTTCAGAGAGAAATGAACCAGGTCAAGAAATACAAATTGATGAAGTTAAAAATTTTTTAAATGGCCGTTATGTCGGATCAACTGAAGCTGTATGGTGCATCTATGAATTACCAATGCATTTTCAATCACATGTCATCGTTAGACTTGACAATTATTTACCGCGTAGACAGAATGTTTACTTTCGAGAAGGGCAAGAATGTTAAGCAATTGAAAATGCAAGACAAACAAAATTATTAGCATTTTTTGAATTGAATCAATCAGATCCATCAGCGCATGAATATAAGTATATTGAAATTCCTTTGCATTATGTGTGGGAAGATTCCCGAAAAAATGGAAGAAGAGAAGGCGTGGAGGTGATAAAATCATTACACGCATATATGTAGTATCACCAAAAGACATCGAACTTTTCCATTTACGATTGCTTTTATTACATGTCTGTGGTCCAAAATCATTTGAGGATGTTAGAACATACAATGGAATTATACACACTTCTTTTGTTGAAGCGTGCCATGCTGGCGGCATTGCTTCAAATGATAATGAATGGCACGAATGTTTAAATGAAGCAAAAGAATTACATTCACCAAAACAAATGCGAAATTTATTTGTTACATTTGTGCATTAAATGTGCCAGCCAATGCATTGGCGTTATGGAATGAATTTAAAGTATATCTTAGTGAAGATTTTTTGAGAGATTACAACGAAGAAGTATCCTTTAACACAGCTCTATTAGAAATTGAAGATATTTTGAATGTTCATAATTTGTCATGTCAAGAACTTGGTTTACCAGTTCCCACGTATTCGCAGAGGACAGACGAAGCAAATGCTATTGATCCAATAGAACAAGAGTTTCTGTTTTGTGAGCATTATGAAACTGCAAATATTGAACAGCGTAATCTAATTGATCGTGTGATTCGTGAAGTTTTGCACCATGATACTGGATCTAATGTTTTTTGTTTAACCGCTCATGCAGGTTGTGGAAAAACATTCACACAAACAGCAATCATTCACAAATTAAATTCGCTTAATCTTAGTTGCATTGCAACAGCGTTCAGTGGCATAGCTTCAACTCTATTACTTGGAGGTAGAACTTTACACAATGTGTTTAAATTGCCTATACCCATTTTGGAAAATTCTGTAGCGAATATTACTGCAAATAGTAGCTATGGACGTTACATAAATTCATCATCATTGATAATTATTGATGAAATTTCTATGTGCCCACTGCAAGTGTTGAAAATCATAGATAGATTATTGCAGGATCTATGCGATGAAAATGATAAACATAAACCATATGGAGGGAAAATGATACTTCTGTGCGGTGATTTTCGGCAAATCTTACCAGTTGTCCCACATGGATCACGTGCAACTTTAATTGAAAATTGTGTCACGAGTTGGCATAAATTTGTTTATTTTCATAAAGTAACGTTTACTCAAAATATGAGAGCCTTACCAAGTGAAATAGAATTTGTCGAATTCTTGAAAAAAATTGGTAATGATGAAGCCCCACAATTCCCTCAGTTTGGTGAAAATATTATTGAAATACCTCAGCAATTAATAGGATATGAAAATAATATTATTAATGAGGTGTATGGAAATATTTCCGAAAACATACTCTCAGATAACATATTGAAGTCAGTTATTTTAGCACCTAAAAATGATGATTGTACTTTTATTAATACTGATATACTTAATCGAATACCAGGTGAACAGAAAACATATCATAGCTACGATAAAATAATTTGTGATGATGACAATGAAATCAATAACTATCCAGTAGAGTTTTTGAATTCTTTTACTATTAGTGGTTTGCCACCACATAAGTTAGTATTGAAAGTTAATTGCATCGTTTTACTGATCAGAAACTTAAATACAAAGGAAGCATTAGTCAATGGAACAAGAATGCGCATCAAGTGTATGCATCGTAATGCTATTGATTGCGAAGTTTAAACTGGAACCGCACGCAATAAGAGAATTTTGATTCCACATATAAATTTAACATATTCCGGTACTGTTTTACCATTTAACTTTCAAAGAACTCAATTTCCAATTATACCTGCATTTGCGATGACAATAAATAAGTCTCAAGGACAAACATTCGAAAAAATTGGAATTTTATTCAGGCAGCCAGTTTTTACACATGGTCAATTGTACGTCGCAGAAGTAGAGTTCGATCATTCGATGGTTTGAGATTTTATATTTCCGAATATAATGGCCAAGGGCATTTAGCAAATGATGAAAGAGTTTTTACAAGAAACATCGTTTATACAGAAGTTCTGAATAATTAAATTCACTTTCAAACTATTTTAAGTTCAATGGACAACATTTATTTTTTTAACCACCCGGTTTTTTTGATTTAATGAAAAATATATGAAAAAATACGAGGCACGTATTTTTTATTTCATTTTTTATTTTGTATTAATTTTTTTTTTTAATTTTACATAATTCGAAAAAGATAGGCAAAATAACTGGAGAATATTATAAAGTATATAAAAGCTACGATTCTGTTAAAGATCAACCAGAAGGAGCTCTTCAATTCACTTCTGAATTTTTAAATTCTGTTGAGATGTCTGACTTACCACCACACGAATTAAAGCTTAAAAAAAATACAATAATAATGCTTTTACGAAACTTGGATGTCTCTGAAGGGCTGTGCAATGGAACGAGATTGGTCGTGACTGAATTATGTAATAACATTATTAAAGCCAAGATTATCACGGGCCGAGAAGTTCATATTCCAAGGATTACAATAGATTCCAGCAAAAGTCAGCTTGGGTGCACTATGCAAAGGCATCAATTTCCCGTCAGAGCAGCTTTTGCTATTACTGTTCACAAGGCTCAAGGTCAAACATTTGAAGTGGTGGGAATTCACTTATCAATTCCTGTGTTTAAGCACGGCTTGTTGTATGTAGCATTTGCCAGAGTCAAAAGGCGAAGTGGCTTAAAAGTTCTTTTACCACCAGAAAATCCTCGCCATACAAGAATCGTTGTATGGAAAGAAGTATTAAATAATTGTGATTCCAATAACAGAAACCATCGATAAACGCAAACGGCGTAGTATCGATATGTTTATATATGAAAGTAAATATCAAAAAATAAATAATTAATAAAAATAAATAAATAATTAATAATAAATAATGTTTTTTTTTTTAATCTGTATATTTATAAATAAATGTGAAAACCGAGCGAAGCTCGGTTGCCCTGATATTATATTTACTATATAACAAACATTATCATGTTAAAAACGACAGAGACCGAAGATTTCTAGACTGTGGGGAATCGAAAGTGTGGAAAAAATATAGTGTTAACATCACCTGGAGCGTTTCATTTTTCGATGACGTTACACATTTTGCATCACGCATTTTGTGGAATGACCCCCAGACTTAAAACATTATCATGTTATCAGTTATTTTCTCTATGTTAGCAGTCTTCATAACAACTTTGTCAAATTTTGTTGCTTCCCTGCTATATACACTTTTTCCTCGAACGAGGCCTTTCGGTTTCACAACCATTATCAAGTTCTTCCTACAACAACCTACAAAAGGTTGTTGTAGGAAGAACTTGATAATGGTTGCGAAACCGAAAGGCCTCGTTCGAGGAAAAAGTGTATATAGCAGGGAAGCAACAAAATTTGACAAAGTTATTATCATGTTAAAAAAAATTTTGAGATGAAAAAAATTACGATTAAGTTTTTGAAGTCCATGGTTGCGATTTACATTTGGCAGTAGTTCATAACCATAGCAACGCATTTTCACTCTTGAATATTCGGCTATCTTCGTGATAATTCGTATAGACGCACGGTTCACGTTCGTACAGCATCCCATCATTTTTTTCACAGTCACTGAACGCAGCGTGTACACAGGGGGGGGGCATTCACGCGCTATTCTAGCGATCAGCTGTTGTTGGCGCGTGACGTCGACTGGTGGAAGAAATACGCGCGAGTCTTGATTTACCATGCAATCTTACCTGAGACAATGTCCTACTTAGCATCTGCTGTTTACACGAAATATTAACAATAATTGTAATGAGCTATTCATATAGAAAAAGGATTAAACAACAAGATTAAATGGTTTGCGGCAAAAAATAATGATAAAATCTATTTCTACATTTAATAGAAAAGTAAGCAAGTCTGTCCACATATAACATTGACAAAATGGCACAAGATGTAAAATTAAGTCAGAAAGGAGGCGATATTATATATATATTCTGTAGCGTGACAGAAAATCCACTACTTATTAAGTCATATAAAATCATAAAGTTTAATTACATCAAATATGTTAAAATAATATTGAATGAGATTTAAGGAAATCAAAGGAATGAACCACGATAAAATAAAAATCCTCATTACATTATATAAAAACCACTGTTTAAATATCAAAGAAAGTATCGAAAGCAACTCATATTATAAAATCAGTAATTTACCCAGGAAGCTAGGAGCAGTAAACAAATTAAATAAGACCATATCAAGAAGAAAGAGAATCAGTTTAAGAGTGGTGAATACCAAAATACCCCAAAAACAAGAAGAGGGAAGAATAAAGTTTGGGATCAGGAAGAAAACAATGCCCTGAAACCTTTAGAGAAGAACAACGTTAATTTATCAGTGAATAAATTAGATGCTCCAAACTAAACATCAGTCGAGATAACACAAAGTACCTTGGTTTACCCAAGAATGAAGAAGGAAGACAAGAAGAATGAAGACTAGAAGAAGGACAAGAATGAAGACCAGAAGAAGGACAAGAAGGAAGACAAGAAAGAAGATAAGAAGAAGGACAAGAAAGAAGATAAGAAGAAGGACAAGCAAGAAGACAGGAGGAGAGGAAGAAATAGTATGAAAGAAACACCGTTGTAAAACCTATTATTATTATTAACTACCATCAACCCCAAACCCACAAAAACGATTCAAAAGAAAGTATAACATACCCAAAATCCTATAAAAATGTAATTATTTAGAAAACTAAAGTGCTGTATAGTATTATAAGAAGTGAACCGACTGAAGCTATTGTGTGATAAGAAAATAAACAAGTCTTAACAGTCCATGATTGCTAAAGGTCTGGTCTGAGATAATAAGACTCAAAATATCAGAACCAACAGTGAAAGTGAATTTGTGTAAGTGTTTTTTTAGAAACGCAATAAACTTAAAGTTAGTGATACTATGACTTATCAATATGCTATATAACAACTTTAATATCCAATAATAAACAGCATAAAAAAATAATAAAATGGAAGATTTCCAGTATTTTATTATTTTAATGTAACTCTTTGTTTACAAGACATTTGTAAAAAATGCTAATAACTAGAGTATGGGTGGTCATGTTTACTGATGAATGGTATCATAAATAGTAATGGTTTAGACCAGAAAGGACTGGCACTAATTTAGTATTCATAGGTTTAAAATGTTTAAATAGACTGTTTGTTCACAGCTATAAAATCAATGTTTGTAAGAGTTATTAGAAAATAAGATTTATATTATATGTTTAAAAGGAATAATGTTTGTTAAATAACAGCATACATACCATTAATAATGTTTCAATAGGTATGCTATGTTAACTCAGAAAGAGTTAAAAATATATGTTCAAACCATGTCAGCAATATGTTCAATTGTCCAGATTGCTAAATAATGTTCATAATTATTTTGTATAACAGTAGTGTTAATTAAATACTACACCTCACAATAAGTTATAAACCATTTTATTTTCATGTAATAGTAACTATGTAAAGTCAGAGGAGGAGTTAGGATTAAATTTATTTGAGAAAGACAGAAATATAAAATTCTAAAATCTAGGCCATTTGGTGAATTCACAAAAACAATATAAACCAGCATAATTCACTTATAAATCCTGTAAACTAGCCAGATTTAGATAAAGTAAATCAGTTAACCACTACTGGGAATGATCCTATGAGTTAAAATGATAATAAGGAAATATACCTTAAAATATTGTAAATTTTCAAAATATATAAATTAATTAATTTTAAAGAGCAATGTCAAATTTACAGATTAACACAAAAAACCAGTTTAAAGGTTTAATTTATATGTATTTAAGGAAAGGAAGAGGAATATGACTAATTAAAATTTATTATAATAGTATTAATGATAATTAAAATGGAGGAAAATTTGAGAAAGACGGAAATCCAATTTTGAGCCTATATTTCCATAAAGTAAAGAAATTTGTTAATTTCCACAAAAAGTCTACAGATATGGACTATAATATATCAATTTAAAGGGAATGAGATGATTAAACCAATGATAAGATTCATAATTCATGAAAGTGATGAATAAAATAAATAAATTCCATATATAATGTAATATTGTATCATGTGTATGGGTAATCGAAATATGTTAACAATACTTTTTCAAAGATTAACTGGGCCAAATTTTGACCAAGTTAATTAGTCTTTTGTTGAGTATCAAGCTGAAGAGTTGTGTGAAAAACGTTCCTTTAAAACCGAGTCGAAAATGGTACTAACCGTCAGCCATTATAATATAAGTGAATCGAGAGTTAGACGAATTAGACACTTTTTTAACTAAATCTACCAAAACGTTCACGACAATAGTGAAAACAAACACCTAACTTCATGATACGAGTGATATAAAACAGTAAAACAATATATTTAATCTAATTCACTCTACAAATCCTAACCATATCTTGAGAACTTTAACCCACAGAAGTGAACACATACAAAATAAACTAATTAACACAAGTTTACACGGAACACTTCGTCAGAGTACACCAAATAACTTAACAGACATATTACACCAGTGCGGGAAAATTTCAAACATTCCTGAAGGTAATTTTGTTGTGATTTTCGGACACGTCGATTTCGCAGTAACTATGCCAGAAATAGTAGCGGCCATCTTTTAATTTTACCAGCCTGCCTTCTACATCGTGGTGGCGTCATAGTCTGCATATGGTTTGACGACAACTTTCATAAATATTACATATCAGAATTATTTAAATACTATTGAATAATAATTATTGTATTTATTTTAATTGTTAATGTTATACTTTCTCGTCACCCTTCTCTGACTATTAATTTTAATCGCTCAAAGAACCTGTCTTTTATATAATACATATCATAAATTTTGTTCTGTATGCACAATCGATAATTCCCTGAGACGGAGTCGATAATTGTTCTCCATCGATAACAAATTGATTATTATTTAAATTGTTCAATAAATCTTTATATTTCCATTATTTTTATCTGTTATTATTTCACAGGCTAATTTAAGATTATTTATCCAGGCTGAGGGACTTCAAGAAGAAGAAAATATTTTATTTGAGTGAGATTTTGGCCCAGCAAGAAAAATCACCAATCGATTGCTGACTGGAGTTAATCTATTTAACTCCAGACTTGGTTCAAATCTTCCAGAAGTGCTCGATAGTCAATAAATACCTGCCTGATTATCAAAATTTTTACAAGAACCTTTTAAAACAGATTTATTTCTTATTTACATACATTAATAAACATAAACAAAATTTTTTATTATTTGAAAATTTTATTTTTATAAAATTTTCCATCTACATTTTATTTTTTGTAACGACCGGCATACAGCGGTCCGTGTTACAATATATATATATATATATATATCATCTTTTATTATTCGTTAATTCTATATTAATAGAATTATTTCGATTGTTATTAATTTACTTAGAAACCTCTGATGATACTGTTATTTTTCAGTGAAACGTGCGTCAGGTGTTAAAAAGAATATACGAAATTATGCTACTTGCAGAAGAAACAAATTGAAAACATCACAAATTATATATATATATATTACTTTAATATTTATAAATAAATTTACCTCAAGATATATTTTTTTCCTATTAGGAACATGTTTCGAGAGGTCCTGTACTCTCATCTTCAAAACATCGACAAAACTAACAAAACTATTTAAAAACACAGATATAAAAATAGCATACAAAACTAATAAAAATAAATTACAAAATCTAAATAGCTCACACAACAAAGATAATACAACAACCAACGGTATATACAAAATTGAATGCCAAGATTGCAATAAATGTTATATAGGACAAACAAAAAAACAGCTGAAAAAAACGTTATTTTGAACACATAAATGCATACAAAAAACCAAATATATATAAATCCAATTTAGCCACACATGCAATAAACACAGGACATGAATTCCCAGACATAACCAATGTAACACTAATAAAACATATACCACACAAAGGCACCATAATGAACATTTGGGAAAATTTACAGATTTACAAACATAAAACACAAAACAAACTAATACCAGAACAAATACAAATCAATACAAAACATGACACAATATTCAAAGCACTCAACAACGAAAATACACAAAATACAAAAACAGATACCACAACCACACACAATAATGTAACTTTAAAAGACCAAAGACCAACAAACTACCTTAATAACATCCAGAAGCCAACACACAAATACTTCACCAGAAACAAGATGGCGAAGGCTGAAGATGAGAGTACAGGAACTCTCGAAACATGTTCCTAATAGGAAAAAAGTATATCTTGAGGTAAATTTATTTATAAATATTAAAGTATTATATACATCAAGAAACGTACTGTAGCAGAAAGTGATTGAAATATATATATGTATATATAATATGCCTGCGCGGGTGGGTGCGCGTACGTGCACACACGTGCGCGCATGAGTGCGTGTATAAACATTTCTATATAGCATAATATATTTGAAACAAGCTTCCAATTATTATAATTATAATCAATATCATAATCATTTTTTTTAACTACATTTTCATTGTTATAACGTTAAAAACTGAAGCTAGTACGTTTAGTTGTAAACATAAATACTTTTATCAACGAAATCAAAATGGTTATTTAGTTGATACTGTAACATGACCAAGTGTTACATAACCTAGACACATACCCATAGAATTAATAAATACATGAAGGTAATGTAAGTAGATAATAAAAGTGGCGAAGAAGAGAAGGACCAATGAAGAAGAAAGAAGAAGAAGTGCCACCAGAAGCAGTAAACAAAACACTGCTTGACACTACAACCAATACTATAACTGACACAAACTAATGGACAAGCTAGATTCACTATAAGCTGTCAAGCGAGTCAGTGAATAACTTGAATGTAATTTCACATGTTAATAAAAATAATTAAGTAACGACCCGAATAATATAATATCAGCAACAGTATTTGGCTGAGAATAAATCAACAATGACTAGTAACTATTAATGCCTATGACTAAGATTAGCTATGGACACAATATAAAATTGAAACAGTATTACAATCTCAAATGTACTCATAAGAAGGAAAAATAATTGTAAGAGGGAACCTTATATAAGTAAGCTACCTCATCAATGTACCAAATGTAACTAATGAACATTATTAAGGCATAAACCCGATGTAAAAGGTATGCCTAGGCAACGCCTAAAACGAACGATTGTCAGTAAGGTGATAAGTAGAAAGTACTACTAGTGTAAATAACATACGCTGAACAATTATTATACCAAGTGTAGCGACAAGCATTGTTAGTGTATTATACAAGTAACAACTCAATCATTAATGAGTAGCATAGAGCTAAGTAGTGTAAACAAAATGTAATTAGGAAGTAAGGGTAGTTCATAGAAATGTATTACATCAGTAAGTTAAGATTTAATCATTATATTCACTAAATAAGTATAAAGACGGATATGTTAGTGTTCCAACACAGACGTTTAAGTGAAAACGCGATGTGCAACACAAATAATGTATTGATAAGAGAGAATCGTGGCCGGCGTCGCTAGCAGACGACAGCGCGAAGCCATATACCTGAACATTATTTATTAAAAAATGTCAGTGAAAGTGTAAATAAACCAGTGTCAAACTATATCAAATTAAAGAGTAAAAAATATCCTTTAATTTGATAGCGATACAACCCCGATCGCAACTATAATAAGTGCGTGACATGCGTTAGCATCATTTGTAAATAGAAAGTAAGAAATTTGTTTATCAATATAACAACAACGACAGCTGTCAATCATTTTAGCAAAAAGACAGTTAGTGACAGTTGGAAAACAATGCGTCATTTTCGTAACGTCTGGTTAAGCCAATCAGAAAATAGCTTACTAAATGAAACAATCGCCTAAGCTTTATCAAAACAGGGGGTATATAATGGAATGCAGGTAATATCCGGGAGCCACTTTTGACATTCATCACAAGCAAGCAGGTGTCGCTCGTCACCTCAAAATTTTATCAACTTATAGCTTCATGTAATAGTGCGTCCATTGAATCATTTCGGCAACAACAAGTAACTACAATACAGTCTACCTGGAATCAGTGCATCGATGTGAAGTATTTATTTTATTTAGTGCGGGATATATCGAACAGGAGAAAATAATTAAATAGTATTATAAAAGTTCCATTTTAGTCAGAAGCGGACAAATATTCTCTGTTCAAGTGCGTGTGCAGTGTCAAACCAGGGTCATTACAATCCGACCACTGGAGTGTTTAATTAAATTTTAATCTAAAAGATTAAAATAAAGAGGTAACATCGTGACAATTTATTCCATTACTCTGAGTGCACTAATATTGTAAGAGGACCCTGTATGCCGGTCCTTACAAAAATAAAATAGTAGAGAAAAATTTTATAAAAAAACTAAAATTTTCAATAAAAAAAAATAATTTTGTTTATATTAATCAACGTGTGTAAATAAGAAATAAAGCTGTTTTAAAGGTTTTGTAAAAATTTTAATAATTAGGCAGGTATTTATTAACTGTCGAGCACTTCTGGAAGATTTGAACCAAGTCTGGAGTTAAATAGATTAACTCCAGTCAGCAATCGATCGATGATTTTTCTTGCTGGTCCAAAATCTCACTCAAATAAAATATTTTCTTCTTCTTGAAGTCCCTTAGCCTTAATAAATAACCTTAAATTAGCCTGTGAAATAATAACAGATAAAAAACAATTGAAATATATGGATTTATTGAACAATTTAATAAATAATTGATTTTTTATCGATTGAGAACAATTATCGACTCCGTCTCAAGGAATTATCGATTGTGCATACAGTATAAAAATTATTATAGGTATTATATAAAGGACAGGTTCTTTGAGCGATAAAATTAATAGTCAGAGAAGGGTGACGAGAAAGTATAACATTAACAATTAAAATAAATTCAATAATTCTTATTTAACAGTATTTAAATAATTCTGATATATAATGTTTAATAAATTGTTTTGTCAGACCATTGGCAGTTTCTATGACGTCACCACGGGATGAAGAAGGCAGGCTTAGTAAATTCAAAGATGGCCGCTACTCGATCTGGATATGTTACTGCAAAAGTCGTCTTGTTAAAAACTCAACAAAATTATCTTCATGAATGTTTGAAATGTTCCCGCACTGGTGTAATCTGTCTATTAGGTAGTTTGGTGTGTTCTGAAGAACTGTTCCGTGTATATTGGTGTTAAATAAGTTATTTGGTATGTGTTCACTTCTGTTGGTTAGGTTGTCTGTAAAAGTGATTATGCGTTGTAGCGTGAATTATGTCAAATATATAGTTTTACTGTTTTATATCACTCGTATCATGAAGTTAGGTGTTATTTTTCACTATTGTCGTTCAAGTTTTGGTAAATTTAGCTAGGAAAGTGTTCAATTCATCTAACTCTCGATGCACTAACATTAATGGCAATTTGTCGTACCATTTTCTACTCGGTTTTAAGGAACGTTTTTTCACACAACTATTCAGCTTGATATTCAACAAAAGACTAATTAACTTGGTCAAAATCTGGCCCAGTTAATCTTTGAAAAAGTATTGTTAACATATTTCGATTACCCATACACATGATATAATATTACATTATATATGGAATTTATTTATTTTGTTCATCACTTTCATGAATTATGAATCTAATCATTGGTTTAATCATCTCATTCCTTTTAAATTGATGTATTATAGTCCATATCTGTAGACATTTTGTGGAAATTAACAAATTTCTTTCTCTTTTGGAAATATAGGCTCAAAATTGGATTTCCGCTTTTATACAAATTTTCTTCCATTTTAATTATCATTAATACTATTATAATAAATTTTAATTAGTCATATTCCTCTTCCTTTCCTTAAATACATATAAATTAAACCTTTGAACTGGTTTTTTGTGTTAATCTCTGAATTTGACATTGCTCTTTAAAATTAATTAATTTATATATTTTGAAAATTTACAATATTTTAAGGTATATTTCCTTATTATCATTTTAACTCATAGGATCATTCCCAGTAGTGGTTAACTGATTTACCTTATCTAAATCTTGCTAGTTTACAGGATTTATAAGTGAATTATACTGGTTTATATGGTTTCTGTGAATTCACCAAATGGCCTAGAGTTTAGAATTTTACATTTCTGTCTTTCTCAAATAAATTTAATCTTACCACTCCTCTGACTTTACATAGTTACTATTACATGAAAATAAAATGGTTTATAACTTATTGTGAGGTGTAGTATTTAATTAACACTACAGTTATACAAAATAATTATGAACATTATTTAGCAATCTGTACAATTGAACATATTGCTGACATGGTTTGAACATATTCTTTTAACTCTTTTTGAGTTAACATAGCATACCTATTGAAACATTATTAATGGTATGTATGCTGTTATTTAGCAAACATTATTCATTTTAAACACATAATATAAATCTTATTTTCTAATAACTCTTACAAACACATTGATTTTATGGCTGTGAACAAACAGTTTATTTAAACATTTTAAATTTATGAATACTAAATTAATGCCAGTCCTTTCTGGTCTAAACCATTATTATTTATGATCCCCTTCATCAGTAAACATGACCACCCATACTCTAGTTATTATGCATTTTTTACAAATGTCTTGTAAACAAAGAGTTACATTAAAATAATAAAATACTGGAAATCTTCCATTTTATTATTTTATTATGCTGTTTATTCTTGGATATTAAAGTTGTTATATAGCATATTGATAAGTCATAGTATCACTAACTTTAAGTTTATTGCATTTCCAAAAAACACACAAATTCACTTTCACTGTTGGTTCTGATATTTTGAGTCTTATTATCTCAGACCAGACCTTTAGCAATCATGGACTGTTAAGACTTGTTTATTTTCTTATCACACAATAGCTTTAGTTGGTTCACTTCTTATAATACTATACAGCACTTTAGTTTTCTAAATATTTACATTCTTATAGGATTTTGGTATGTTATACTTTCTTTTTAAACGTTTTTGTGGGTTTGGGGTTGATGGTAGTTAATAATAATAATAATAATAGGTTTTACAACGGTGTTTCCTTCATACTATTTCTTCCTCTCCTCTTGTCTTCTTTCTTGTCCTTCTTCTTATCTCTTTCTTGTCTTCCTTCTTGTCTTCTTTCTTGTCTTCCTTCTTGTCCTTCTTCTAGTCTTCATTCTTCTTGTCTTCCTTCTTCATTCTTGGGTAAACCAAGGTACTTTGTGTTATCTAGACTGATGTTTAGTTTGGAGCATCTAATTTATTTACTGACACAGACCTTGTTCTTCTCTAAAGGTTTCAGGGTATTGTTTTCTTCCTGATCACAAACTTTATTCTTCCTTCTTCTTATTTTTGGGGTATTTTGGTATTCACCACTCTTAAACTGATTCTCTTTCTTCTTGATATGGTGTTATTTAATTTGTTTACTGCTCCTCGCTTCCTGGGTAAATTACTGATCTTATAATATGAGTTGCTTTCAATACTTTCTTTCATATTTAAACAGTGGTTTTTATATAATGTAATGAGGATTTTTATTTTATCGTGGTTCATTCCTTTGATTTCCTTAAATCTCATTCAATATTATTTTAACATATGTGGTGTAATTAAACTTTATGATTTTATATGACTTAATAAGTAGTGGATTTTCTGTCACGCTACAGAATGCCCTTCTCCAGAAGTAATTTTTTTCAAACTATACTTGCTTTGTTTGAAACAATTGCTTATGATAATTATTCTAGGTTTGTTATTATTCTGGACTTCCTTCCATTTTAAAAATTTTCTTATTTATATTTGAGTTTATATCTTTCTCATTCTCACTGGATCTTCCTTGATAGTAATAGTCATCTGAGTTTCATATTTATTATTTCATTTTCATATTTCTTCTTAGTATTTTCTCCTTGGGATATTTCCTCCCTATCGTTCCCTACTTTGTGAGCTGGTTCAGTTCAGAGAGGCACTGTACGCTACTTCCTCTGCTGTCCAATACTTCACACATATTTGAGTACAGAGGCAAATCATCTCTGCTCAAAAAACATATTAATACTGCTGGAATTATCTACAGACAGATAAAAAAAATTATTCAGAATAGTACACATTTGTTACTATTTAAAAAAAATATCTTTGGGATACTTCACTTATTACTTATTATATTTCTCAGAGATTTTAATATTCCTATCTCAGTCGTTCTTCTGACTCGTTAACTGGATGTTTCATTCATTTGATATTATGGTAGGAAGCTCTTCTATTATTACATTTTTCAACTTTTCTTATCATATAAATCTTTTGGTTATAAATTCTTTATTACCTTCTGGTTTTTTTATTATAATCTGCATTGTTTATAGTAGCATAACTTTATGACATTTTTAGACTGTTTCTTTGTTCTATTTATTTCCACTTGTTCTATTTTCTAGAACTTTTATAACTGTCATTATCATAATTGACATTTAATTCATAAATCATTTTATATTAATTCGTTTAATTACATATATCTTTGATATTATTCTCACATTATTCCTGTCATGGTTATTATACTTTCGAATGAATGTTTTTTTATTAATTTCATAATGAGGTCTTAATTTCTCCTCATACCACTTCAAAGTTTCATTATCTCATAATTCCAAATAAGTTTTTGTACTTTATTTTATTCAATCACTGAAATCGTATTAACTCAAATCGTATCAAAAAAAATTTTTTTTTATTTCCTTTGGCATCATTTTATGGAAAGGTTTTTACTCTCTATATTGAAATTAGACATGATCATATTTTCCAGAATTATTTGTTTTAATTCTAAAGTCTGTTTCCTTTATTCATCCCATTATGATCCTTTATTAACATGGTAATTGTATTTTATGCTTACCATAAATATGGTATTAAATCTCTTCTGTTTATCTCAACAAAGTGTTTTATTAATAATTGGTTGGTAGGTTGTACTTATTCTTGGTTCGGAAACTTGATTTATACATAATTCAAAATTCACTCTTCTTATATTATTCCATAAAGTTTTCTCAAATAATTTGTATGTAAGGTGGGCTTGCTTTTCTTCTTAGAACTTATATTATTTCAATCTAAATTCTGTTTTATATTTATCTCTTCAAAATGTTTTTTCTCAAATTCTTGGTTAGTAAGGTGAACTTACAATCTTATTAAATTTAGATGCCTTCTCATTCTAAATTCTTTTTGTATTGTTGCCATAAAGTTTTCTTCAAATAGTTGTGATGTAAAGTATTACATTGTTTTTGGAATTTTGAGTTATTCATAAATTCTCTTGGTATTATTGTCTAAATGTTTCTCTTCAAATAATTGTTATGTAAATGTTTTACATTGTTTTAAAATTTGGATGATTTTATTCTAATTCTTGTTTTATATTCTCTTCCAAATGTTTCTTTTAAATAATTAGTTATTAGTTAGTTAGCTGGACTTACTTATTTTTGAATTTATTCATATCATATAAATTCTTTTTCTTTTTGTTAATCCAAAGTATTTTCAAATATAAGGTAGTAAGTTGTCCTTACTTGTTTTTGAATTTATTCATTAAATTTCTTCATGGATGCCTGGTTAAAGACACCCTTAACTTTATTTGAATTCATTTCCTTTATTTCGTATGTGTTGTTGTTATTGTCCTTAGAGACAATATAGGGACCAGTGTACAGAAGCAATAATTTTTTTGTTATCCCCTCTAAGGAACTGGGTAATTCCCTATTCTTCAACAACACCTTCTCTCCAACGGTATAATTAATAACCTTACCCATGCTTTTATCGTACTTATTCCGCCGTTTCCCGTGATCTTCGGCCACCTTATTATGAAATTGAATTCTATTAAATATATATTTATGCTCTCTGGGGAACTCCAAGATATCTTCGATCTCCCTAGGGGTTTGTCTCTCGTACATTGCGGAGTAAGGGGTTATTCCTATGGCTGGATGGTATGCCAGGTTGAGGAATTCTTCAGTGGCCTCCAAGTATTCTTGCCATCTCCTCTGCTGATCATGGCAATACGTTCTTAATAGGCGCCCCACCTCTCGCAAGACTCTTTCGGCCGGGTTACTGCTCGGGTGGTATACTGATGTCTTGTATGTATGAACCCCCATTGACAGCAGTGTATCCCGCCATTTCCTCCCCTTGAATTGTGTTCCGTGGTCGGTTATGATCGATACCGGTTTTCCGACGGTTGGGAAGTACTGGTTGATCAGGATTTCAAGAACTTTATTCGTAGTCACCCGATTCGCTGGGTATAGCTTCACGAACTTGGTATAATGGTCCATTATGATGATGAGATATTTGTATCGGTGGCGGCCTCCACTGCGGGGAAATGGCCCACAGATATCCAGGAATACCTTCTCAAGTTTCGACTGAGAGGTTATCGGAATCATCTGCCCCTCTCTTTTCTCGTTGTTTGTTTTTACGAGTTGGCAAATGCGACAGTTTCTAATGTACCTCCGTACCTTCCGATTTATGTCTCTGATATGGCAGCTCTCTTCCAGGGCCTTTACCACCTTTAAGGCGCCCATATGCCCATATCGAACATGATAATTGAACACTATCTCCTTCTCGATATGGGTCGGAATAGTAACCTTCCATTCCTCCTTGTATAAAGGTGGTCTTGAAAACAGGATTCCATTATGTATTTTATAATATTGGGAGATTGTCTTATCCCCTGCTTCCAATCTTGTGATAATAGAGATTAACTTCGGGTCAGCTTGTTGGTGTGTGCTTAGGTGTTCTAAAATTGATTGTAGGCCGGCGCTGCTGCTTAGAATATGGTATACTTTAAGAATACTCTCCTTCTCCCCCTCGAACGTCTGTTTGTCAATGTCTACTCTAGACAATATGTCCGCAACGACATTCTTCTTTCCGGGGATATACTCCCACTTAAGGTCGTATTCTTGCAGCAATAGTATCCACCGCGTTAACCTTCCATGGCTTAACTTACATCTCTTAAGGAACAAGATAGATTTATGGTCTGTCCGGACGGTGACGGAATAACCAAGGATATAAGTGCGGAACTTTCCGCACGCGAACACGACACTCAATAATTCCTTTTCTGTAACGTGGTAGTTTTTCTCACATTGATTCAATGCTCTGCTGGCAAAGCAGATCACAAGATGTTCGCCCTCCTCATCCTCTTGATATAAGGTAGTGCCGAGGCTGATGTCACTGGCATCACAATTAAGAAAGAAAGGCTTGTTAAAATCTGGATGGCGGAGTATAATGGGTTCAAGGAATTTTAGTTTTATTAGAGATAATATATTTTGTTGTTCATTACCCCAGATCCATTTATTTTTGGATGACAGTTGCGGCTGAAATCTGGCAGTCAGTTCTGAGTACTTTTCCTGGAACTTGCGGTAATAATTACAGAGTCCCAGGAACGACTGTAACTGCCTTCGATTCTTAGGTGTAGGAAAGTTCTGAATCGCTTCGACTTTTTCAGCCGACGGTGAGATTCCCTGATCATTTAAGATGAAGCCTAAGAATTGTATTTCCTTAGCAATGAAATGAGATTTTGCTAATTTCAGCGTAATATTGTTTGTCGCTAGCTTCTGTAATACGTGTTCCACACGGTAGCAGTGTTCCTCCCAAGTTTCTGAGGACACTAGCAAGTCATCGACATATACGGTGGTGAATTGTAGTGCTTCTTGGCCAAGTATCTGGTCCATGCAGTGCACAATGACTGCGACTGAGTTTACCAGTCCGAAAGGCAATCTCTTAAACTGGTAGTTCCGCCCTTCGAATATAAAGGCCAGATACTGGCGACTCTGTGGATGTAATTCCACCTGCCAGTACCCGCACACCGTATCCCAGGTACTGAAGTATTTGGTACCGTGGAACCGTTTTAAGATCTCCTCAATCTCACCAGGCAAAATCCTGTCATTAATGATCATTTTATTTATTTCGCGCGCATCTAAACACAAACGGACTTGTCCGTTTTTCTTAGGAATAGCCACGATAGGACTTGTATATGGGGAATGGCTACTCTCTATAATGTCACGGTTAATCATTTGCTCTATTCAGCTCTTACTGCTTGCTTTCATGATTGCGCAATGGGGTAAGACTTCCGGTTAAAGTCCACTGTGTCTCGGAACTGTAGAGTACACTGAAAGTTCTTCACTTTACCGGGCTCATCAGAAAAGACTGATTTATATTTGTTATATATGTTTATTAATTTGTTCGCTTGGTTTATTGTTAACTTTTCGCCAGTTATACCGCTCCGGAAATCCCTGATCTCCTGGATTTTTAGTGACCATAAATCTTCATTGGAGGTGTCGTCTATCCTTTGTTCAATTATAGATGTTGGATGGATGTAATGAATTTTGCGGATTTGCTGGTGGATACTATCGGGAACGACTTGGTCACTACCCACCAAGTTCGCCGTCCAAGTATGTCCGTTAGAAAACAGCGATAATGTTTCAGTTCTCAGATCAATGATGGCGGAATTCCTCGTGAGCACATCAAACCCGACCAGTATATTAAATGGCAGACCGCTCGCCACCAAGAATTCCATATCAATTGCTATACCACAGCTCATCACACTGGCGGAGACTTGTCTACGTATTGTTTTATTTTGTCGGCCGGTTGCTCCCAACAAAATAATATTATTCAACGGCAACGTTGGTAAAGTTCTCCCGCACTCTTGCTGTATCCTCTCCAACTCCGTCGTACTTATGATTGACACGTTCGAACCAGTATCGATCATTAACTTGGCTGGGATGCCTTCTATCTCGGCGTCGACATGTATTATTTCATTGTTGAAGTTATTGGTGGGATTCCTGTTATCCTCTTCCAATAACTCATGTCTGATGTCTTTTAGGTAGTTGCACCCTATGACTGTGATACGATTGTTATTATACCTATGATTGCACTCATTATTATAATTATACCCAGTATTCAGGAGGAGTAACGGGTTCCGGCGATTTATTACTGCCTGTGCCCGTTTAAAGGCTCGGCATCATTGTTCCTTTGAGCCATACTAGTTGATGCCTCATTTGGGATGCTTAGAGTGGTTACCTGTCGATCTGCCCTATGGTCTTCCGGTCGTTCGTGGTTAGACCTCCGTTCAGCGTCATCTAAACTATTACTCCTCCTTGCCGGATAGTACCTTGGTCGGTCCCGTTCTAGGCTCCTCCGCCTTTCTTCGTATCCGCGGTAGCTGTTTCTTCGATTGTGGTTGAATCCTCGCTGTCGTCCATCTGTGGCTCGTATGAAATTCACTCTAGGGCGAGGAAACCTATTATTAACGGAATTACCATTATTGGGACCCGCACGATTATTATTATTATGGTAATGACTATTACCATAATTGGGGCTTCTCTGACTATTTGTGTTATTAGGGTAGGGATTGCGGTTACCCTGATAACCATTAGAGGGTCGACTCGGGTTTGGATGGTTTGGACCCGTATTATTATTATTATTGTAACTCGAATTGTTCATATTATTATTATTACTAAAATTGTTATTTTGCGGGTATGCCCGGCCTCCTTGGTACCCAGTGTTTAGGTTGTTCGTACCCTGGTTATTGTTCTGATACGTCCTTGGTTCGGGCCCATCACTTCTTCTACGACTCTGTCGGTAGTAGTCTTCATTTTCATAGTTTTCGAGGAGTTCTGTCATTGCCTGGATGGTTTTTATTTGGCTGCCCCTCCTCGCACGAATTACCTCTTCATCATAATGATAGGACAACTTATTTATTAGGCACTCCTCAGGTATGGCCGGTTCTAAGTGCTTGGCCATACATACCTTGCCGAGGAAATAAGCTGTCATTGAACTACCGACTTGTGGTTTGTAGTGGCCGTGGCATATATTGTCTCTTATCAAATTTTGAGTTGTCTCTGACCAGTACTTGGCCTTGAATAGGCTCTTAAATTGCTCATAATTTTTGATGTCGCTCCGGTTGGCCATCCACCAATGGTCATTCACCTCCCGAAACGACTCGTCAAGGATTTCCCTGTTCTGGACCCATCGGTTCCCTCTGTGTTTTTCGAGGTACTCCTCTATGCGTGCCAAGAACTCCATGGGCTTCCGTTTATATTGCCGGAAATTGAGCCATTCTCTGTTTTCTGACATGGGGAAATTATAACATCCAGACGGTCTGTTCTTTATCAACTCTATCTCCTCCTGGCTCTGACACACCTGTCCGGTTATGTTCGTCATAGCGGCTTCCACGCCGTCGCATCTTTCGGTTACCTGTGTCCGCACTTTATTCACTTCTTCCAAAGCAAATTTCTTGGTCTCCTCCATTTTCGTTTTCTGTTGTTCTTGGACCTGAGTAATCTCCTTAGTTATCACTTCCCGGACTTCCAGCACTTCGTTTTCTGTTTGACGACATCTTTCGTCTACTTCTCTGATCTGCTGGTTAACCACCACGACTTCCTGTTCTAACTTCTTTACGATGGATTTCTTCGTCTCTGTTATCCTTTTATTTAACTCTTCTTTTGCCAACGCTATTCTTTCGTCTACCTTATTCATGCTCTCCTGGTTAACTTCCCTTAGTTCTTTTCTCAACCTTTGATTATTCTCGTCCATTTTCTCCTCCATTTTCTGATTATTTTCCTTCAACTTTTCCCTCAGTTGCTGATTGTCGCTTTCCATTTTCCTACTTGTTTCCTCCATTTTCTTTTCCATCTTCTTACTGGTTTCCTCAATCCTCTTGCTGGTATTCTCTATCTTACGGCCCAGTTCTTCCTTCGTGGATCGGTTGTCTTCCTTCAAATCCTCTATGTTTTTGTTGATTCCACCCAAATCTTCCTTAGTAGAATCCATCTTCTTGTTTAAATTCTCCTCCATCTTCTTGTTATCTTCCGTAGTGGAATCCATTTTCTTATTCAAATCTTGACTCATTCCATTCATTGTCTCTTCCATTTTCATGAACATTTCCATTAATCTGTCCATTTTACTTTCTTTTGTTTTAGATTTCTCCTTCTCTGGGACATTGACTTCCACTGTCTGCGTTGGTACTTCTAATTGTTCCCCTGGTGGTTCAGGTTGTTTATGTTCCACCTGGATTAGTAACACTTCCGGATCCTCCACGGGTGTTGCCTCCTTATCCCCCATGTCAACCTCTTTTTCGGCCTCTGCCACCCTCTTTTTCGAAGTAGCTCGTCTTTGCATTTTTCTCTCTTCTACTAATTAACCGCTGCCAAGCTTATCTTATTAAGCCGTCTAAGTTGGACGCCACTTTGTAAGAGGACCCTGTATGCCGGTCCTTACAAAAATAAAATAGTAGAGAAAAATTTTATAAAAAAAATAAAATTTTCAATAAAAAAAATAATAATTTTGTTTATATTAATCAACATGTGTAAATAAGAAATAAAGCTGTTTTAAAGGTTTCGTAAAAATTTTAATAATTAGGCAGGTATTTATTAACTGTCGAGCACTTCTGGAAGATTTGAACCAAGTCTGGAGTTAAATAGATTAACTCCAGTCAGCAATCGATCAATGATTTTTCTTGCTGGTCCAAAATCTCACTCAAATAAAATATTTTCTTCTTCTTGAAGTCCCTTAGCCTTAATAAATAACCTTAAATTAGCCTGTGAAATAAATACAGATAAAAAACAATTGAAATATATGGATTTATTGAACAATTTAATAAATAATCGATTTTTTTCGATTGAGAACAATTATCGACTCCGTCTCAGGGAATTATCGATTGTGCATACAGTATAAAAATTATTATAGGTATTATATAAAGGACAGGTTCTTTGAGCGATAAAATTAATAGTCAGAGAAGGGTGACGAGAAAGTATAACATTAACAATTAAATAAATTCAATAATTCTTATTTAACAGTAATTATTTAAATACTGTTAAATAAGAATTATTTAAATAATTCTGATATATAATGTTTAATAAATTGTTTTGTCAGACCATTGGCAGTTTCTATGACGTCACCACGGGATGAAGAAGGCAGGCTTAGTAAATTCAAAGATGGCCGCTACTCGATCTGGATATGTTACTGCAAAAGTCGTCTTGTTAAAAACTCAACAAAATTATCTTCATGAATGTTTGAAATGTTCCCGCACTGGTGTAATCTGTCTATTAGGTAGTTTGGTGTGTTCTGAAGAACTGTTCCGTGTATATTGGTGTTAAATAAGTTATTTGGTATGTGTTCACTTCTGTTGGTTAGGTTGTCTGTAAAAGTGATTATGCGTTGTAGCGTGAATTATGTCAAATATATAGTTTTACTGTTTTATATCACTCGTATCATGAAGTTAGGTGTTATTTTTCACTATTGTCGTTCAAGTTTTGGTAAATTTAGCTAGGAAAGTGTTCAATTCATCTAACTCTCGATGCACTAACATTAATGGCAATTTGTCGTACCATTTTCTACTCGGTTTTAAGGAACGTTTTTTCACACAACTATTCAGCTTGATATTCAACAAAAGACTAATTAACTTGGTCAAAATCTGGCCCAGTTAATCTTTGAAAAAGTATTGTTAACATATTTCGATTACCCATACACATGATATAATATTACATTATATATGGAATTTATTTATTTTGTTCATCACTTTCATGAATTATGAATCTTATCATTGGTTTAATCATCTCATTCCTTTTAAATTGATGTATTATAGTCCATATCTGTAGACATTTTGTGGAAATTAACAAATTTCTTTCTCTTTTGGAAATATAGGCTCAAAATTGGATTTCCGCTTTTATACAAATTTTCTTCAATTTTAATTATCATTAATACTATTATAATAAATTTTAATTAGTCATATTCCTCTTCCTTTCCTTAAATACATATAAATTAAACCTTTGAACTGGTTTTTTGTGTTAATCTCTGAATTTGACATTGCTCTTTAAAATTAATTAATTTATATATTTTGAAAATTTACAATATTTTAAGGTATATTTCCTTATTATCATTTTAACTCATAGGATCATTCCCAGTAGTGGTTAACTGATTTACCTTATCTAAATCTTGCTAGTTTACAGGATTTATAAGTGAATTATACTGGTTTATATGGTTTCTGTGAATTCACCAAATGGCCTAGAGTTTAGAATTTTACATTTCTGTCTTTCTCAAATAAATTTAATCTTACCACTCCTCTGACTTTACATAGTTACTATTACATGAAAATAAAATGGTTTATAACTTATTGTGAGGTGTAGTATTTAATTAACACTACAGTTATACAAAATAATTATGAACATTATTTAGCAATCTGTACAATTGAACATATTGCTGACATGGTTTGAACATATTCTTTTAACTCTTTTTGAGTTAACATAGCATACCTATTGAAACATTATTAATGGTATGTATGCTGTTATTTAGCAAACATTATTCATTTTAAACACATAATATAAATCTTATTTTCTAATAACTCTTACAAACACATTGATTTTATGGCTGTGAACAAACAGTTTATTTAAACATTTTAAATTTATGAATACTAAATTAATGCCAGTCCTTTCTGGTCTAAACCATTATTATTTATGATCCCCTTCATCAGTAAACATGACCACCCATACTCTAGTTATTATGCATTTTTTACAAATGTCTTGTAAACAAAGAGTTACATTAAAATAATAAAATACTGGAAATCTTCCATTTTATTATTTTATTATGCTGTTTATTCTTGGATATTAAAGTTGTTATATAGCATATTGATAAGTCATAG
This sequence comes from Magicicada septendecula, assembly GCA_034769895.1. Taxonomy (NCBI): domain Eukaryota; kingdom Metazoa; phylum Arthropoda; class Insecta; order Hemiptera; family Cicadidae; genus Magicicada; species Magicicada septendecula. The sequence goes on along the minus strand of CM068375.1, from coordinate 393,347,773 downwards.
TATCACTAACTTTAAGTTTATTGCATTTCCAAAAAACACACAAATTCACTTTCACTGTTGGTTCTGATATTTTGAGTCTTATTATCTCAGACCAGACCTTTAGCAATCATGGACTGTTAAGACTTGTTTATTTTCTTATCACACAATAGCTTTAGTTGGTTCACTTCTTATAATACTATACAGCACTTTAGTTTTCTAAATATTTACATTCTTATAGGATTTTGGTATGTTATACTTTCTTTTTAAACGTTTTTGTGGGTTTGGGGTTGATGGTAGTTAATAATAATAATAATAATAGGTTTTACAACGGTGTTTCCTTCATACTATTTCTTCCTCTCCTCTTGTCTTCTTTCTTGTCCTTCTTCTTATCTCTTTCTTGTCTTCCTTCTTGTCTTCTTTCTTGTCTTCCTTCTTGTCCTTCTTCTAGTCTTCATTCTTCTTGTCTTCCTTCTTCATTCTTGGGTAAACCAAGGTACTTTGTGTTATCTAGACTGATGTTTAGTTTGGAGCATCTAATTTATTTACTGACACAGACCTTGTTCTTCTCTAAAGGTTTCAGGGTATTGTTTTCTTCCTGATCACAAACTTTATTCTTCCTTCTTCTTATTTTTGGGGTATTTTGGTATTCACCACTCTTAAACTGATTCTCTTTCTTCTTGATATGGTGTTATTTAATTTGTTTACTGCTCCTCGCTTCCTGGGTAAATTACTGATCTTATAATATGAGTTGCTTTCAATACTTTCTTTCATATTTAAACAGTGGTTTTTATATAATGTAATGAGGATTTTTATTTTATCGTGGTTCATTCCTTTGATTTCCTTAAATCTCATTCAATATTATTTTAACATATGTGGTGTAATTAAACTTTATGATTTTATATGACTTAATAAGTAGTGGATTTTCTGTCACGCTACAGAATGCCCTTCTCCAGAAGTAATTTTTTTCAAACTATACTTGCTTTGTTTGAAACAATTGCTTATGATAATTATTCTAGGTTTGTTATTATTCTGGACTTCCTTCCATTTTAAAAATTTTCTTATTTATATTTGAGTTTATATCTTTCTCATTCTCACTGGATCTTCCTTGATAGTAATAGTCATCTGAGTTTCATATTTATTATTTCATTTTCATATTTCTTCTTAGTATTTTCTCCTTGGGATATTTCCTCCCTATCGTTCCCTACTTTGTGAGCTGGTTCAGTTCAGAGAGGCACTGTACGCTACTTCCTCTGCTGTCCAATACTTCACACATATTTGAGTACAGAGGCAAATCATCTCTGCTCAAAAAACATATTAATACTGCTGGAATTATCTACAGACAGATAAAAAAAATTATTCAGAATAGTACACATTTGTTACTATTTAAAAAAAATATCTTTGGGATACTTCACTTATTACTTATTATATTTCTCAGAGATTTTAATATTCCTATCTCAGTCGTTCTTCTGACTCGTTAACTGGATGTTTCATTCATTTGATATTATGGTAGGAAGCTCTTCTATTATTACATTTTTCAACTTTTCTTATCATATAAATCTTTTGGTTATAAATTCTTTATTACCTTCTGGTTTTTTTATTATAATCTGCATTGTTTATAGTAGCATAACTTTATGACATTTTTAGACTGTTTCTTTGTTCTATTTATTTCCACTTGTTCTATTTTCTAGAACTTTTATAACTGTCATTATCATAATTGACATTTAATTCATAAATCATTTTATATTAATTCGTTTAATTACATATATCTTTGATATTATTCTCACATTATTCCTGTCATGGTTATTATACTTTCGAATGAATGTTTTTTTATTAATTTCATAATGAGGTCTTAATTTCTCCTCATACCACTTCAAAGTTTCATTATCTCATAATTCCAAATAAGTTTTTGTACTTTATTTTATTCAATCACTGAAATCGTATTAACTCAAATCGTATCAAAAAAAATTTTTTTTTATTTCCTTTGGCATCATTTTATGGAAAGGTTTTTACTCTCTATATTGAAATTAGACATGATCATATTTTCCAGAATTATTTGTTTTAATTCTAAAGTCTGTTTCCTTTATTCATCCCATTATGATCCTTTATTAACATGGTAATTGTATTTTATGCTTACCATAAATATGGTATTAAATCTCTTCTGTTTATCTCAACAAAGTGTTTTATTAATAATTGGTTGGTAGGTTGTACTTATTCTTGGTTCGGAAACTTGATTTATACATAATTCAAAATTCACTCTTCTTATATTATTCCATAAAGTTTTCTCAAATAATTTGTATGTAAGGTGGGCTTGCTTTTCTTCTTAGAACTTATATTATTTCAATCTAAATTCTGTTTTATATTTATCTCTTCAAAATGTTTTTTCTCAAATTCTTGGTTAGTAAGGTGAACTTACAATCTTATTAAATTTAGATGCCTTCTCATTCTAAATTCTTTTTGTATTGTTGCCATAAAGTTTTCTTCAAATAGTTGTGATGTAAAGTATTACATTGTTTTTGGAATTTTGAGTTATTCATAAATTCTCTTGGTATTATTGTCTAAATGTTTCTCTTCAAATAATTGTTATGTAAATGTTTTACATTGTTTTAAAATTTGGATGATTTTATTCTAATTCTTGTTTTATATTCTCTTCCAAATGTTTCTTTTAAATAATTAGTTATTAGTTAGTTAGCTGGACTTACTTATTTTTGAATTTATTCATATCATATAAATTCTTTTTCTTTTTGTTAATCCAAAGTATTTTCAAATATAAGGTAGTAAGTTGTCCTTACTTGTTTTTGAATTTATTCATTAAATTTCTTCATGGATGCCTGGTTAAAGACACCCTTAACTTTATTTGAATTCATTTCCTTTATTTCGTATGTGTTGTTGTTATTGTCCTTAGAGACAATATAGGGACCAGTGTACAGAAGCAATAATTTTTTTGTTATCCCCTCTAAGGAACTGGGTAATTCCCTATTCTTCAACAACACCTTCTCTCCAACGGTATAATTAATAACCTTACCCATGCTTTTATCGTACTTATTCCGCCGTTTCCCGTGATCTTCGGCCACCTTATTATGAAATTGAATTCTATTAAATATATATTTATGCTCTCTGGGGAACTCCAAGATATCTTCGATCTCCCTAGGGGTTTGTCTCTCGTACATTGCGGAGTAAGGGGTTATTCCTATGGCTGGATGGTATGCCAGGTTGAGGAATTCTTCAGTGGCCTCCAAGTATTCTTGCCATCTCCTCTGCTGATCATGGCAATACGTTCTTAATAGGCGCCCCACCTCTCGCAAGACTCTTTCGGCCGGGTTACTGCTCGGGTGGTATACTGATGTCTTGTATGTATGAACCCCCATTGACAGCAGTGTATCCCGCCATTTCCTCCCCTTGAATTGTGTTCCGTGGTCGGTTATGATCGATACCGGTTTTCCGACGGTTGGGAAGTACTGGTTGATCAGGATTTCAAGAACTTTATTCGTAGTCACCCGATTCGCTGGGTATAGCTTCACGAACTTGGTATAATGGTCCATTATGATGATGAGATATTTGTATCGGTGGCGGCCTCCACTGCGGGGAAATGGCCCACAGATATCCAGGAATACCTTCTCAAGTTTCGACTGAGAGGTTATCGGAATCATCTGCCCCTCTCTTTTCTCGTTGTTTGTTTTTACGAGTTGGCAAATGCGACAGTTTCTAATGTACCTCCGTACCTTCCGATTTATGTCTCTGATATGGCAGCTCTCTTCCAGGGCCTTTACCACCTTTAAGGCGCCCATATGCCCATATCGAACATGATAATTGAACACTATCTCCTTCTCGATATGGGTCGGAATAGTAACCTTCCATTCCTCCTTGTATAAAGGTGGTCTTGAAAACAGGATTCCATTATGTATTTTATAATATTGGGAGATTGTCTTATCCCCTGCTTCCAATCTTGTGATAATAGAGATTAACTTCGGGTCAGCTTGTTGGTGTGTGCTTAGGTGTTCTAAAATTGATTGTAGGCCGGCGCTGCTGCTTAGAATATGGTATACTTTAAGAATACTCTCCTTCTCCCCCTCGAACGTCTGTTTGTCAATGTCTACTCTAGACAATATGTCCGCAACGACATTCTTCTTTCCGGGGATATACTCCCACTTAAGGTCGTATTCTTGCAGCAATAGTATCCACCGCGTTAACCTTCCATGGCTTAACTTACATCTCTTAAGGAACAAGATAGATTTATGGTCTGTCCGGACGGTGACGGAATAACCAAGGATATAAGTGCGGAACTTTCCGCACGCGAACACGACACTCAATAATTCCTTTTCTGTAACGTGGTAGTTTTTCTCACATTGATTCAATGCTCTGCTGGCAAAGCAGATCACAAGATGTTCGCCCTCCTCATCCTCTTGATATAAGGTAGTGCCGAGGCTGATGTCACTGGCATCACAATTAAGAAAGAAAGGCTTGTTAAAATCTGGATGGCGGAGTATAATGGGTTCAAGGAATTTTAGTTTTATTAGAGATAATATATTTTGTTGTTCATTACCCCAGATCCATTTATTTTTGGATGACAGTTGCGGCTGAAATCTGGCAGTCAGTTCTGAGTACTTTTCCTGGAACTTGCGGTAATAATTACAGAGTCCCAGGAACGACTGTAACTGCCTTCGATTCTTAGGTGTAGGAAAGTTCTGAATCGCTTCGACTTTTTCAGCCGACGGTGAGATTCCCTGATCATTTAAGATGAAGCCTAAGAATTGTATTTCCTTAGCAATGAAATGAGATTTTGCTAATTTCAGCGTAATATTGTTTGTCGCTAGCTTCTGTAATACGTGTTCCACACGGTAGCAGTGTTCCTCCCAAGTTTCTGAGGACACTAGCAAGTCATCGACATATACGGTGGTGAATTGTAGTGCTTCTTGGCCAAGTATCTGGTCCATGCAGTGCACAATGACTGCGACTGAGTTTACCAGTCCGAAAGGCAATCTCTTAAACTGGTAGTTCCGCCCTTCGAATATAAAGGCCAGATACTGGCGACTCTGTGGATGTAATTCCACCTGCCAGTACCCGCACACCGTATCCCAGGTACTGAAGTATTTGGTACCGTGGAACCGTTTTAAGATCTCCTCAATCTCACCAGGCAAAATCCTGTCATTAATGATCATTTTATTTATTTCGCGCGCATCTAAACACAAACGGACTTGTCCGTTTTTCTTAGGAATAGCCACGATAGGACTTGTATATGGGGAATGGCTACTCTCTATAATGTCACGGTTAATCATTTGCTCTATTCAGCTCTTACTGCTTGCTTTCATGATTGCGCAATGGGGTAAGACTTCCGGTTAAAGTCCACTGTGTCTCGGAACTGTAGAGTACACTGAAAGTTCTTCACTTTACCGGGCTCATCAGAAAAGACTGATTTATATTTGTTATATATGTTTATTAATTTGTTCGCTTGGTTTATTGTTAACTTTTCGCCAGTTATACCGCTCCGGAAATCCCTGATCTCCTGGATTTTTAGTGACCATAAATCTTCATTGGAGGTGTCGTCTATCCTTTGTTCAATTATAGATGTTGGATGGATGTAATGAATTTTGCGGATTTGCTGGTGGATACTATCGGGAACGACTTGGTCACTACCCACCAAGTTCGCCGTCCAAGTATGTCCGTTAGAAAACAGCGATAATGTTTCAGTTCTCAGATCAATGATGGCGGAATTCCTCGTGAGCACATCAAACCCGACCAGTATATTAAATGGCAGACCGCTCGCCACCAAGAATTCCATATCAATTGCTATACCACAGCTCATCACACTGGCGGAGACTTGTCTACGTATTGTTTTATTTTGTCGGCCGGTTGCTCCCAACAAAATAATATTATTCAACGGCAACGTTGGTAAAGTTCTCCCGCACTCTTGCTGTATCCTCTCCAACTCCGTCGTACTTATGATTGACACGTTCGAACCAGTATCGATCATTAACTTGGCTGGGATGCCTTCTATCTCGGCGTCGACATGTATTATTTCATTGTTGAAGTTATTGGTGGGATTCCTGTTATCCTCTTCCAATAACTCATGTCTGATGTCTTTTAGGTAGTTGCACCCTATGACTGTGATACGATTGTTATTATACCTATGATTGCACTCATTATTATAATTATACCCAGTATTCAGGAGGAGTAACGGGTTCCGGCGATTTATTACTGCCTGTGCCCGTTTAAAGGCTCGGCATCATTGTTCCTTTGAGCCATACTAGTTGATGCCTCATTTGGGATGCTTAGAGTGGTTACCTGTCGATCTGCCCTATGGTCTTCCGGTCGTTCGTGGTTAGACCTCCGTTCAGCGTCATCTAAACTATTACTCCTCCTTGCCGGATAGTACCTTGGTCGGTCCCGTTCTAGGCTCCTCCGCCTTTCTTCGTATCCGCGGTAGCTGTTTCTTCGATTGTGGTTGAATCCTCGCTGTCGTCCATCTGTGGCTCGTATGAAATTCACTCTAGGGCGAGGAAACCTATTATTAACGGAATTACCATTATTGGGACCCGCACGATTATTATTATTATGGTAATGACTATTACCATAATTGGGGCTTCTCTGACTATTTGTGTTATTAGGGTAGGGATTGCGGTTACCCTGATAACCATTAGAGGGTCGACTCGGGTTTGGATGGTTTGGACCCGTATTATTATTATTATTGTAACTCGAATTGTTCATATTATTATTATTACTAAAATTGTTATTTTGCGGGTATGCCCGGCCTCCTTGGTACCCAGTGTTTAGGTTGTTCGTACCCTGGTTATTGTTCTGATACGTCCTTGGTTCGGGCCCATCACTTCTTCTACGACTCTGTCGGTAGTAGTCTTCATTTTCATAGTTTTCGAGGAGTTCTGTCATTGCCTGGATGGTTTTTATTTGGCTGCCCCTCCTCGCACGAATTACCTCTTCATCATAATGATAGGACAACTTATTTATTAGGCACTCCTCAGGTATGGCCGGTTCTAAGTGCTTGGCCATACATACCTTGCCGAGGAAATAAGCTGTCATTGAACTACCGACTTGTGGTTTGTAGTGGCCGTGGCATATATTGTCTCTTATCAAATTTTGAGTTGTCTCTGACCAGTACTTGGCCTTGAATAGGCTCTTAAATTGCTCATAATTTTTGATGTCGCTCCGGTTGGCCATCCACCAATGGTCATTCACCTCCCGAAACGACTCGTCAAGGATTTCCCTGTTCTGGACCCATCGGTTCCCTCTGTGTTTTTCGAGGTACTCCTCTATGCGTGCCAAGAACTCCATGGGCTTCCGTTTATATTGCCGGAAATTGAGCCATTCTCTGTTTTCTGACATGGGGAAATTATAACATCCAGACGGTCTGTTCTTTATCAACTCTATCTCCTCCTGGCTCTGACACACCTGTCCGGTTATGTTCGTCATAGCGGCTTCCACGCCGTCGCATCTTTCGGTTACCTGTGTCCGCACTTTATTCACTTCTTCCAAAGCAAATTTCTTGGTCTCCTCCATTTTCGTTTTCTGTTGTTCTTGGACCTGAGTAATCTCCTTAGTTATCACTTCCCGGACTTCCAGCACTTCGTTTTCTGTTTGACGACATCTTTCGTCTACTTCTCTGATCTGCTGGTTAACCACCACGACTTCCTGTTCTAACTTCTTTACGATGGATTTCTTCGTCTCTGTTATCCTTTTATTTAACTCTTCTTTTGCCAACGCTATTCTTTCGTCTACCTTATTCATGCTCTCCTGGTTAACTTCCCTTAGTTCTTTTCTCAACCTTTGATTATTCTCGTCCATTTTCTCCTCCATTTTCTGATTATTTTCCTTCAACTTTTCCCTCAGTTGCTGATTGTCGCTTTCCATTTTCCTACTTGTTTCCTCCATTTTCTTTTCCATCTTCTTACTGGTTTCCTCAATCCTCTTGCTGGTATTCTCTATCTTACGGCCCAGTTCTTCCTTCGTGGATCGGTTGTCTTCCTTCAAATCCTCTATGTTTTTGTTGATTCCACCCAAATCTTCCTTAGTAGAATCCATCTTCTTGTTTAAATTCTCCTCCATCTTCTTGTTATCTTCCGTAGTGGAATCCATTTTCTTATTCAAATCTTGACTCATTCCATTCATTGTCTCTTCCATTTTCATGAACATTTCCATTAATCTGTCCATTTTACTTTCTTTTGTTTTAGATTTCTCCTTCTCTGGGACATTGACTTCCACTGTCTGCGTTGGTACTTCTAATTGTTCCCCTGGTGGTTCAGGTTGTTTATGTTCCACCTGGATTAGTAACACTTCCGGATCCTCCACGGGTGTTGCCTCCTTATCCCCCATGTCAACCTCTTTTTCGGCCTCTGCCACCCTCTTTTTCGAAGTAGCTCGTCTTTGCATTTTTCTCTCTTCTACTAATTAACCGCTGCCAAGCTTATCTTATTAAGCCGTCTAAGTTGGACGCCACTTTGTAAGAGGACCCTGTATGCCGGTCCTTACAAAAATAAAATAGTAGAGAAAAATTTTATAAAAAAAATAAAATTTTCAATAAAAAAAATAATAATTTTGTTTATATTAATCAACATGTGTAAATAAGAAATAAAGCTGTTTTAAAGGTTTCGTAAAAATTTTAATAATTAGGCAGGTATTTATTAACTGTCGAGCACTTCTGGAAGATTTGAACCAAGTCTGGAGTTAAATAGATTAACTCCAGTCAGCAATCGATCAATGATTTTTCTTGCTGGTCCAAAATCTCACTCAAATAAAATATTTTCTTCTTCTTGAAGTCCCTTAGCCTTAATAAATAACCTTAAATTAGCCTGTGAAATAAATACAGATAAAAAACAATTGAAATATATGGATTTATTGAACAATTTAATAAATAATCGATTTTTTTCGATTGAGAACAATTATCGACTCCGTCTCAGGGAATTATCGATTGTGCATACAGTATAAAAATTATTATAGGTATTATATAAAGGACAGGTTCTTTGAGCGATAAAATTAATAGTCAGAGAAGGGTGACGAGAAAGTATAACATTAACAATTAAAATAAATTCAATAATTCTTATTTAACAGTAATTATTTAAATACTGTTAAATAAGAATTATTTAAATAATTCTGATATATAATGTTTAATAAATTGTTTTGTCAGACCATTGGCAGTTTCTATGACGTCACCACGGGATGAAGAAGGCAGGCTTAGTAAATTCAAAGATGGCCGCTACTCGATCTGGATATGTTACTGCAAAAGTCGTCTTGTTAAAAACTCAACAAAATTATCTTCATGAATGTTTGAAATGTTCCCGCACTGGTGTAATCTGTCTATTAGGTAGTTTGGTGTGTTCTGAAGAACTGTTCCGTGTATATTGGTGTTAAATAAGTTATTTGGTATGTGTTCACTTCTGTTGGTTAGGTTGTCTGTAAAAGTGATTATGCGTTGTAGCGTGAATTATGTCAAATATATAGTTTTACTGTTTTATATCACTCGTATCATGAAGTTAGGTGTTATTTTTCACTATTGTCGTTCAAGTTTTGGTAAATTTAGCTAGGAAAGTGTTCAATTCATCTAACTCTCGATGCACTAACATTAATGGCAATTTGTCGTACCATTTTCTACTCGGTTTTAAGGAACGTTTTTTCACACAACTATTCAGCTTGATATTCAACAAAAGACTAATTAACTTGGTCAAAATCTGGCCCAGTTAATCTTTGAAAAAGTATTGTTAACATATTTCGATTACCCATACACATGATATAATATTACATTATATATGGAATTTATTTATTTTGTTCATCACTTTCATGAATTATGAATCTTATCATTGGTTTAATCATCTCATTCCTTTTAAATTGATGTATTATAGTCCATATCTGTAGACATTTTGTGGAAATTAACAAATTTCTTTCTCTTTTGGAAATATAGGCTCAAAATTGGATTTCCGCTTTTATACAAATTTTCTTCAATTTTAATTATCATTAATACTATTATAATAAATTTTAATTAGTCATATTCCTCTTCCTTTCCTTAAATACATATAAATTAAACCTTTGAACTGGTTTTTTGTGTTAATCTCTGAATTTGACATTGCTCTTTAAAATTAATTAATTTATATATTTTGAAAATTTACAATATTTTAAGGTATATTTCCTTATTATCATTTTAACTCATAGGATCATTCCCAGTAGTGGTTAACTGATTTACCTTATCTAAATCTTGCTAGTTTACAGGATTTATAAGTGAATTATACTGGTTTATATGGTTTCTGTGAATTCACCAAATGGCCTAGAGTTTAGAATTTTACATTTCTGTCTTTCTCAAATAAATTTAATCTTACCACTCCTCTGACTTTACATAGTTACTATTACATGAAAATAAAATGGTTTATAACTTATTGTGAGGTGTAGTATTTAATTAACACTACAGTTATACAAAATAATTATGAACATTATTTAGCAATCTGTACAATTGAACATATTGCTGACATGGTTTGAACATATTCTTTTAACTCTTTTTGAGTTAACATAGCATACCTATTGAAACATTATTAATGGTATGTATGCTGTTATTTAGCAAACATTATTCATTTTAAACACATAATATAAATCTTATTTTCTAATAACTCTTACAAACACATTGATTTTATGGCTGTGAACAAACAGTTTATTTAAACATTTTAAATTTATGAATACTAAATTAATGCCAGTCCTTTCTGGTCTAAACCATTATTATTTATGATCCCCTTCATCAGTAAACATGACCACCCATACTCTAGTTATTATGCATTTTTTACAAATGTCTTGTAAACAAAGAGTTACATTAAAATAATAAAATACTGGAAATCTTCCATTTTATTATTTTATTATGCTGTTTATTCTTGGATATTAAAGTTGTTATATAGCATATTGATAAGTCATAGTATCACTAACTTTAAGTTTATTGCATTTCCAAAAAACACACAAATTCACTTTCACTGTTGGTTCTGATATTTTGAGTCTTATTATCTCAGACCAGACCTTTAGCAATCATGGACTGTTAAGACTTGTTTATTTTCTTATCACACAATAGCTTTAGTTGGTTCACTTCTTATAATACTATACAGCACTTTAGTTTTCTAAATATTTACATTCTTATAGGATTTTGGTATGTTATACTTTCTTTTTAAACGTTTTTGTGGGTTTGGGGTTGATGGTAGTTAATAATAATAATAATAATAGGTTTTACAACGGTGTTTCCTTCATACTATTTCTTCCTCTCCTCTTGTCTTCTTTCTTGTCCTTCTTCTTATCTCTTTCTTGTCTTCCTTCTTGTCTTCTTTCTTGTCTTCCTTCTTGTCCTTCTTCTAGTCTTCATTCTTCTTGTCTTCCTTCTTCATTCTTGGGTAAACCAAGGTACTTTGTGTTATCTAGACTGATGTTTAGTTTGGAGCATCTAATTTATTTACTGACACAGACCTTGTTCTTCTCTAAAGGTTTCAGGGTATTGTTTTCTTCCTGATCACAAACTTTATTCTTCCTTCTTCTTATTTTTGGGGTATTTTGGTATTCACCACTCTTAAACTGATTCTCTTTCTTCTTGATATGGTGTTATTTAATTTGTTTACTGCTCCTCGCTTCCTGGGTAAATTACTGATCTTATAATATGAGTTGCTTTCAATACTTTCTTTCATATTTAAACAGTGGTTTTTATATAATGTAATGAGGATTTTTATTTTATCGTGGTTCATTCCTTTGATTTCCTTAAATCTCATTCAATATTATTTTAACATATGTGGTGTAATTAAATTTTATGATTTTATATGACTTAATAAGTAGTGGATTTTCTGTCACGCTACAATATATATATATTTTGTAAACAAAATTTGTACTGACGCATAACACCAAAACATTTTCTGTGTTACACAATGACTGAATTTATTTAGTGGATTTGTCGATCCTGTTTAAGAATGATGTTAGTCTTAAGTGGTCTCACTATATAACTTTTGTGAATAATTAAGCAAGCGCGACAAACGCCTAACCTATAAATAGGTTTGATTTTTTGTTAGTAAACAACAAGGCTTTACTAGTGAATATTGTTTTATGAAATAATTAATTTTTGTGTAGGCATGAGCATTCTTTCTTGTGTTTCAAAGAATTTACACCCGAGATATAAATAAAATTAATGTTTAAGGTAAAGTTTATCTGGACATAACCAGAAAAGTTGTTTATGCTCTGAGCTAGTGTAATAGGGTAAGTGAACGAAACAATTTCAATTGTATATCAATGTATTTTCTTAATTGTGTTTGTTTGAATTCATTATCAAGGGTACAAATAAAACCCAGTTATTAGCAGCATAACTTGACTTAATTTATTTCTAAAAGTAAATAAATAATTCATTCAGAATAATCAAAGTAACACTTAGTAGAAATCATACGTTGTTGAATTTGAATTGCCATAAGGGCAATAAACACAATTTCAGTTTTTAAAAAAGAGAATTAATAATCATTTTATTCAATTAATGGGTTTTACACGGGATTTTCCCGAAATAAACCTGTGTGGTGCCCATTATTAAACAAGGTAACCTAACCTTGTACGTAAAGCAAGCTGGTTTTGTAAACCGTCTTGGCAGCTTATTAATTTATTAAAAAAGTGAACTTCGGAACTTCCAGAATCACATCCAGATACGTGGAAGTGTATTTTATTAATTTTATTGTCCAGACGTGACTTGACTTTACGTACCTAGACGACTGTCATCCTGGAGGAGGAATTTCGCTGCCAGAATCAACGCGACGGCTACCTTCATCAAGCGACCAGCTAGTACGCTTTATTTATTGAATTAAGCAACGTTATAGTTCAAACAACATTACTGCAATCATTTTTATTTTATTTAAAGGAGTTCTTTTAAGACAATTAGAATTTTTTCGATTCATCATAACTTGTAACTTTAACTTTCGATTGTAAGCTTATAACACACTTTTGAATTCAAATATTAAACAAATTACAACACAGTTTTAAAACACATAGGAACCAGTTTTCTTACAAATTGGTGACCAGCAACGTGAGGCTGAAAAATATTAAACGAAAATATTTTTTATATTTATAATCAGCCCGGCAGACACAAAAGAACAAACATGCCACACACACATCAATATGACACAAGATACAAGGACAGCCGAGTAGAAGAGGTACAACCAAATACAGAGACACATGAGACACAACCAACACCCGAGATGGAAGTCATTACAATTAACAACATAGAAACTCAACCAGAAGAAACACCCCATGTAGGACCGGAAGTGGAAGTAACGGTCGACAACCAACCCAGACGGCCTGAAGAACTCCCACAACCAGACAAACCGACCGAAGAGATAAGATGGGAAGCGATGATGAGAATAATGATGGAATTAAAGGAAGACGGTAAGAAATCCCATAAAAAACTGGATGACAGCCAGAAAAATATGGAGTCACTTAATAAAAATATGGAGTCGCTTAAGGAAGATAATCGTGACATGAACAAGAACTTAGAGTCACTGAAAGCAGATTTACATACACGGTTAGACGACAATAATAAGAACTTAGAATTATTGAAAGAAGGCTTAAATAAAAAGATAGAAGATACCAATAGATCCGTGGACGCGTTGAACCGTAAAATAGACGACAGCAACAGAGCGCTGAAGGAAGAGCTGAATACCACATTAAAGGATATTAGCAAGAAAATGGATGAAATGAATAAGAAATATACGGAAGAAGTGGGCCAGACAATAAGAGGAGAAGTACGCAACGACAACAACTCAGAAACTAAAGAAGTACCCAATGATGAAACCATAGAAGAATTAAGCATGCCATCCGAAGACGATGTCAACCAAACCGAGAATGAAGGGGACTCAAATACATCATCATCTGAAAATGAGCTTGACAGACACCAGGAAGATATTCACGATAAGGAGATCGACGCCGAAGGTATAATGAAGACTCAGGTAATTAAAGAAGCAGAAGAGTTATTAATCGAGAAGGAAGACTTAGAACAAAATAATCTGCCAATGTGTGATGATCAAGTGGAGACACAAGAATTACCCAGAAATAAAACCACCGAACTAGTGAATTCGAAAATTAAAATTCATGAAGAAAGGAACAAAATTATTAAGAAAACGGAAGCAAAGGAGGCGAAGATAAGAAGAATAATACGCCCAAAGAAGACTAGGGTAACAAAGGAATTAATTGAAATGACTCGGAGTGGTCTAATTAATATGATTTATTTCCCAGTCATCAACCGTAAAGAAGGAATCTATAGGAAGGAGTATCGAAGGAGCTTCATGAAGATGGACGAAGAGAAGAAATGTGCTACAACAAAGAAAACTATGACCAATAAATTACTTAAAGCAGATATTTCCAAACCGAGAATAAGGCATTCCAAGAAAAGGAAAGGGTATCAAGAACAACTGGACCGGATCATTGAAGGGTATGCCCAAGAAATAAAAGAATTGCGGAAGAAGAGGGACCAATCAATGGAAAAATCCAACCAGAAAACTAATGACGATCAACCAGAGTTAGAAGAGGTACTAGAAGTCAATAATAACAAAGACCAGGAGTACACTGGACACATGGATACCAAAGATGATGAGAAAAGGAAGGCGAGAAAATGGGAAGCCGACGACTATCTGGTAGCCGCAAAGTGGAAAAACCGCATGATAGGGAGGTACCTCCAAAACTACTAGTACTGTACATAGGCCCTTATACCATAACAAAGGACCATGAAAATAATACGTATGAACTTACCGATATAATAAATAAAAAGGTCAAAGGTACCTACAACCAAGCATCATTAAAGAAATACTATATGTAAGGAAGTTTGTTATGAGATGTTATTATAGGGTGCCAAGTATCATAAACATGTTGTACTAGAGACAGCTATAAAAAAGGGTACCTGTGAAACGTAATTGTCCCAACCAAGGGACCCAATAGAATGGAAAAGCCCAATAGAACCCCAAATATATAAACAATAAATGTAATTATTATTATAAAAGGACAAATTATATTGGTGTACGACGATTACCACAAGAGTGTTTAGAGTATAAGAAATTTTAAAAGTGTCTACCGTAGAAGGATT
This sequence comes from Magicicada septendecula, assembly GCA_034769895.1. Classification (NCBI taxonomy): domain Eukaryota; kingdom Metazoa; phylum Arthropoda; class Insecta; order Hemiptera; family Cicadidae; genus Magicicada; species Magicicada septendecula. Next base: position 393,332,730 of record CM068375.1, on the reverse strand, counting down.
AAACTAGTAATCAGGAGGGTCATGTATTATACCCAAGGTATTGAAAGTGTCTAAGTGCCTATGGTCAGCCTGTTTACCATATTGTGTTATAAAAAGTGTGTAGTATAAGTGTGTATGCCAAAACTATTTGTTATATATTAAATAAGAACCAGATTTATCATATTAAATGATAGAAAATATGTGTATTATAAACCAAATAATTTAATGAGAAGAAAGATATCTATTATATCATATAGAACAAAAGAGTATCATATAACAAAAATGTACATAAGATAGTGACATAAAATTACTCTAATACTCCTATGTTAAATTAAACCAAACAAAGAAATATATATCTAAAATCATCCGGAATAAGTGTAAATTATCAGACACTTGAAGGAGTAGAGAGGCAGAATACCAAAGTGAGTAATTTAAGAGGATGGCTATATTTATTGTGGAAAGAAGAAAAGAGAAAGAAGTATTATCTACTAATGCGTTATTATTGTATCATTATATTGTATTTAAATGTCAAATATTGTATACCTCTCACCAAACAAAGGAATATATATAAAATCATCCAGAATAAGTGTAAATTATCAGACACTTGAAGGAGTAGAGAGGCAGAATACCAAAGTGAGTAATTTAAGAGGATGGCTGTATTTATTATGGAATGAAGGGAGAGAAAGTCAACTATTGTCTAATAATATGTTAGAATAAAATAAATAACAAAAATAAGTGTCAGAATACTACTGTTATCAAGGAATATAAAAAATATTAATTAAGCGATGAAGAAAGTATTCAATTGTATTTACTAACAAGATATATCAGAGAATATCTAACCAAAATGTTTAGTATATGAATACTGTAAACCCTGATAATTCAGGATAATTATAAACTATTGATGAGAGTAAAACTTGTAAACTATTGTAAGAGAGAAATATTGTAGAATCTATATTTAAGAAACAACTGCATAATTGTATGATGATCAACATAAGTGTGTAAATTTAAGAATACTCAGATGAACCAAAACAAATTACCAACTAGTATAGAAAAGTAACAACAAGGCTAATAAAGAACATAGCGAATATGTCAAGTCTGAAAGGGAATAATTACCTGTGAAAAGAAGTATGTTAGAAAGTATAAAAGAATGAAATGTGATACAAGTGAAACCTCTAATACCTTGAATGTTATATTGAATATGTTATATTATTGAAAAATGAATGATATGTTATATTTTATGTGTTGTGATAGTGCAACTGTTGCTACGTGCAATTTTTATTTTGTCCCAGACAGAGATGAGGATGCCTCTGATTCTGAGGACGTGTAGTTGAGGAACGGCGGAGAATGGATGCCAAATAGAGCCCTTCTGACTCCGAACCCACTACAAATGTTAGGGAATTATATGGTAATATATCAAGGATTATTAATAAAAAATCTGTGAGGTGAAAAACGAAAGAACCATAGAATTTATCACGAAAATAAAGATATGTAATGAGAAAGAAAAAATGTATTATTGTAAGACAGGAAATTGTTAATTTAAGAAGTGAAACCTATTGTAATTAAATGACTTAGAATATGAGAAACTTGAAAAAATACTAGTAAGCTAAGAATTATATCACTAGCCAAGAACTCAATCTAGTGCAACACACTAATAGAATGTTAAAATTCAATGCAGAGAGTACAAGAAAAAAAAAGCAGTAATAATATACCAAAACTGAACTGAAATGATAATTTTATCAAATATAAAATTTCTCTCAACTTATCAATTTTGAGAGGGGAGTATATGTAACATGACCAAGTGTTACATAACCTAGACATATACCCATAGAATTAATAAATACATGAAGGTAATGTAAGTAGATAATATAATGATGAAAGTAGCGAAGAAGAGAAGGACCAACGAAGAAGAAAGAAGAAGAAGTGCCACCAGAAGCAGTAAACAAAACACTGCTTGACACTACAACCAATACTATAACTGACACAAACTAATGGACAAGCTAGATTCACTATAAGCTGTCAAGCGAGTCAGTGAATAACTTGAATGTAATTTCACATGTTAATAAAAAAAATTAAGTAACGACCCGAATAATATAATATCAGCAACAGTATTTGGCTGAGAATAAATCAACAATGACTAGTAAGTATTAATGCCTATGACTAAGATTAGCTATGGCCACAATATAAAATTGAAACGGTATTACAATCTCAAATGTACTCATAAGAAGGAAAAATAATTGTAAGAGGGAACCTTATATAAGTAAGCTACCTCATCAATGTACCAAATGTAACTAATGAACATTATTAAGGCATAAACCCGATGTAAAAGGTATGCCTAGGCAACGCCTAAAACGAACGATTGTCAGTAAGGTGATAAGTAGAAAGTACTACTAGTGTAAATAACATACATTGAACAATTATTATACCAAGTGTAGCGACAAGCATTGTTAGTGTATTATACAAGTAACAACTCAATCATTAATGAGTAGCATAGAGCTAAGTAGTGTAAACAAAATGTAATTAGGAAGTAAGGGTAGTTCATAGAAATGTATTACATCAGTAAGTTAAGATTTAATCATTATATTCACTAAATAAGTATAAAGACGGATATGTTAGTGTTCCAACACAGACGTTTAAGTGAAAACGCGATGTGCAACACAAATAATGTATTGATAAGAGAGAATCGTGGCCGGCGTCGCTAGCAGACGACAGCGCGAAGCCATATACCTGAACATTATTTATTAAAAAATGTCAGTGAAAGTGTAAATAAACCAGTGTCAAACTATATCAAATTAAAGAGTAAAAAATATCCTTTAATTTGATAGCGATACAATCCCGATCGCAACTATAATAAGTGCGTGACATGCGTTAGCATCATTTGTAAATAGAAAGTAAGAAATTTGTTTATCAATAATAACAACAACGACAGCTGTCAATCATTTTAGCAAAAAGACGGTTAGTGACAGTTGGAAAACAATGCATCATTTTCGTAACGTTTGGTTAAGCCAATCAGAAAATAGCTTACTAAATGAAACAATCGCCTAAGCCTTATCAAAACAGGGGGTATATAACGGAATGCAGGTAATTTCCGGGAGCCACTTTTGACATTCATCACGAGCAAGCAGGTGTCGCTCGTCACCTCAAAATTTTATCAACTTATAGTTTTATGTAATAGTGCGTCCATTGAATCATTTTGGCAGGAACAAGTAACTACAATACAGTCTACCTAGAATCAGTGCATCGATGTGAAGTATTTATTTTATTTAGTGCGGGATATATCGAACAGGAGAAAATAATTAAATAGTATTATAAAAGTTCCATTTTAGTCAGAAGCGGACAAATATTCTCTGTTCAAGTGCGTGTGCAGTGTCAAACCAGGGTCATTACAATCCGACCACTGGAGTGTTTAATTAAATTTTAATCTAAAAGATTAAAATAAAGAGGTAACATCGTGACAATTTATTCCATTAGTCTGAGTGCACTAATATTGTAAGAGGACCCTGTATGCCGGTCCTTACAAAAATAAAATAGTAGAGAAAAATTTTATAAAAAAAATAAAATTTTCAATAAAAAAAAAATAATTTTGTTTATATTAATCAACGTGTGTAAATAAGAAATAAAGCTGTTTTAAAGGTTTCGTAAAAATTTTTAATAATTAGGCAGGTATTTATTAACTGTCGAGCACTTCTGGAAGATTTGAACCAAGTCTGGAGTTAAATAGATTAACTCCAGTCAGCAATCGATCTATGATTTTTCTTGCTGGTCCAAAATCTCACTCAAATAAAATATTTTCTTCTTCTTGAAGTCCCTTAGCCTTAATAAATAACCTTAAATTAGCCTGTGAAATAAATACAGATAAAAAACAATTGAAATATATGGATTTATTGAACAATTTAATAAATAATCGATTTTTTATCGATTGAGAACAATTATCGACTCCGTCTCAGGGAATTATCGATTGTGCATACAGTATAAAAATTATTATAGGTATTATATAAAGGACAGGTTCTTTGAGCGATAAAATTAATAGTCAGAGAAGGGTGACGAGAAAGTGTAACATTAACAATTAAAATAAATTCAATAATTCTTATTTAACAGTATTTAAATAATTCTGATATATAATGTTTAATAAATTGTTTTGTCAGACCATTGGCAGTTTCTATGACGTCACCACGGGATGAAGAAGGCAGGCTTAGTAAATTCAAAGATGGCCGCTACTCGATCTGGATATGTTACTGCAAAAGTCGTCTTGTTAAAAACTCAACAAAATTATCTTCATGAATGTTTGAAATGTTCCTGCACTGGTGTAATCTGTCTATTAGGTAGTTTGGTGTGTTCTGAAGAACTGTTCCGTGTATATGATTGGATAAAACTTCCGGGCTGAAAGGCCGTGGTCGATTGCTTGATGCATTGGCGCTATACGTTTCGGCCGCACCACCGGTGGCCATCTTCAGTAGCAAAACTTGTTCGAATAGATGTACGCCGAACACGTCCCCAATGTACTGGGAACAAGCAACCCGTGTATATTGGTGTTAAATAAGTTATTTGGTATGTGTTCACTTCTGTTGGTTAGGTTGTCTGTAAAAGTGATTATGCGTTGTAGCGTGAATTATGTCAAATATATAGTTTTACTGTTTTATATCACTCGTATCATGAAGTTAGGTGTTATTTTTCACTATTGTCGTTCAAGTTTTGGTAAATTTAGCTAGGAAAGTGTTCAATTCATCTAACTCTCGATGCACTAACATTAATGGCAATTTGTCGTACCATTTTCTACTCGGTTTTAAGGAACGTTTTTTCACACAACTATTCAGCTTGATATTCAACAAAAGACTAATTAACTTGGTCAAAATCTGGCCCAGTTAACCTTTGAAAAAGTATTGTTAACATATTTCGATTACCCATACACATGATATAATATTACATTATATATGGAATTTATTTATTTTGTTCATCACTTTCATGAATTATGAATCTTATCATTGGTTTAATCATCTCATTCCTTTTAAATTGATGTATTATAGTCCATATCTGTAGACATTTTGTGGAAATTAACAAATTTCTTTCTCTTTTGGAAATATAGGCTCAAAATTGGATTTCCGCTTTTATACAAATTTTCTTCCATTTTAATTATCATTAATACTATTATAATAAATTTTAATTAGTCATATTCCTCTTCCTTTCCTTAAATACATATAAATTAAACCTTTGAACTGGTTTTTTGTGTTAATCTCTGAATTTGACATTGCTCTTTAAAATTAATTAATTTATATATTTTGAAAATTTACAATATTTTAAGGTATATTTCCTTATTATCATTTTAACTCATAGGATCATTCCCAGTAGTGGTTAACTGATTTACCTTATCTAAATCTTGCTAGTTTACAGGATTTATAAGTGAATTATACTGGTTTATATGGTTTCTGTGAATTCACCAAATGGCCTAGAGTTTAGAATTTTACATTTCTGTCTTTCTCAAATAAATTTAATCTTACCACTCCTCTGACTTTACATAGTTACTATTACATGAAAATAAAATGGTTTATAACTTATTGTGAGGTGTAGTATTTAATTAACACTACAGTTATACAAAATAATTATGAACATTATTTAGCAATCTGTACAATTGAACATATTGCTGACATGGTTTGAACATATTCTTTTAACTCTTTTTGAGTTAACATAGCATACCTATTGAAACATTATTAATGGTATGTATGCTGTTATTTAGCAAACATTATTCATTTTAAACACATAATATAAATCTTATTTTCTAATAACTCTTACAAACACATTGATTTTATGGCTGTGAACAAACAGTTTATTTAAACATTTTAAATTTATGAATACTAAATTAATGCCAGTCCTTTCTGGTCTAAACCATTATTATTTATGATCCCCTTCATCAGTAAACATGACCACCCATACTCTAGTTATTATGCATTTTTTACAAATGTCTTGTAAACAAAGAGTTACATTACAATAATAAAATACTGGAAATCTTCCATTTTATTATTTTATTATGCTGTTTATTCTTGGATATTAAAGTTGTTATATAGCATATTGATAAGTCATAGTATCACTAACTTTAAGTTTATTGCATTTCCAAAAAACACACAAATTCACTTTCACTGTTGGTTCTGATATTTTGAGTCTTATTATCTCAGACCAGACCTTTAGCAATCATGGACTGTTAAGACTTGTTTATTTTCTTATCACACAATAGCTTTAGTTGGTTCACTTCTTATAATACTATACAGCACTTTAGTTTTCTAAATATTTACATTCTTATAGGATTTTGGTATGTTATACTTTCTTTTTAAACGTTTTTGTGGGTTTGGGGTTGATGGTAGTTAATAATAATAATAATAGGTTTTACAACGGTGTTTCCTTCATACTATTTCTTCCTCTCCTCTTGTCTTCTTTCTTGTCCTTCTTCTTATCTCTTTCTTGTCTTCCTTCTTGTCTTCTTTCTTGTCTTCCTTCTTGTCCTTCTTCTAGTCTTCATTCTTCTTGTCTTCCTTCTTCATTCTTGGGTAAACCAAGGTACTTTGTGTTATCTCGACTGATGTTTAGTTTGGAGCATCTAATTTATTTACTGACACAGACCTTGTTCTTCTCTAAAGGTTTCAGGGTATTGTTTTCTTCCTGATCACAAACTTTATTCTTCCTTCTTCTTATTTTTGGGGTATTTTGGTATTCACCACTCTTAAACTGATTCTCTTTCTTCTTGATATGGTGTTATTTAATTTGTTTACTGCTCCTCGCTTCCTGGGTAAATTACTGATCTTATAATATGAGTTGCTTTCAATACTTTCTTTCATATTTAAACAGTGGTTTTTATATAATGTAATGAGGATTTTTATTTTATCGTGGTTCATTCCTTTGATTTCCTTAAATCTCATTCAATATTATTTTAACATATGTGGTGTAATTAAATTTTATGATTTTATATGACTTAATAAGTAGTGGATTTTCTGTCACGCTACAATATATATATATTTTGTAAACAAAATTTGTACTGACGCATAACACCAAAACATTTTCTGTGTTACACAATGACTGAATTTATTTAGTGGATTTGTCGATCCTGTTTAAGAATGATGTTAGTCTTAAGTGGTCTCACTATATAACTTTTGTGAATAATTAAGCAAGCGCGACAAACGCCTAACCTATAAATAGGTTTGATTTTTTGTTAGTAAACAACAAGGCTTTACTAGTCAATATTGTTTTATGAAATAATTAATTTTTGTGTAGGCATGAGCATTCTTTCTTATGTTTCAAAGAATTTACACCCGAGATATAAATAAAATTAATGTTTAAGGTAAAGTTTATCTGGACATAACCAGAAAAGTTGTTTATGCTCTGAGCTAGTGTAATAGGGTAAGTGAACGAAACAATTTCAATTGTATATCAATGTATTTTCTTAATTATGTTTGTTTGAATTCATTATCAAGGGTACAAATAAAACCCAGTTATTAGCAGCATAACTTGACTTAATTTATTTCTAAAAGTAAATAAATAATTCATTCAGAATAATCAAAGTAACACTTAGTAGAAATCATACGTTGTTGAATTTGAATTGCCATAAGGGCAATAAACACAATTTCAGTTTTTAAAAAAGAGAATTAATAATCATTTTATTCAATTAATGGGTTTTACACGAGATTTTCCCGAAATAAACCTGTGTGGCGCCCATTATTAAACAAGGTAACCTAACCTTGTACGTAAAGCAAGCTGGTTTTGTAAACCGTCTTGGCAGCTTATTAATTTATTAAAAAAGTGAACTTCGGAACTTCCAGAATCACATCCAGATACGTGGAAGTGTATTTTATTAATTTTATTGTCCAGACGTGACTTGACTTTACGTACCTAGACGACTGTCATCCTGGAGGAGGAATTTCGCTGCCAGAATCAACGCGACGGCTACCTTCATCAAGCGACCAGCTAGTACGCTTTATTTATTGAATTAAGCAACGTTATAGTTCAAACAACATTACTGCAATCATTTTTATTTTATTTAAAGGAGTTCTTTTAAGACAATTAGAATTTTTTCGATTCATCATAACTTGTAACTTTAACTTTCGATTGTAAGCTTATAACACACTTTTGAATTCAAATATTAAACAAATTACAACACAGTTTTAAAACACATAGGAACCAGTTTTCTTACAAATTGGTGACCAGCAACGTGAGGCTGAAAAATATTAAACGAAAATATTTTTTATATTTATAATCAGCCCGGCAGACACAAAAGAACAAACATGCCACACACACATCAATATGACACAAGATACAAGGACAGCCAAGTAGAAGAGGTACAACCAAATACAGAGACACATGAGACACAACCAACACCCGAGATGGAAGTCATTACAATTAACAACATAGAAACTCAACCAGAAGAAACACCCCATGTAGGACCGGAAGTGGAAGTAACGGTCGACAACCAACCCAGACGGCCTGAAGAACTCCCACAACCAGACAAACCGACCGAAGAGATAAGATGGGAAGCGATGATGAGAATAATGATGGAATTAAAGGAAGACGGTAAGAAATCCCATAAAAAACTGGACGACAGCCAGAAAAATATGGAGTCACTTAATAAAAATATGGAGTCGCTTAAGGAAGATAATCGTGACATGAACAAGAACTTAGAGTCACTGAAAGCAGATTTACATACACGGTTAGACAACAATAATAAGAACTTAGAATTATTGAAAGAAGGCTTAAATAAAAAGATAGAAGATACCAATAGATCCGTGGACGCGTTGAACCATAAAATAGACGACAGCAACAGAGCGCTGAAGGAAGAGCTGAATACCACATTAAAGGATATTAGCAAGAAAATGGATGAAATGAATAAGAAATATACGGAAGAAGTGGGCCAGACAATAAGAGGAGAAGTACGCAACGACAACAACTCAGAAACTAAAGAAGTACCCAATGATGAAACCATAGAAGAATTAAGCATGCCATCCGAAGACGATGTCAACCAAACCGAGAATGAAGGGGACTCAAATACATCATCATCTGAAAATGAGCTTGACAGACACCAGGAAGATATTCACGATAAGGAGATCGACGCCGAAGGTATAAAGAAGACTCAGGTAATTAAAGAAGCGGAAGAGTTATTAACCGAGAAGGAAGACTTAGAACAAAATAATCTGCCAATGTGTGATGATCAAGTGGAGACACAAGAATTACCCAGAAATAAAACCACCGAACTAGTGAATTCGAAAATTAAAATTCATGAAGAAAGGAACAAAATTATTAAGAAAACGGAAGCAAAGGAGGCGAAGATAAGAAGAATAATACGCCCAAAGAAGACTAGGGTAACAAAGGAATTAATTGAAATGACTCGGAGTGGTCTAATTAATATGATTTATTTCCCAATCATCAACCGTAAAGAAGGAATCTATAGGAAGGAGTATCGAAGGAGCTTCATGAAGATGGACGAAGAGAAGAAATGTGCTACAACAAAGAAAACTATGACCAATAAAATACTTAAAGCAGATATTTCCAAACCGAGAATAAGGCATTCCAAGAAAAGGAAAGGGTATCAAGAACAACTGGACCGGATCATTGAAGGGTATGCCCAAGAAATAAAAGAATTGCGGAAGAAGAGGGACCAATCAATGGAAAAATCCAACCAGAAAACTAATGACGATCAACCAGAGTTAGAAGAGGTACTAGAAGTCAATAATAACAAAGACCAGGAGTACACTGGACACATGGACACCAAAGATGATGAGAAAAGGAAGGCGAGAAAACGGGAAGCCGACGACTATCTGGTAGCCACAAAGTGGAAAAACCGCATGATAGGGAGGTACCTCCAAAACTACTAGTACTGTACATAGGCCCTTATACCATAACAAAGGACCATGAAAATAATACGTATGAACTTACCGATATAATAAATAAAAAGGTCAAAGGTACCTATAACCAAGCATCGTTAAAGAAATACTATATGTAAGGAAGTTTGTTATGAGATGTTATTATAGGGTGCCAAGTATCATAAACATGTTGTACTAGAGACAGCTATAAAAAAGGGTACCTATGAAACGTAATTGTCCCAACCAAGGGACCCAATAGAATGGAAAAGCCCAATAGAACCCCAAATATATAAACAATAAATGTAATTATTATTATAAAAGGACAAATTATATTGGTGTACGACGATTACCACAAGAGTGTTTAGAGTATAAGAAATTTTAAAAGTGTCTACTGTAGAAGGATTAAACTAGTAATCAGGAGGGTCATGTATTATACCCAAGGTATTGAAAGTGTCTAAGTGCCTATGGTCAGCCTGTTTACCATATTGTGTTATAAAAAGTATGTAGTATAAGTGTGTATGCCAAAACTATTTGTTATATATTAAATAAGAACCAGATTTATCATATTAAATGATAGAAAAAATGTGTATTATAAACCAAATAATTTAATGAGAAGAAAGATATCTATTATATCATATAGAACAAAAGAGTATCATATAACAAAAATGTACATAAGATAGTGACATAAAATTACTCTAATACTCCTATGTTAAATTAAACCAAACAAAGAAATATATATCTAAAATCATCCGTAATAAGTGTAAATTATCAGACACTTGAAGGAGTAGAGAGGCAGAATACCAAAGTGAGTAATTTAAGAGGATGGCTATATTTATTTTGGAAAGAAGAAAAGAGAAAGAAGTATTATCTACTAATGCGTTATTATTGTATCATTATATTGTATTTAAATGTCAAATATTGTATACCTCTCACCAAACAAAGGAATATATATAAAATCATCCAGAATAAGTGTAAATTATCAGACACTTGAAGGAGTAGAGAGGCAGAATACCAAAGTGAGTAATTTAAGAGGATGGCTATATTTATTATGGAATGAAGGGAGAGAAAGTCAACTATTGCCTAATAATATGTTAGAATAAAATAAATAACAAAAATAAGTGTCAGAATACTACCGTTATCAAGGAATATAAAAAATATTAATTAAGCGATGAAGAAAGTATCCAATTGTACTTACTAACAAGTTATATCAGAGAATATCTAACCAAAATGTTTAGTATATGAATACTGTAAACCCTGATAATTCAGGATAATTATAAACTATTGATGAGAGTAAAACTTGTAAACTATTGTAAGAGCGAAATATTGTAGAATCTATATTTAAGAAACAACTGCATAATTGTATGATGATCAACATAAGTGTGTAAATTTAAGAATACTCAGATGAACCAAAACAAATTACCAACTAGTATAGAAAAGTAACAACAAGGCTAATAAAGAACATAGCGAATATGTCAAGTCTGAAAGGGAATAATTACCTGTGAAAAGAAGTATGTTAGAAAGTATAAAAGAATGAAATGTGATACAAGTGAAACCTCTAATACCTTGAATGTTATATTGAATATGTTATATTATTGAAAAATGAATGATATGTTATATTTTATGTGTTGTGATAGTGCAACTGTTGCTACGTGCAATTTTTATTTTGTCCCAGACAGAGGTGAGGATGCCTCTGATTCTGAGGACGTGTAGTTGAGGAACGGCGGAGAATGGATGCCAAATAGAGCCCCTCTGACTCCGAACCCACTACAAATGTTAGGGAATTATATGGTAATATATCAAGGATTATTAATAAAAAATTTGTGAGGTGAAAAACGAAAGAACCATAGAATTTTCACGAAAATAAAGATATGTAATGAGAAAGAAAAAATGTATTATTGTAAGTCAGGAAATTGTTAATTTAAGAAGTGAAACCTATTGTAATTAAATGACTTAGAATATGAGAAACTTGAAAAAATACTAGTAAGCTAAGAATTATATCACTAGCCAAGAACTCAATCTAGTGCAACACACTAATAGAATGTTAAAATTCAATGTAGCGAGTACAAGAAAAAAAAAGCAGTAATAATATACCAAAACTGAACTGAAATGATAATTTTATCAAATATAAAATTTCTCTCAAATTATCAATTTTGAGAGGGGAGTATATGTAACATGACCAAGTGTTACATAACCTAGACATATACCCATAGAATTAATAAATACATGAAGGTAATGTAAGTAGATAATATAATGATGAAAGTAGCGAAGAAGAGAAGGACCAACGAAGAAGAAAGAAGAAGAAGTGCCACCAGAACCAGTAAACAAAACACTGCTTGACACTACAACCAATACTATAACTGACACAAACTAATGGACAAGCTAGATTCACTATAAGCTGTCAAGCGAGTCAGTGAATAACTTGAATGTAATTTCACATGTTAATAAAAATAATTAAGTAACGACCCGAATAATATAATATCAGCAACAGTATTTGGCTGAGAATAAATCAACAATGACTAGTAACTATTAATGCCTATGACTAAGATTAGCTATGGCCACAATATAAAATTGAAACGGTATTACAATCTCAAATGTACTCGTAAGAAGGAAAAATAATTGTAAGAGGGAACCTTATATAAGTAAGCTACCTCATCAATGTACCAAATGTAACTAATGAACATTATTAAGGCATAAACCCGATGTAAAAGGTATGCCTAGGCAACGCCTAAAACGAACGATTGTCAGTAAGGTGATAAGTAGAAAGTACTACTAGTGTAAATAACATACACTGAACAATTATTATACCAAGTGTAGCGACAAGCATTGTTAGTGTATTATACAAGTAACAACTCAATCATTAATGAGTAGCATAGAGCTAAGTAGTGTAAACAAAATGTAATTAGGAAGTAAGGGTAGTTCATAGCAATGTATTACATCAGTAAGTTAAGATTTAATCATTATATTCACTAAATAAGTATAAAGACGGATATGTTAGTGTTCCAACACAGACGTTTAAGTGAAAACGCGATGTGCAACACAAATAATGTATTGATAAGAGAGAATCGTGGCCGGCGTCGCTAGCAGACGACAGCGCGAAGCCATATACCTGAACATTATTTATTAAAAAATGTCAGTGAAAGTGTAAATAAACCAGTGTCAAACTATATCAAATTAAAGAGTAAAAAATATCCTTTAATTTGATAGCGATACAACCCCGAACGCAACTATAATAAGTGCGTGACATGCGTTAGCATCATTTGTAAATAGAAAGTAAGAAATTTGTTTATCAATAATAACAACAACGACAGCTGTCAATCATTTTAGCAAAAAGACGGATAGTGACAGTTGGAAAACAATGCGTCATTTTCGTAACGTCTGGTTAAACCAATCAGAAAATAGCTTACTAAATGAAACAATCGCCTAAGCCTTATCAAAACAGGGGGTATATAACGGAATGCAGGTAATTTCCGGGAGCCACTTTTGACATTCATCACGAGCAAGCAGGTGTCGCTCGTCACCTCAAAATTTTATCAACTTATAGCTTCATGTAATAGTGCGTCCATTGAATCATTTCGGCAGCAACAAGTAACTACAATACAGTCTACCTAGAATCAGTGCATCGATGTGAAGTATTTATTTTATTTAGTGCGGGATATATCGAACAGGAGAAAATAATTAAATAGTATTATAAAAGGTCCATTTTAGTCAGAAGCGGACAAATATTCTCTGTTCAAGTGCGTGTGCAGTGTCAAACCAGGGTCATTACAATCCGACCACTGGAGTGTTTAATTAAATTTTAATCTAAAAGATTAAAATAAAGAGGTAACATCGTGACAATTTATTCCATTACTCTGAGTGCACTAATATATATATATTTTGTAAACAAAATTTGTACTGACGCATAACACCAAAACATTTTCTGTGTTACACAATGACTGAATTTATTTAGTGGATTTGTCGATCCTGTTTAAGAATGATGTTAGTCTTAAGTGGTCTCAATATATAACTTTTGTAAATAATTAAGCAAGCGCGACGAACGCCTAACCTATAAATAGGTTTGATTTTTTGTTAGTAAACAACAAGGCTTTACTAGTCAATATTGTTTTATGAAATAATTCATTTTTGTGTAGGCATGAGCATTCTTTCTTATGTTTCAAAGAATTTACACCCGAGATATAAATAAAATTAATGTTTAAGGTAAAGTTTATCTGGACATAACCAGAAAAGTTGTTTATGCTCTGAGCTAGTGTAATAGGGTAAGTGAACGAAACAATTTCAATTGTATATCAATGTATTTTCTTAATTATGTTTGTTTGAATTCATTATCAAGGGTACAAATAAAACCCAGTTATTAGCAGCATAACTTGACTTAATTTATTTCTAAAAGTAAATAAATAATTCATTCAGAATAATCAAAGTAACACTTAGTAGAAATCATACGTTGTTGAATTTGAATTGCCATAAGGGCAATAAACACAATTTCAGTTTTTAAAAAAGAGAATTAATAATCATTTGATTCAATTAATGGGTTTTACACGGGATTTTCCCGAAATAAACCTGCGTGGCGCCCATTATTGTAACGTCTTTTCACCGCGTTACAAATCCAGGGAACCCATCGTAATTAAACTCCGTTAATTAGATGGGCTGCCTACGTTGTAACAGAATGTATCACAAATAATTAATATAACAAATTACTTACTAACTGAGTAAGGAAACAATGGGAAGGTATACTATTGATTTAAGCACTCCTTATATGTGTGTAACAAGACGACTTCTCTTTATTTAACATTTAAAAACATTTACTGACAGATCCCATGACATTACTAATTAAATTATTAAAGTTATTTGAATGCTTTCTTTAAACTTTGGGATCAACATAGATTCTATTTAGCTATACCTCGGATCCGGGTAACCTTCGGTATTTATTTATTAAAACTTTTAGTTATACTCAATTCATGATATTAGCTTGCAAGACTTTCTTTTATTTAACCATTTGAAGAATGGTATTATTACTTGAATTATATTACTATACATTAGCATATAAACTGTTACAACGTATGATGTTTGAATAGTTACATTAAATTCTTAGATTTAATTTCTCTTATCTTTACAAAGTTAATAGTCTCTGAAAAGTCTCTTTTAAGGTGTGTTGTGTAACAAAAATATTAGTAAGCCTCGATAGACAGGCTATCGAGTCACCTTTTAATTGGTATGCAGAAACCTCGTCCTGTGGTGTCCGTCTTGGGAATCCGGAATAGCGGCGTCGTCATCTCGATCTGGTCCTTGTCGTCAAAGGGTTCAAAAGTCCGCAGGGTAGATTGAACTTTCTACGATGGTACTTGTAGATTCTCGGATGTCCTGATCTGCATATTCTGTCGTGTCTACTAGAGTTTATGAGTTCTGATAGTTCACATCTCCAGGTATGAAGTTGGAAGTGTTGTTAGTTCTTGAAGTTCGAAGTCATCTTGTGTTACACCTTTTTTTACGTTTCGAGTTACACTTTAAGTCTCTTGTTTTTTACATAGCTATACTAGTTAACACATACATATGCTTTCAGCAGCAATTTCTTGTATACCACATTAAGGTAAACGAAAGTATCGGTAACATAGTGTAAGAGCATAGCTCGTACGTCTGTACTGTGTGAAGTCACCATAGCGAGAGAGAGATTTTTGCTCGCTTCGTCTGGTACTGGACAAAATGGTAGAGGGGCAATTACTGCGCGAGAATATAGTCCCTGTCTCTCTTTAAGTTAACATTTTTATTTATACAAACTATCCCTAAATAAATATACATAATTTAAACAAGTTGTTTTAGCGACTATCTGTGTCTTCAGATTTTTTAATTATTAACATTAGGTTTTTTATCTTATTCTAACTTACACAAGACTCGGAAAACATGTCGAGTCTGGAATCAACAGGTCAGCGCCTGATAACAAGCAACGGGTTAAATACGATATTAATAACTCTTTACAATTTGTCTTTTTATTAGAGTATCTCCGTACTTACTTATTACTGCTTCCTCTCATACTGAGTACATACAGGTTTTTATATTATTACAGTGAGATTTAAATGGCTTAATAGCTCGCAACCTTAATTTTTAAAAATTTTTATTTTCTTGATTATTTTTACAATTTAAATCGTCACATTATTAAACAAGGTAACCTAACCTTGTACGTAAAGCAAGCTGGTTTTGTAAACCGTCTTGGCAGCTTATTAATTTATTAAAAAAGTGAACTTCGGAACTTCCAGAATCACGACCAGGTATGTGGAAGTGTATTTTATTAATTTTATTGTCCAGACGTGACTTGACTTCACGTACCTAGACGACTGTCAACCTGGAGGAGGAATTTCGCTGCCAGAATCAATGCGACGGCTACCTTCATCAAGCGACCAGCTAGTACGCTTTATTTATTGAATTAAGCAACGTTATAGTTCAAACACCATTACTGCAATCATTTTTATTTTATTTAAAGGAGTTCTTTTAAGACAATTAGAATTTTTTCGATTCATCATAACTTGTAACTTTAACTTTCGATTGTAAGCTTATAACACACTTTTGAATTCAAATATTAAACAAATTACAACACAGTTTTTAAAACACATAAGAACCACTATCTTACAATACATACCTTCATAGGTGACTTAAATTTTTGAAGACGAAGCTACCCAGAGCCGACTCTTTGTTGCTGCATACTTTTCAAGTGACTTGAGTTTGAGCTGTTTGTTCAGATGGCGGATTCTGATGAATGTTCTTGTCCTGACGTACAGACAAATGACTTTCTCGTCCACCTCTGGAAATTTAGATTTGAGTACGGTGACCAAATAAGAGATAACTTTCACTTGTTTTGATACTGTACGTCCGTGGAAAGAAGTAAAAACTATCTCAAACTGAATCAGTTTTTGTAACTACTCGTCTGACAGATGGGTAAGCCACCCCTTTGATATAATCGATATCCAGTCATGACTATGTTCCCCGGAAAGACGCAATGTTTTGGCTCTCACACCTAGACTTTCATCAATGAAGCGGCACTTGAATGCGATGTACCCGGCCAGATATTTTAAGGCATCTTGAGGAACATCGTTGTCACTTGCAGACGGGGCCAAGTTCTCTGTTTTTAACAATTCTGCTTAGTCGGTGTCATTATTCGGAGAACTTGGTATTAACGTATGTTCAACTATGTCTATGCATAGTTCATTGGTAACAAACTGGATGAAATCCTCGTCAGAGTCATTTGATTCCATAACTTCGGTGGAATGAATGCTACCATCCTCAGCCACAGACGCACTTCCAGATAACGGTATATCGTCCGTGCTACCCGTTAAAAGCAAGAGCCGAATTCTGTTGCGCACTTCAAAGGGAGTGGTATTATTATAAAAGACGCCTAATCCCCGAATTCGTGAAAAAAAAGTTTTCAAGGCAATCTTGATTGAATCTAGCGGTCAAAATGTACGTTGGACGTGTGTGCTACGATTCATCAGATGACGTAATTCTGGGGCCCCACAGTAATGTTCAGGTGGTCATGATTAGAGGTCTGTTTGCCAAGTGGAAGCAACCCATTTATTATGATTTTGATGTGACCATGACAGATGTATTGCTTAAAAGCATTATCAGTGCCGTTGAGAGCAGTAATATTCATGTAGCGGCTGTGACGTGTGATATGGGGGGAAAGAATTCAAAAGTCTGGAAGGAATTAGATGTAAACACAGAAAAAAAATGTCTTCATTAACCCAACTACAAACGATAAGGTGTGGGTTTTCTGTGACGTACCTCATCTTTTGAAGCTGCTTAGACCATGAAGCTGATTTTCTAGACTATGGGTTGTTACTTTGCGACGGCACTGAGCTTAAAAAGGATACAATCGAAAATCTGTTACAGCAACAGAAAGGAGAATTGACGATTTTACCTAATATTAGTCAGATACACCTTAACGTAACTGGTCGATCTCGTCAAAATGTAAGATTTGCTGCACAGTTGTTTTCTAATCGTACAGCGAAGGCGCTGAAGTATGTTGCAAATAAAGAGCGCAAAAGCAGCTTCATCGAACTGGTAAACGATGCATTTGATGTTTTAAACTCGAGACTTCCAAAAGACCAGAAAACGCCCCTCAGAAGTGGGTACGGCATGAATTTAAGGAGCCAAGAAAATACTTTAAAAAGGTTTTTGGAAGTAATAACTAACATGCGAGTAACAAGTAAAAAATGTTTACTACCTTTTCAGAAAGGTTTCGTTATATCTTTAAATTCATTGTTCGGCCTTTATGAACAAATGACAATGATTCATGGGATGACGTACATTTTGACCGCTAGATTCAATCAAGATTGCCTTGAAAACTTTTACATCTGTAATGGTCACATCAAAATCATAATAAATGGGTTGCTTCCACTTGGCAAACAGACCTCTAATCATGACCACCTGAACATTACTGTGGGGCCCCAGAATTACGTCATCTGATGAATCGTAGCACACACGTCCAACGTACATTTTGACCGCTAGATTCAATCAAGATTGCCTTGAAAACTTTTTTTCACGAATTCGGGGATTAGGCGTCTTTTATAATAATACCACTCCCTTTGAAGTGCGCAACAGAATTCGGCTCTTGCTTTTAACGGGTAGCACGGACGATATACCGTTATCTGGAAGTGCGTCTGTGGCTGAGGATAGTAGCATTCATTCCACCGAAGTTATGGAATCAAATGACTCTGACGAGGATTTCATCCAGTTTGTTACCAATGAACTATGCATAGACATAGTTGAACATACGTTAATACCAAGTTCTCCGAATAATGACACCGACTAAGCAGAATTGTTAAAAACAGAGGACTTGGCCCCGTCTGCAAGTGACAACGATGTTCCTCAAGATGCCTTAACATATCTGGCCGGGTGCATCGCATTCAAGTGCCGCTTCATTGATGAAAGTCTAGGTGTGAGAGCCGAAACATTGCGTCTTTCCGGGGAACATAGTCATGACTGGATATCGATTATATCAAAGGGGGGGCTTACCCATCCGTCAGACGAGTGGTTACAAAAACTGATTCAGTTTGAGATAGTTTTTACTTCTTTCCACAGACGTACAGTATCAAAACAAGTGAAAGTTATCTCTTATTTGGTCACCGTACTCAAATCTAAATTTCCAGAGGTGGACGAGAAAGTATTTGTCTGTACGTCAGGACAAGAACATTCATCAGAATCCGCCATCTGAACAAACAGCTCAAACTCAAGTCACTTGAAAAGTATGCAGCAACAAAGAGTCGGCTCTGGGTAGCTTCGTCTTCAAAAATTTAAGTCACCTATGAAGGTATGTATCAACTAAATAACCATTTTCATTTCGTTGATAAAAGTATTTATGTTTACAACTAAAGTACTAGCTTCAGTTTTTAACGTTATAACAATGAAAATGTAGATAAAGAAAATGATTATGATATTGATTATAATTATAATAATTGGAAGCTTGTTTCAAATATACTGTATTATACTATATAGAAATGTTTATACACGCACTCATGCGCGCACGCGTGTGCACGTACGCGCACCCACCCACGCAGGCATATTATATATATATATATATATAATTTGTGATGTTTTCAATTTGTTTCTTCTGCAAGTAGTATAATTTCGTATATTCTTTTTAACACCTGACGCACGTTTCACTGAAAAATAACAGTATCATCAGAGGTTTCTAAGTAAATTAATAACAATCGAAATAATTCTATTAATATAAAATTAACGAATAATAAAAAATTATATATATATATATATATATATATAATATCGCCTCCTTTCCGACTTAATTTTACATCTTGTGACATTTTGTCAATGTTATATGTGGACAGACTTGCTTACTTTTCTATTAAATGTAGAAATAGATTTTACCATTATTTTTTGCCGCAAACCATTTAATCTTGTTGTTTAATCCTTTTTCTATATGAATAGCTCATTACAATTATTGTTAATATTTCGTGTAAACAGCAGAGAGATGCTAAGTAGGACATTGTCTCAGGTAAGATTGCATGGTAAATTAAGACTCGCGCGTATTTCTTCCACCAGACGACGTCAGAGCGAAGCAACCAATGGGAGCGTAATTGGCTGGAGTGGCCTACCTTATTATTCTAGTTACATTGGCGTGTACACTACATGTGTTCCTATAGTACGAACCTTGCACGTGTTTAATAGAGAGTGTTAACGAGTTTATACTTGTGTTGTTACAACAAGGTCCATTATTTTATCTGTGAATTACAGCATAAGTATGTCTGGCGTTAAGAAAAAACGTGTGAACTTGAGTATAAAGTAAAAGCTTGAACTAATAAGTAGGCTAAACTGGAAGGTGGCGCGTCTGTTGCACATGTTTGTGAACTGTACGGCGTAAAAAAACAAACCGTTTCAGACATTCTAAAGAATAAAGATAAACTTATTCAGTTTTCGCTAAAGTACAGTGTTGATAGTTCGAAGAATGAGGGAGAAAGAAAACACATTAAATTAGCCAAACACAAGCAATTAGAGGATGCTGTGTACAAATGGTTTATTCAACAACGTTCTAGTGGCGTCGTTGTTCGTAGTGTGGAGTTGCGGGCTGCTGCTGATAAACTGGCGAAACATATGGGCATCCAGTTTCAGCCGAGTGATGGGTGGCTTTGGCGTTTCGTAAACGGCATGGCATCACAAATAGATCAACATGTGATGAAGTGCTGAGTGCAGACACTGAACAAGTTGAGCCTTTCCGTCAACATATAAAGGAAACGATCGAATCTGAGGGTCTCATTTTGTCTCAGGTCTACAATGCTGATGAGACTGGTCTCTACTTTCATGCTGTGCCTAAAATACTCTGGGACACAAACATGAAACTAGCACACCAGGCCGTAAACTCAACAAGGAGCGGATTTCTGCCCTACTGTGTGCGAATGCTGATGGTTCGCATCGACTTACTCCAGTCATAGTCGGAAACGCAAAGAAACCTCGTGCGATAAAGAACATAATGAACCAGTTGCCAGTCATTTATGAAAGTTCAAAAAATGCTTGGTTTACCTTCAGTATTTTTTCAGACTGGTTTTTTAATCATTTTGTGCCAGAAGTGTGATGTTTTCAAGAAGAGACTATGAAAATTCCATCGCATGCAGTGAAAGCCGTCTTACTACTGGACAATGCACCGGCCCATCGCAACTCCGAGAAGTTAGTTAGCAACGACGGAAAAATAAAATGCGTCTTCCTCCCTCCGAACACCACTTCAATTTTACAGCCAATGGACCAAGGAGTCATTGTTGCCTGCAAAAGGCTGTAGAAGAAGAAGAAGTTTCTTGAAGAGGTGATGGTTGTCTTGAAGGACGAACAAGACCATGAAAACGACACGAGAGGAGCTAGAACGCTGCAAAATCTGCGTGCATACAACATCAAGTCCGCCATCTTTAATTTTGCTGCCGCGTGGAAGGAGATGAAGGAAACAACATCGGCTAATGGGTGGCCACAGTTACTGAATGGGACTGAACCGGAGTACGATTTCAGAGGATTTGAAACATCTGATTTCTGCGAAACCGTAAAGAAGGCTGGTGAAGAAGTAAACGAGAATGACAGAACAGTGGCTAAACTTGGACGAGGGTGATCCAGGCTACCAAATCCTGAGTCAGGAAGAGATCGCGGAGTCTGTTCTACACGACGATCAAGAAGATGGAGATGATGACGATGACGACGATGAAGAAATATCTGCTACAGGAGGTCCTAAATTATCGCGTACATAGGGGAGTCTTCAGATCCGGAAGTGTGTGCTTATTATGATCATTTTAGACAGTTTAGATCTTTAATAATAAAGAAGCAACATTCTGGTGCAAAACAACTGACTCTTTATGCTTTTATCCGGCATAAATAAAGGTGTGTACATAACATACATTTGCATGATATTAATAGTATTAAAATTTCAAGTGTTATAAGGATATATATTTAAAATATATCCTCAAAAAACAAAATTTGCGATTTAACGGACTTTCGATTTAACGGACACCCCTCAGCGCCAATTAGTCCGTTAAATCGAGGGTTTACTCTATAGTTCATTAAATACAATATACGCAAATACGCAAATTAATAATTATACAAAAATTTAATAAACCGATTAAGAGTTATATCAAACATTCACACAAAAACATACAAATTTGCTCATACACACATATACACATACACCCATGAATTTACAGTTGGAACACATGAATACATTCAAATACATATAGCAACAACAGTAAGTTGAAAATGCAGAAAGAACAAAAGCAAATTGAACAGCAGCTCATAACTGTCAAAGTTACTCATTCACTCACAAGAGGACACAATTAGTCCTTGAAAGCACTAATAAAACAAATCCCTGATAAGCGGTTTTATTAAATTGCGATAGCAATTTACTCCAAGAATAGTGAAAAAAGTTTCTCTAATGTGTGAAACAACAACACACACACACACACACACACACACAGGCACAAGGCAGTGGTGCATCTAGAATTTGGCCTTGGAGGGGTGGGGGTCAAATCAGCTTCACACAAAAGAAAAAACAAATTAAGACTAATCAACATTACTATCTTTAAAGTGGCTGAAAAATGTGTGACATCACCTTGAAATCAGTCCCATTGAAGTAAAGCTAATAACACAATAAAAAAAGCGTGTAATTGAAATACTGACTGAATTGTTTCACCTTCATTTTATACTGTACGTCAAACATACATGATTATGGTGTTTGTGTATGTAAAAATTAGTTACTACTATACTAGCATACAAAGCTGAAAAAATAATAAAACAGCCTAAAAATTAAGAGATTAACAAAATTAATAAATTTTTTCGACCTTCTGGGGGGGGGGGTCTGGTTCCATTCGTCCCCCTTCACAAATACACAAGGAGCTTGTAGTCAATTATTTTGCAGTCTTCTACAATGTTCTGGAATACTGCTTACGGCTTGCTATGCTATCAAATATTACCTGAAAAATCATTATATTCTATTGTTTTTTCAACGTTGTAATATTGCTTCTACTAATTTTTCAAATTTTCTGCACTGCTGTGACACTGCCTGTTTGCCATGGGCTGCAGCTCTCTTTTCTTTTTCTATTTTTTTAATTATTTGCTTGATTATTTTGCAGCATTCTACAATGTTCTGGAAGAATTTGCTACATGAGACTGAAAAATGGGCAAATAAGTGGGGAATACAATAAATGAAACTAAATCAGCACACATCATCTTCACAAAATGCCACGGGAAAACATCCATTATGAAATTAGATAGCAAGGCTATCCCGGTAGCTGACTCTGTAAAATACTTCGGCATCCATTTGGACAAAAAACTGATGGCTTGGTGCAACCACATTTGGATGAAGAGAAAACAACTAGACACCAAGTTTTGCAAGCATTATTGGCTCCTGGGCAAATAAATTGTACATAATATTGTAAATTGGACATAATATGTTACTTTTAAGTACTCATACTGAGAAGTATGGTAGTCATATTAGTATAGTAGCTAATAAATGGACTAGTTCTCTTCATGCCATGTATTCTGTGAACAATTATATGATTATTGTTATGTATTAACAGATTACATAAATAAACATATAAAAAAATTATACACCAGATTATTAATTGGTGTGTCCATTATGTAGTCAGCATCAATGACTAGATGTTTTGTTTAGAGTCTTACATGTTAATATTAATGCTATATCACATTCCCTCCCCTTAAAAAGTATATAAATTAGAAATAACAAAATCGAGTATTTGAAGAATAAAGTCACTCATCAAACAAATGTTACAAAAAAAAAAAAAAATAAAAATAAATAAAAGCAGTTGTGGGATGCTTGAATAGGATGCTTAAATGGGTTAATAAAAATATAACAGAGAGAACTAGAACAAGAATATATAAAACAGTTATAACATTAATACTCACTTATTGGTGGTATGAATCTAAGTCAGAAATGCAGGAAGTTAGACAAGTGAATCAACAGAAATAAGCATTTCAAGGAAGATATAATAGAAATCACTGTAGATAACATGAGAACTGCCATAATTAGGGATGCATTGAAAATTTAGACTACGAGCATTTGGGTAATGAGCAGGAAAATCTACTGGAATGAGGATATTGATTGCATGTGGGACACTGGATAAGTCAACAGCATTTGAGACTGGGAACCAAATGGAAAAGGAATTTAGGATGTCCAAAATGAAGGTAGAAAGACAAGCTAGCACAGCACTGATGAAAGCCACTGATACTAGCACAGGATTTAATGTAAAGAGGAGGAGGAGGAGGAGGTAGAGGAAGAAGAAGAAGAAGAAGAAGAAGAAGAAAAAGAAGAAGGAGGAGGAGGAGGAGAGGAAGAAGAAGAAGAAGAGAAGAAATACAACAACGAAAACAATAACAGAAAATTGTGTATACAATATGTTTACCAAAATATAAAAATCTGAACTTCAAATCTATTAGCACCACCTTTACAGTACCTGCAAATTCATTTTCCCATACGTAAGCTCGATGCTTTGAGTAATTGGCTCTACCCCTACCCTCAGTCCAGATGATATCAATCAGATTGTTTTTCACTGGTAGCAAGAACACACCTGCCAGGGACAATTGCTTTGCCCACCTTTCCCAGTTGGCACTGGAAACCAGCGTCGGATCAGCACCAACTCTGGACCGTTGTTTGAGAGTATTGCTCAGCCACTCCGGCATTGTTGACTGCAAGCAAAAATCAATTTTTAATCAGCGCTTTGCTTTATTTAGTTATGCTGTTACTATGTTTGTATTTAATAAATATGCAGTCTTTAAATTAATTTCAATTTCATAACTTACAGCTAGAAATATACAACTTACAATTTTTCAACTGAAGTGAAAAGTACTGGTATCTGAATCAGTAGTGTTAAAATTAAAATAGAATTTCAGTTGAATTTAATTTTTGAACACTATTTGTAAGTTGTAGTAAATATAAGTTATATAAATTACTACCAAAACATATGTAATTTACAAAATAAAATATATTCTTGTAAAAAGTTTTATTATTAATACAAGTACTAAATTAATACTGGAACAAATGCAGATTAATACAAACAATGATACTATTTTCAAAATTACTAATTTAATAAAATAATAAATATTTATATTATATTTTACAATTAATTATGTAACATTTTTTAATACACATAAAAACATTAAATTTAATCTACATATAAAACAGCTGTTTTGAACAATTGATTTAAAAATTTTTTGAATTTATTAATTTATATCTGATGATGGTAGTTGGATTACTAACAAAACAAATGTAATTTACAAAATAAAATATATTCTCATAAAAAGTTTTATTTAATGAAGAAATTTGTGTTAGTGGTTGAACTCACAATCAGAATGATCAATATTGCACACCACTATATAAAAATTATTCCGATTTTTATATATAAAAATCGGAATAATTTTTATATAGTGGTGTGCAATATTGATCATTCTGAAAAAGTTTTATTATTAATAATAACATAAATGGAATAATATTTTATGAAAAATTGTAATCCTAATTTTATAAAAACAGTGATTTGCATTTCATTGGGAGTAGGCATGTGTTAGTTCAATGCAGTGTTTTGCCTTTAATTTACTTTTCATGATACCATTACACATGATACATGATATATAATACATGATACAGCTCCATAATCTCTATACAATAGCCCGTGCACTTGTATATTTAGTTACATATATTATACTATCTCACACACACACACACACACACACACACACACACACACACACACACACACACACACACACACACACACACACACACACACACACACACACAACAATAGAAATACAGTATAATTTTTTTATAGAGGGGGAAAATGCTTTATGCACCACCAGAGGAGACCATGTTTCCATTGGTGTGTGGGACTGTCACCCACTACAAAACCCACCTCTAATTCTGGCATTCATATCCATCCTGGAACCATTTAGTGCATTATTTTAGGATGGAGCCTATTGCGCCCTTATCGGGCTAATTCTAGTTGTTCCTCATCTTCTACTGCCCATTGGGTGTAAGTTGGGTCTGTCTTTTTTCTAGTAGGACCCACTGAATAAAGCAGAGATGCGGTCCCATTCCGCCTTACCACGAAGCATAAGCGCAACTACGCTCTCGGGCGTGAACTCCCCGAGCTCCATTTCCAGTACCATCCTCTGTCTTGCGAATCTGCACAACTTGAAAAACGTGTGCGATGCATCTTCATGGAGAGAGTCTCCGTATTGGCATGCTGGGCTCTGCACTTTTCCCATTCTATGGACGTAGGCAATAAAATTGCCATGGCCACTGAGCAACTGGGTCAGATGGTAGTTGAGCTCACTGTGTTGGCGGTCGGTCCATAGCTTCAAGTTTGGTATGAGCCTTGCGGTCCATCTTCCTCTATCCTCTCTATCACAATGATTTTGCCAGTGCCTGAGAGTGAGTTCCCTGGCTTCTTGCTTCGTGGCATTCCTTTCAGATTACTCTCTTCTTTCAAATAAATGCTTCCGCTCTAGAGCCAACAGGTCTGGCACTGTCCGGTAAGAGGATGCTACTCTGAAGGTTCCTCTTCTCTGCACCAATGCCATACGTTTTCTGTACTTCTCCGTCTTTAGTGTATCGGCCCAGATTTTGCAACCGAACAGAAGGATGGATTCTGTGACCGCCATCAACAGTCGCCTCTTGTTTCCAATGGGACCTCCTACGTTGGTCATAAGTCTGCTGAGCTTGGTTGTAATGTTAGCTGCCTTATCAGCTGCATACTTTATTTGCTCCCAATAGGAGAGCTTTGAGTCTAGACTCACCCCTGGGTATTTCACAGCATTCTTTGTAAATACTGTCTCAGTTCCCACTTGCAGTAGTATGATAGTGGGAACGCGTCACCAGGTTATTTAATAATAATAATAATAGCAACGATAATTATAAACAATATAGCTCACATTACTTGCCTCATACAACTGCGTAATTATTTTGTATTTTACATGTTACTTTTAAATTGGAAAACAGGTTTTTAAAAATTCATTATAAATGGATTTTACATATTATTTTATAAATACGTTTGTACATATTTTCTTTATTATTATTATTATTATTCTGGCTATACAATGTTTACACATTTTCCGGAACCAAAGATTACAGAAGTGATTGAATTCTCATTTTCCACTGCTGCTTGTCCATCCAAAGAGCTTCTTCAATTTCTCGTTCTCTCAGTATAGTCTGAATTTCTTCTATCCAGGTGATAGGTGGTCTTCCTCTTAGCCTTCTTCCTGCTGGAATCCATCCCATAACTCTCCTTGGCAATCTTTCATGTGCCATTCTTTTCGTGTGTCCATACCACTGTAATTTTCTTGTCTGGATAAAATCAACAATTGAATTTTCCAATATTTTCTTTATTACTTGTGAAAATTTAAAATATTTTTAATGTACTTATTAAAGTGGGACTGTGTGGATCAGGAATTTTAGAGGCAGAAGAGGAAGCATGACAGATGACTAGTATGTGTAATGGTAAGTGACAAGTGTAGGTCTCATAAAAGATGAAAGAAATGAGATTTTCTGGAACTAAACTTAGGGTATGAATATTTACGTATGCTTGGGATTCTGTAGGAGCCACATGCACAGAAAACACACACACACACACACACACACACACACACACACACACACACACACACACACACACACACACACACACACACACACACACACACACACACACACACACACACACACACACACACACACACACACACACACACACACACACACACACACACACACACACACACACACACACACACACACACACACACACAATTCGCTATTATTCGCATTCCCTGAATTTTTGTGGCGATTGCGGATATGTTGGCATTTTAATTTTTGAGTAGCTGATAACGCACCGTTTTTCACCTCGCGGGTACTACAAAATACCCCTTCACCCACTTACCCCATAGTTCAGAGTATTTTACGATTATGCACAACACTTGGTATTTTATAGTTAGCTTTGTAATTTTAAACAATTTTGTAATCAAAAAGACATTTTTATTATTCTTCTCAATTTACAGGTAGGCCTACTTTTTCCTGGGTGCTAGAGCTGTGCTAAACTAATATTTCAAAATAACAGGTACGAACAAAACCGTTCCAAAAAATAACACGTAAAAATACTTGTTATTATATACGTATTATACATATACCTTTATTATACAATTTGTCAGTAGAAATAAATTGAAACTAAAAGTATTAACAGTGTTACTTTACATTGTGACTTTATTAAGCTGTTACTGTTTAAAAGAAAATAAGAAACAAGAGAATTTATAGGCCTATATCCTTTTGGTAATACTAATTTAAGTTTTCACAAGGAGTAAACAAACTGACCGGTTTTAATATTAAATAATTGATTCCATTTTGGTTAGACAAGTCAGTTGCGAAACTCAGGCAATGAAATTTAGAGTGCACATAATAACACAACAAAGAATATATTAAAGAATATATTATAAAAAAAGAATTACGTGAGATGTGCAGTGAAGTTAAAATCATCTCCGAAATCACATTAACAAAATGTACTATATGGCCTATCAGCCACTCTGTACTCTGTAGGTTATAACACAATATAATTCGCTTTTTCAAAATTTACCAATTTGGAGACTAGTCTAATATATAATGTGTATTATATATATCTGGATAACACACGAGAATAAATGTAACATCAGTATGAATTTTTTTCATTTATTAAAAACACCTTCGCCTCTTTGGCATAGTGATATTCTGAACCTCGCTGTTTTGCTTCGTTTCGTACTTGTATGCCGATCGACACATGCGCTGAATGAAGTATACAGCACTAAAAAGTGACTTTGTACTCGTTTACTTGTTTTCGTTAGTTGCGTAGGGGGACTCGGAACCGCGAGGCCGCGAGTAGTCGGAACGGGCGGTTTACAATACTATTAAATGTCATAATATTGTAAACTTGTTTATGTCAAATTAAATCACAAGAATTTAATTTTTAAATTATATGTATATATATATATATAAGTTTTAGTAAATACTAACTAGTCTTTGAAGAAAAAATTATGAAATAGGCTACATGATAAATCATGCGTACTCAAAGAATATGCAAGTTAAAAAACACTCGTGTCCAAAGTGCGAGATGTCGTGAGGCCCTTCGCGACTAAAGCCGAGCTCCTTCAATATAAAATATGTCTCGCAACAAAACAGCTTGCGCCATTTTGAATTGCGCATGCACTTGATTCTAACAACGCAAGGCGGGGAGTTTATACTACACTTACTTAGTCCTACGAGGAAAGTGCGTGCATTGTCCTTTTGTTCTGATTCTCATATATTGTTGTGCATTTTTTATTATTCGCAACTGCTATTGAGTATAAAATGAAAACAAGTGTAGGTGTAGTTGAATTGGAAATAGATGCAAAATAATGCCTGCCACGAACCACACGCTTTTACAGCTCAAAAACAGCTGACGAGAAATTGTTTTATCGTGAACCTCTCCACCGAAGCGACGCCTTGCAACACGTCAAACGGTTCTGTCGCGAAACAAAATGTCGCTTTAGTGTGCAGTCGGGCTCAGTTAATGACGTATACAAACGACACTTACAGCGACTTCGCCTCGCCCCATCAGGTACCAGTTGCAGTCCAGTTCGTTATCAGCTTGCAGATGATAACGCCCGTCAGTCCACAGAGCCGCTTTGTCCGCTGTCACAACGGCAACGCCGTAGCTGCCACTGAAGCCGGATATGTAACGCAACCGCTGGTCTCGTTCAGCCACGTACTCGTTCTGCAACAGAAACGGAACTACTTATAATTGGTATAACAAAGGACACAAGCCTACTGGAAAGATGGTATTATTTGAAAATCGAAGAGCTTATATTTCTATACAGTAGAATCTGAGTTATCCTACATAAACGGGCCGCGCCAACATCGGATAAGTGACAATGTCGGATAATAGGGAAACAAAACCGTAAACACATTTATAGTGAAACACAATGCATTTATCAAATTAAGACTCAGAATATTTTCTGATATTACTCTATTATTTTTTATTTTGTGTGGTAAAATGTGTTCTTTTTACACTTTTTAACAAACATTGGTCCTCTATACATTAACATTTTTCATATCAGATTTATCACTTTCATTGCTAAACATAATTTACAATAATATTAATAATCCTGATGTACGTACACGTAATTACATTTTTTTATAAATGTTTTTGTTCTAGATATAATTTTTTTGTTTTCCACAATCGTTAAAGACACTTTTGTTACATTCGTTAATATACTACATTTTCTTGTAACTTTACTTGTTAATGCGCAATTTTCAACGCAAAATATAATTTCTGACTAAAGAAATCAGGAATCCTGATTCCTGATTTAACATTATATTATTAGACATTACTGTTACACATGGATGTTTTTTTTTGTTATTGAGAAATTTTGTTAGTAAACTCAATTTTCTGTGTAAAATGTTTAGTATTCCATATTGCCCTCCCTATTTCATATTACCCTTAATTTCTCAATATGTCTTTAAAAAGATCCATTTCAATATTGTGAGGATTTAATTTAATTTTAAATGTCAGAGATAGTTAAAAACATACCTAATTTCGATTTAATTTGAAATTCATACGAAGCTGATATAAATATACTTTTATATTACTGAAAAAGTAAATACTACTACTACTAGTATACTACTCCACGGCGCTACAGCTCATGAAGAGCTCTGGCCTCCAGAACGACGTGCCTCCACTCCTCTTTATCCTGTGCGACTCTTCGCCACCTTCTGACCCTCCCAGTCTTCTCAAGTTTTAATCTACATCGTCCACCCATCTTCTTTTTGGCCTCCCTCTTGCTCTTGTTCCTCCTTGTCCTCCAATGAATACTTTTTTCATTGCCCTATCCTCTGCCGTTTTTTTTATGTTACCGGTCCACCTAATTCTACGTTGTTTTATTACTGTGAAGATGTCCGTTTCCTTGTGTAGATCGTACAGTGCGGCATTTGTCCTCAAACGCCACGTTCCGGCATCTAGTAGGTACACCTCCATATATCCTCCTCAAAATCCGAAAAAAAGTAAATGGTATTCCATATTATCCGCTCTTCCTATATATTCGGAACCAGGAGCGGAACAGTACAGCTAACGTGATTATTTAGGATTCAAAGAAAGACTTCCGCTAACAGACATTCTATTTTTTTTACGAACATTTGTGTAGCCAGTGAAATTTCTATGATTGAGACGAATTATATAACACTAAGTTTTAACCGATCAGTCCATGAATTCTGATATTAATACGTTAAAAAAAAGTACGTGGCTTTTTTATGCGGTTGCAGTTTTATCAGTTTTGGAAATCGTACAGCCAACAACCTATTCGTGACTGATTCGTTTAATCAGGCGAATCATTAAATATTAAATTTATTAAAATCGGTCAAGTAGTTGTAGTACACGCTGATTTCTACATCAGAAAAGAGAAGACATCTGTGTAATTTATGCAAAGAGGATACTTCATTTGATGCAGTTAATACGTTCAGATACCTGGGTAACATGATAGATAACGAAGAGTCCATAAACACGACAATACAAATGACAGGATACAAATAGGAAATATGGCATATTAGCCTATGCCAACAGCAGACTATTGAGAAGCAAACTCATTAGTCGTAGCACAAAAATAAAACTATATAACGCACTTATCAGACCGGTTGTTAGTTATGGAGGCGAGACATAGACACTGATAAGAAAGGGAACAAAAAACACTGAGAAGGTTTGAAAGAAAGATCATAAGACGTGGCCTGACGAATGAAGAATAACAAATAACCAGGAGATAGATGAGCTATTGAAGCATGAGGACATGGTACAAGGCTCAACGAATACAATGGTTAGGTCACCTAGAGCGGATAGATGATCAGCATAGACCGAAGAAAATCCTGAGGGCGCAAGTCTATAAAAGCAGAAAGAGGGGTCGACCTAGGATAAGATGGTTTGATGATGTGCTAGAATATCTCAGAAAAAGAATGGATGACACTGAGATGGCAATGGACAGGACACTTTGGGGAAGATTGGTATTGGAAGCCTCACGTTTGGGGCTGTAGTGCTGAAGAAGAAGAAGAAAGTAGTTTTAAAGCTAGAGCCAAAGAAACAAATTTACATACGATACATTTATACACAGCTAAGTGCAATTTTCTCCACTGATTGGCGCAATCGAGTTTAAAAGTAATTTAATAAAATGGAGAAAAAATATTTTTATCCATACGAAAAAATACAAAGTTGTATTTTAATGATTAAAAAAATTTTCGATTTGGCTGAAATTACGTGTTCATGATCATCCAGAGCATATTTTAAGGAATATGGTCGTAGGCGGCACTAAACAAACCAATGTACAGATTTTTATGTATAAGAAAATTATTTTTATATAATATTGAAAATTATGTAATTTGAATTTAAATTGACCATGGTCATGTTCATTCTTTACTCATGAAATTAACTGTAAAAATAGACAAAAATGCTTTAGACATTAGGAAAATTAAAAAAAGATCACCAGAAATACTCAAATAGATTCATTATAATTAATTATGTAATATTCAATAAGCACATTACAGTGTGATGTGCACATTACTACTACATGGAGGCCTGTTACAAATTCAAAGCGTTTATAACTGGTCTACTTAAAAATATATAAAGTACTGTACTTATATATATATTGCAACAGAACAGGATGTAAATTTCATATAATAGGGATAATAATGCTATAACACATTTTCTGACGGCCGTAGACATGATAAAAATTGATTTTGTTCATTTCTTTGTAAAGTAGTCATAAGTTTTGAACTAAGTTATGTTTAAAAAAGTATGTTATGTCAAAAAGTCATAATTTTGTACTCTTTTATGTCAAGTAAAATAATTGTGTGTAAGTGCGCGGGTGCGCGGGTGATTTACATTTTATTTAATAACTTCGTTGAAAATTGACATTTCGTTTTGAAACTTTGATAGGGTATTCTCATGGTTATAAGCTACATTTCCCATATACTCAATTCTTCACAACTATAATTTTTATGTTTTTCTTTTTAAAATGAAATCAGTTCTTCTTTATTTCGTTATCTCCTGGAGAGTAATAAAATTTGTAGATTAAATCTAGACAGGTCTTTGCAGAATCGGACAGAGTTTTAACTTGAGTTCGGTCTATCAGTGTGCAAATCTATGCACCACTGTTGAGTTGCTAGATTTTCCACCAACCAGAAGGTCTAAAATTTATTTGGGTCGCTTTCAGCGGACGGACCGTTCAGTGAGTTCCGAAGTCTTGCCATAGAAAGACGTACTCGCTGTCACGAGATTTTCGTGACAAGACAAATCGATTTCCATAAGACTTTGTAGTGGGTTATCGGTGCGAGTTCTTCGTTACCGTTGCCACATTATACAACTCAAATAATAAATAGATCAATTTCTAGTGCTTTTTCGGGAACAGTGGAAGATTTCCATTAGGGGTAAAATACCTATCGTGGTAGTTTGAGAGTTAACGCGAGAACACTTCAAGAGGCCGGAATTGTGTAAGCCTAATACAAGATCTGTTTATTCCCAGTTTTGATCCCTGACATTAAGATTATTTAAGTTATAAACAATAACAGCCCCATATCGCAGTGCGTGTGTACCTAGGCGTGGATATTCATCGTTAGTGATCTTCGGTCGATCAACGTGCCGACGAGCAGCGAGAGCGGAGCGCCTGGTGTCTTCGTAACATTTGGAATTCTACGCACAAGTAACTTATTTGTAAAACAAGCCAAACAATAGACTCATTTATTGAAAGACAATTCATTAATAAACAATTTTATATTATAAAGTAATAAGACAATAGTAAATTTTAATGTGTTAATGAATAAAATTTTCCTGCCTCCAGCTATAGACTTTGTGTAATAATTTCAAAGTAACCTATCTTTGCAGTTATAATTTGTATCGTTGCAATATATAGATTAAAAAATTTTTTTGTTTGGCTGAAATGACGAGTTGATGATTATCCGTGAAACAAATGCTCCTCCCTTCTCTCACACACACATTACGTTTTTCAGCGGAAGTATATAACCTTCATAAGAAACGAACAGATGGGTATTTAACTCCGCGTTCCAGTTTACTAATGACCGCCAACAAAGCGTGTCTTTTACACTGTACAGTAACGTCAACACACGACAGTATGACTAATTTTATTGAGTCTCACTAAAACTTACCATATGTTTGTCTCTTATTAATACCAAGTACGGCGTAGCGTAAGGGGGAATGCGTTTCTTTCGGCAGCGTATATGTTAACTCACAACAGGCTAATTTAAACAGTCGCCTACAATGGATTCTGGGTATTGCTCTATGGTCGAAATAACGATTCACAATATTCTTATAGTTTTTAAGCAAAGATTAAACGATAGTTATAGTTTTATAATTTTTAAAGATTGTAAAGATTAAAGATTATTTTTTATTATGCCCAGGAAAAACTTCAGAAGGTTGGAAATTAAGAGGTAATGCTGAAATATATCAAAGTATAGAAAATATAACAGAAACAATGAGAAAAAGAAGACTATTATTTTTTGGACATTTATATAGAAAGGATGATAATAGGTTAACAAAGCAGATCTTCAAAATATCTGTGGGAAAGAAGTCCAAAAGGGTTTAGAAAAAAAAATAATATAAACCCAGAAGAAGCAATTGAAAGAGAAGTTTTTCGGGCAAAAGTGTTAAAAATGGAACGAGTCCAGGGTAGGAGAGAGAAAAACGCAGGTTCAAAGTGGACTGAAGACAGGAAGAAGAGAGACGGTGAAAAGATGAAAGAATATTGGAGAAAAAGAAAAGAACAAATAGTAAAGAATTGAAATTGGCATGTGGTCCTTAGATGGCCGATACAAAAAATTAAAATATTATTTTTTGTAAACGACTTTGTATACTGTTTGAGAAACGCGCGCGCGCACGCACGGAGGCTCTCAATATAAAATTTTCCCCAGGACAAGATGGCTTTTTGGCGCCCATTCTATCCTTCCTATAAAAACATTATACCATTTAATATTTTCGTACAGAAAACGTAAATTTTCACGTATTAATTTCACGTTGTTTGCTTAATTTTGTTCGAAAAGAACGTTTTTCATACTCACATATTATTTTTGTATTTTATGCGTGGATAGAGAAACTGTAAAAATGATTGCTGTTATTAATTGTTGTCTAAGGCTATTACGGGCGTCGTCGTAGTTATTAATATTATTGTTTGCAAGGATATCAGGCCGTGGTCCGATGTTATTTGACGCAAACGTTTCAGCCACTCCTTCGGTGGCCATCTTCAGTGTTGAAAGGACTGAAAATACTGACACAGGTCTAACAGTCAGTGAACCACAATACTGTGGATAAGGCTAAGTTAGATCTGTGTCAGTATTTTCAGTCCTTTCAACACTGTAAAGATGGCCACCGAAGGAGTGGCTGAAACTTTGCGTCAAATAACATCGGACCACGGCCTGATATCCTTGCAAACAATATATTAGTAAATGATTTCATTTATTTATTTTTGATGTATTTGTCGCATAAAATATAATGTAAAATTTATCCAATTAACAGCTTAAAATTTGTAACATTTTAATGGTACTAATAAATAAGTACTTATAAGTAAGTGGTATGAGGTTTCCATAAGACAGCGACAACAGTAGAATTCCTGTTTTAAATATCTGTAAGTAGTTTGGAATATATCGTTAACTATTTGTAGTCCAAAGAGCGGGTGAAAATCTTAATGAATTCACAAAAATTTACATGGGATATCTAATCAAAAAAATTTTAACTAACGTATGATTGTAGTGTTAACGTTTGGAAATTTACAATTTTTGGGACACCAGGGCCCAATAAGGAGGTCAAAAATTTGGAAAACATTGTGAAATCCAGCAGGATGTTAGACTAAAGAAATTGTAACCTAAGTGAGAATGTTTCGAATTTTTAGTGTTTTTAAAAATTCCACGTTCCTTAAGCAAATGGAAGTATGGTGATAGCGAAAAAATCGTGTTCCAGATAAGGGCTGATTCTGATTGTAGTACCCTCAAAAGATGAAGAAAAGTCATTTTGCGAAAAGTCTCTGTGTGTAGAATTTTTTCGATGGCAAACAATAACTGTCGCAAATTCAAACAGAACCAAATAATTTTTTGCATATGTGCCCGAGTTGTGGATGACTCAATGTCGTAGGACATTGATTTTGTGATTTTGGTGAAGATCGGTTAAGGGGGAGGGGTAGTTTACTTGCAACGTTTTACGTTTTAACAAGAGTAAAGCACATAATTTTGATAAATAAAGTATCCTGAAAAGAAGGCCATAATAATCCACTGTAGAAAGGAAGGTGAAATATCTATAAATGAAAAGGGTAGTTGAAGGGAGAGGGGGTAATTTTTGTATTGATGTTATAAATTTATTCTACCGGAAACTTAACAAAAATTTCAATAAAATATTAACAATTGATATCGATCTATGCTATGTCACCACGGATACGTAAACAAATATTTTTTTTCGTTTTCAGAAGTTCACAGATAACAAACGCTGGTCGGTATTCGCTTTCTTTCTCGTTGTTTAAATAAAAGATAATTTAATCAAATTAATTCTTTATTTTTAAAATATTAACAACTAGGTACAGTTCGTATTGTAATTATCTTTCTCAGCGTTTTTACCAAAAACATGCTGATATATTTGGTTTCGTTCTGAGTGTAGGCCTACATATTAAAAATAATTTTATAATTAGAACGTGGAAGTCATGTATGGTTCTCCATACCGATTTTTTGGTACGACTGTGCGCTCTACAATTTTTATATTACAAAACAAGTGGAAAAATAATCGGTGTTTTTGTAATTTTTCCCATGATTGGAAATTTGTCTAATGTCGAAAATTATGTAATAATAAATATAGACCTACTTCGTCCAAAATAGTGAGCGAGTTATGGAGCTCAGGGAGTGCACCAGTTGGTAATTGTACGACTACTGTAATTGCGATGTTCGTATTTATTATAAGCGCACTGTGGTAGAGTTTCCAGTGTAACATTAGATGTAATTTATACCTAACATGAACAGCGATGCAAATTGTACTAACCGAAGCGTGCTGTGATTTATAACAAAGTTATATGATGTATAACGAGTGTATACGGGGGGAGGAGGGAGAACGGGATCGGACTCCCCCCCCAGAGGGCCGAAAAAATTGACGAATTTTGTCACCATCATCCCCACTCCGAGGACTAGGCCTTATACCTGTCCCGGAACCCATCTCCTCCTCGGTCTACCGACATCTCTTTTCCCAGTAGGGTGATAACCCAAGGCAGCCACAGGTAGACGGATATCAGTGATGCGGTTCAAGTGTTCACACCATCTCTTTCTGTGGTTTTCAGTCTTCTGGTGCAATGATACACTGTTTAAATCGGTCTTAATATCCTCGTTCCTTCTCCGATCCAAGAGAGAACGACCTTCCGCCGTCCCTCTTTGAAATTTCATTTCGGCTGTCTGAATCCTCTAAATGTTCCTTTTACCAAGAAACCATGTCTCACTAGCATACAGGAATGTGGGGACAGCCAAAGTTTTATAAAACTTCATTCGGCTATCCTTCCGTGTTTTATTTTTCAGGTGCCTACGAATTTTATTAATCTCTTAATTTCAGGCTGTTTTATTATTTTTTCAGCTGTGTTCGCTAATATAGTAGTAACTGCTTTTTACATATACAGACAGCATTAGCGTATATGTTTGAGATATGAAATATAGGAAAATCACTTCAGTTAATAGGTATCTTGAAACAATTTATGGGGGGGGGGGCGACGAACGTGACCGGACCTTCCTAGGGATCGAAAAATGTTGACTAACAGAAATTAATCTCTTAATTCTTAGGTTATTTTATTATTCTTACAGCTGTTTTCGCTAATATAGTAGTAACTCTTTTTAAATATATAAACAGGTTTATTACACAACATTTGCGTATATGTTTGAGATATGAAATACATGAAAATCAATTTTGTTAATAAATATCTTGAAACAATGTTTCAATAACGCGTATTACTTTAGTGGGACTAATTTCTGGACGATGTCACACATTTTTCAGCCACTGTAAAGATAGTAATGTTGATGAGTCTTAACTTGTTTTTTCTTTTGCATGAAGCCGACTCGACCCCGGATCTCCCTCTCAAGGCCAAATTCTAAATACGTCACTGGGATCGTCGCTTCTGCTCTAATACGAGAAGTTAAGTTTGTGCGATCAATGCCAGACGAAGAAGAAAAGACGTTCCCAGAACTGCAACCAAAACGGGGAGGCTTACAAATAGTTCAATGTTAATGTGCGTGGCTTCTAAGCGAGGAAGTTTTAGTTTGATTCCTCCCACGGGAGATCTATGGACCTCGCTGTCCTATATCTCAGCACAAATAGGAGGAAGGCACTATATAGCCGGATAAGGCCTTGGGAAAGGAAAAGAAAATAAACAAAATTTCAAGGAAACGAGCAACCTTTTAAGCAGTTTTTTTTTTTAATTTTAGCTAAACAAATACTAAGTTGCCAAGGCTTTTACATACGGTACCGTAGTTGGAAACACTATTAACCGGGCTGTTAGGCCATGTCTATAGTTTGTGTTACATACGGTACCGTAGTTGGAAACACTATTAACCGGGCTGTTAGGCCTTGTCTATAGTTTGTGTTACATACGGTACCGTAGTTGGAAACACTATTAACCGGGCTGTTAGGCCATGTCTATAGTTTGTGTTACATACGGTACCGTAGTTGGAAACACTATTAACCGGGCTGTTAGGCCATGTCTATAGTTTGTGTTACATACGGTACCGTAGTTGGAAACACTATTAACCGGGCTGTTAGGCCATGTCTATAGTCTGTGTTACATACGGTACCGTAGTTGGAAACACTATTAACCGGGCTGTTAGGCCATGTCTATAGTCTGTGTTACATACGGTACCGTAGTTGGAAACACTATTAACCGGGCTGTTAGGCCTTGTCTATAGTCTGTGTTACATACGGTACCGTAGTTGGAAACACTATTAACCGGGCTGTTAGGCCATGTCTATAGTTTGTGTTACATACGGTACCGTAGTTGGAAACACTATTAATCGGGCTGTTAGGCCATGTCTATAGTTTGTGTTACATACGGTACCGTAGTTGGAAACACTATTAACCGGGCTGTTAGGCCATGTCTATAGTTTGTGTTACATACGGTACCGTAGTTGGAAACACTATTAACCGGGCTGTTAGGCCATGTCTATAGTTTGTGTTACATACGGTACCGTAGTTGGAAACACTATTAACCGGGCTGTTAGGCCATGTCTATAGTTTGTGTTACATACGTCTCGGCCTCACAATCGTAGGCCGTCATCAGTGTCGCAAAGAATTGGTATGGTGTCCGGTTATTCACCCCAGTGATGAGGTCCACATAAACTATGGACCGCGGCCTAACAACCCGGTTAATAATGTTTCCAAACACTATGTTGTCAAGACTGTTTTAATAATCTTAAATACCTTAAAAGGTGAATACTTCTGTTTTTCATGGAAATCTAGAGGAAAAGTGTAATTATTAATTTGTTCTTGGATTTTGTTGTGGACGACGTGTCCGTTGATTAACTAAATATAAGTAGGCCTACAATACTACTGATTCGGAACGCTAAGATTAACTAAATATAAGTACAATACTAGTGATTCGGAACACTAAGATTAACTAAATATAAGTACAATACTAGTGATTTGGAACACTAAGATTAACTAAATATAAGTACAATACTAGTGATTCGGAACGCTAAGATTAACTAAATATGAGTACAATACTACTGATTCGGAACGCTAAGATTAACTAAATATAAATAGAATACTAGTGATTCGGAACACTAAAATTAACTAAATATAAGTACAATACTACTGATTCGGAACGCTAAGATTAACTAAATATAAGTACAATACTACTGATTCGGAACGCTAAGATTAACTAAATATAAGTACAATACTACTGATTCGGAACACTAAGATTAACTAAATATGAGTACAATACTACTGATTCGGAACGCAAAGATTTTTTAAAGGCACTACACTCCACCACCGAATCCACCTTTGTAAACCATCTCATTGAAGCAAACCACACATACACAAATATAAACAGCAACATGGATATTCTACACGTACACACAAAAGGCAGACAACTAGACACTCTTGAACAACTAGAAATATACAAACACACAAAAACACATAAAGCGACATCCTAAACGAACACACACAATTCAAATCACACGTACTATTTGAACATATCACACCACACACACAACACCGATCTTTCGAACGACGGCGCCGTCACCAAGAACAAGACGAACAGCGGCAGCCTCTGACGAAGCTTTAAGCGAAAACTGGTTCAGGCTACAAGGTAAAAATTTTACATTTTTACCAATAAAAATCGTGACTTTTGAATAAATAAATTGCTCATTCTAGTGTACACTGATCTTGCCTTTTTCAATTCTGCTCTTTGTTTCTTGAGAGTGGTCCCATTGTTCATTGGCTATAGGACGAAGATATGTAAATTGGCTTACACGTTCAACTTGCCTTTGGAAAACTGAAATCTTTCGAAATGTGGCTTTACCGTAGAATACTGAGCATTTCATGGACATCACACATAACTAATGTTGAAAGTCTTAGAAAGATGAAGAAAGATAGGGAAGTTATTAACACAGTGAAGATAAGAAAGCTTCTGTATCTGGGACATCTCATGAGAAATGAACAGAGATTTTACTTATTGCAGTCAATACTTCAGGGAAAAGTACTTTGAAAGGGAGGAGGAGTTAGGCGATCGAGAATATTATGGCTGAGAATTTTAAGGACCTGGTTTGGCATGAATACAACTGGCTTATTCTGTGACGATTTCATTAATAAAAATATATTAATTAATTAAATTGTTAATGTATAAGCTGAGAAATTTTAAATTTTTAATAAAATCTCACATTTTAAACTAAATCTTATTGCTATCATTAAATAATAATAATATTTAATAAAAAGTCTAATAATAAAATAAAAGGGAATACAATTGTACAGAAAGGGTAAAGCTTGTTAATTAATCCTGCATATACAGGCACTGACCAGAATTAACTTGTTTTCCAACCCCTAAACAAACTAAATATAATTGTAAATTTGTTATTATTTAAATAATTAAATAAGACCACTGTAATGTACTTTCATAACGTCTGTAACTAAGAATATCTCTATTTAATTATTTAATCAAACTTTAGTCCTTTAATTAAATTAGAAACATGGAACTACTTTTATGTTGACTAGTAATTGTCGCCAGATTACTACTCTCCCCCTTACTATTTTTGCCCACTTGCAATGGAGCGCTCACGCCGTAAGCTGCGTACAGCGTTGTTTCGCGACGCGTGTATAATTATGTGAACGGTTGGTTCAATCAATATTTAAATAACTAAATTTGTGCGGCGATGACATCTCTCTCAATGAATAAATAACAAACTATGTAATTCACACATTACTACAAACATGAAGGTGATATTCAACTAATAAATAATCATGTGAAGTGTATTACTGTGCAACAAACTTTCTATTCATTTATTATAACTACAAGAATTACAACAGTCGTCTAAGATGAGAGTATCCTACAAGAATTACTACAGTCGCCTAAGATGAGAGTACTTCACCCCGAATGATATAACAGACTTCAGGAACTTCACCGTCACCGGATACTAAGGCAACGACAGACCTTCAGGAAACACACCAAGGACCGAAGAACCAATTCTGCAGCAAATACTGAAAACCAGGTGACATGGAGGCTTGTCTTCCATGGTTATGAGTTACTAAAATTATTACCCACAAAAGACAATTTAGCTCACCACTTTTAAGACTTTAAAAGACAGACATTATATGTAACATGTAGTCTGTAATCTAATAACACTGGTTATAGCAAAAGAGTAAATGTTTAAACTAAAAGTTTTCGTGTTTTGAAAGATTAATAAAGTCCATTCTTCAAATGGCTCAATTTTCAATATTGTATATGGCAAGGTGACCATTATTAACTTAACATATATTCAATCCCGGATCCGTGGAATAAATTAAATAGATGTACATCACATTTTGAGGGCCCTTATGAAAGAGTAATATATATAATTATACTGTAAACTATATATGTTGAGAACTTTAAATAGAGAACTTTATCTCATAATGTAATAAAGAGATGTCATCTGAGTACCGAGTAAACTGAGTGCATAAATCAACAGTCTCCCCTTCCCAATATCCTGATATAAGAATTGTTTTATTTGTTGTGATTAATTTTCAGCTCGTCACAACGAAAGGCAGCCTGTATAATTGGCATAACCAATAAATGCGGGTTCCCTACGTTATAACACAAGCCAAGATGTTATAAATTGCGCCACTCTGCTAATTAATTTGCTAATTTGCTTAAGAGAAAATAAAGAAGTAATTGAGTCCCGATATCCCACACACACAAGCTGTTGATCTATTCACTCCTGTATTTTAATATGTGTCAGAATTTTAAATAAGATAAAAATAATAATTATTATTATAGGAATATAGTATAGGTAACTTTATTTGTAAATATAATATGTGTAAAGTAATATTAACATATTGTCCCATGTAAACAAAACCATGTTGGTGCTTGTCTAAAAGTTTCATTCATCAACGTGTCAATTTGACGACAAACTCGGACATGTAAATTTCCTGTTGCCGATTGTTTAAAACTGTCATAGTTGGTCTCCCTCAAGTTGAGTTAGACAATACGCCACCCTCTTTGTTTGGTCTATTGTTATAAGAAGCGTGTGTTTTCCTGTGTTTAGTAACCGAAGATTCCCCCTTTTGTCGTACGCATATTCAAGCCTGTGTGAAATTTCTCTCTCTCTCTTAATGTAAAATGATAAAGGTTGTCATAACATTTTAAGTGTTTATTTGTAAAAAAAAAAGAGTAAGAATACGATTGATTTATATTTTTATATTTTTGTGTAAAAAAAAAGGAAGCGTTGTATAGCATTTAATGCAAATAGTAGAATAATTAGTTATAGCCACTCACGTTACGAAAATGGCTGAATTTAATCCTGATCTATTATTAAAAGATGAGCTATGCTACGAAGCACTTTTACGAGGTCTAAAACACGTGAATGTAACCGTGTCGGAATTACGAAAATCATTACGCCAAACCGGATCAGATATACCCTCGCAGTTAGATAGATTGCGTGAACTCGATTATGACGGCGAACGAGAAACCTGTTATGCGAAATATAGGGAACTGATGGTATTATCTCAGAACCTTCAGGACAAAAAATCACCTACTGAAATTTTGCGCGTTACGCAACGTATAGAACATTTAACCCACCGGTTGAATAATTTATTAAGCTGGCCCGACGTCACCGTAATCCCCGCCGATGTGCAGAAATTTGCGGATGAGGCATTAAGCCAATTACCCATAATTATCAACGACTTACGACGAAAGTCTGACTCATCGAGAATGGAGGAAATTGAGCACTACTTACAAAAATTATATATTTCCCCAGTTCAATCCCCTACTTTAGAACACCCTCTCTCCACCTCGAACCACGAATCACCCACCGTATCGAAGATACAACAGACTCATGAACAAATACCTAGTAGAGACTTAAATACCCTAACTATGTCAGAACCCCCACCGCCTAATGTTCAGCATACTCGCACTAGTAAATATGCTATTACAAATCCTAATGCAACCACCAATCCTTCGAAAAGTATACCAAACGTATATTTTAATGTAGACCTCTACGGAAAGATTTCCCACCCAGTAGAGAAAATAATTAATGAAATTCCTTACACCGATGGCTTAAGTATCACGATTCTATTGACTTTTATCAGATACCTACTGCAAATAAAAGCTCTACAACAATTGAGCGATTGGCAAATACTGCAGGTTATCCTACCCAAATGTAAACCACCTTTACGAGATCGTGTGCTAGAATCATTAAACTCGACTCTTCCAGTAGAATAACTTCATACTACTATAATCAAATATTTTATCCCCACGGGAATTTATGAGGAGATCAAAAGAAATACCGTACTTCGAGTACAAGGAGCCCATGAAAGACTGGCCCACTATATTGCAGACATCAGAGAATCTTCACGTCTACTGCACGTCGACTGGACTGAAAAACAATTGGTCGATACTATCTTGGTAGGCTTGTCTCCTGAAGAACGCTCCCGTTTAGCACTAATAAGTAGACCCCTCACTTTTGCTGACCTTGAACAATGTAGTGTTCACTCGTCAAATGTGTGGTACGCAGATCAGCACAGACATGCACCGGTATCCACAACACCACATAGAAAGGAAACGCAAGCCCTAGTCTCAGATGCAAGAAGTCTACGAGAACGACGACCATTTCGGCGACCAACCTATGTTCATGGCCATGGTAAGTCCAAGGAGCCTCCACCTCGACACGAAACCAGTGAGACCCCGCGTAAAGAATATATATGCTATAACTGCGGAAAACCTGGACACCTCAGTAGAAACTGTAAACGGAAACAGTACCATCAGAAAACTCATTATCCAAAAAAACATGTAAGGCAGGGAGATCCGAAACCCTGTGTCTTCCGCAGCATCGTGAAAACAGGTAAACCCCTGAGAGACCACCAATTAAAACAAAATACTAATAAAAATAACAAAAGAAAATTAGACCCCTATGTTAGAAAATTTATCGATAAATGTGATAAATTAAGTAAATGTGATTTCAATAAGTGTGAATTACCGTATATACAAGTTGACCTTGGTGTTACATCCACCCTCGGATTAATTGATTCCGGATCAACGCGAAGTTTAATTAGTCAAGAGCTAGCCAATAAATTATTTAAACACAATTTAGGTAAACGCAGTCAATCAGTAAATATTAGATGCGCTACAGCTAATAAGCAAAACTTAATGATAAAACTTATCATCACGTTTAAAGTAAAAATAAAAAATCTAACGTGGTATTTTCCAATGTTGGTATGCGACGAATTAGGACCCGAGTTAATATTGGGAGCTGATTTTATCAGTAAAACAGGAATAATTCTAGACATTCACGATAAGATATTTTATTTTGG
This sequence comes from Magicicada septendecula, assembly GCA_034769895.1. Taxonomy (NCBI): domain Eukaryota; kingdom Metazoa; phylum Arthropoda; class Insecta; order Hemiptera; family Cicadidae; genus Magicicada; species Magicicada septendecula. Next base: position 393,287,879 of record CM068375.1, on the reverse strand, counting down.
ATTCGATCGTTCACGGAAATATAACTTGCATGATAATGCAAATAACAGAGAAAGTACTAGCACCACTTCTACACATATAAAGCACCACGAATCTGAATTAGGTCATCTGGAAAGTAAAGATAGACGGAACATACAGACTTTAATAAAACAATTCTCCAACGTCCTCACCCCAAAGTTAGGACTGACGGACCTGATAGAGTACAAAATAAATTTGAGCGACAATAAAGTAATACGTTTAGCCCCATACAAATTATCACCTCCAAAAATGGAAGTAATGAGGAACCAAATTAATAAGTTGTTAGAACAAGGAGTCATCGAACCCTCTACGTCATCTTATTCATCACCCGCGTTTTTAGTACCCAAAAGTAACGACAAACATAGATTAGTTGTGGACTACAGGCAACTAAATAAACGGATAGAATTTGAATCTATACCACTTCCCGACATCCACAGTGCTTTTCATTATTTTACGAAAGCAAAAATTTTTACCATTATGGATTTAAATCAGGCATTTCACCAGATACCCCTCTCACAAGAATCAAAACGTCTTACCGCATTTGCCGTCCCTTTCAACCTATACCAATTTACGAGGGTACCTTTTGGTATATCCCAAGGTAGTTCTGTATGTAGCAGATTATTAGAAAAATTATTTCATGACATAAAATTTAAATATGTGTATCACTACTTAGATGACATTGTTATCTACAGCGAGTCAATTGAGCAACATCTTAATCATCTACGTGAAGTACTATCCCGATTGGAGAAAGCTGGATTAACCGTAAACCCCAGTAAAGTAAATTTTGCTGTGACACAATTCTCATTTTTAGGTCACATCGTAAAAGCCAACGGAAAGGTAAGCATAGACCCAGAGCGAACCCGTGCCATCAGAGAATTTTTACCACCGCGAGATGCGAAAGGAATAGCCCGATTTTTAGGAATGATAAATTATTTCCATAAGTATATCCCACATCTAGCCGAAATTGCAGCACCGCTAAATACCTTAAGAAAGAAGGGAATTAAATTTGAATGGAATGAGCAACACCAAACTGCATTCGAGAAATTAAAAGAAAGCATCATATCACCCCCCGTACTACAATTAGCCGATTTTACAAAACCATTTGTAGTGCAGACAGACAGTTCTAGTGTCGCCCTAGGTGCAGTAATATATCAGGAAGTAGATAACTCAAGGTTACCTATTAGTTACGCTTCTCGCACCCTGACAGATCAAGAAAAGAAATACTCCGCATACGAATTAGAATGTTTAGCTATAGTTTTCGCTTTTGAGAAGTTCAAACCATTTTTAGAACATAAAGAGTTTTTGTTAGAAACAGATAATCAAGCGTTATCTTGGCTACTAAATCACCCAAAACAGTTAGGTCGTATCGGAAGATGGGTATTAAGATTAAATTGTTTTAAATTCAAAGTACAACATATTAGAGGCACCCAAAGCGTAGTTGCCGATACACTGTCACGTATGTTCCAGCCTAGTAGTAATACTTACGATAACAAGAGTAGAGAAACGCCGATTATTAATACTTTAATTACCGAATTTCCTCTTGCATTTACGGATTTAGCCCAGTATCAACAACAAGACCCATGTTTGAGTCCAATTATTGAACAACTTGAAAAAGGAAATAAGTCAGAGAAATACATATTAAGTAGGAGAGTATTATGTTGTAGAATAGCGAACGGAAAATATTTACGAATAATCGCCCCTGATATTATTAAACCTATGCTGATGGAATATTATCACTCTTCCACCATTGGAGCTCATATGGGAATAAATAAAACCATACATCGAATTCGTAAAGAATATCACTGGGAAAATATGAACAGTGAGATCGCCAATTTTGTGAAAAGGTGTAAGTTGTGTGCACTCAGCAAACCAGCGAGAAACAGTCAAATAAGTCAATTAATCTCAGAGATTCCTGCTACCCCGTTCTCCAAAATTTATTTAGACTTTTCAGGACCCTACCCGCGTTCTAAATCAGGAAATACAATGTTACTAATTTGTGTAGACTCTTTTAGCAAATTCGTCTGAATGTACCCCATGCGGCGAGCCTTAGCTACAACCACAGTAAGTATTTTACAGCATAGATTATTTAAAGAATTCGGTATTCCTGTCCATCTAGTGTCGGATAACGGACCACAGTTTAAGTCCAAGGAATTCAGGAACATGTGTTTCAAACTAGGAATAGAACACATTATCACTACAGAGTATTGTCCGCAAGGTAATATAGCCGAGAGGTATTTGCGAAACCTAAAATCTGCTTTAATCGCCTACCATGCTAACGATCATACTTCTTGGGACCAGAACCTATCCTGGATACAGTTCGCCTTTAATTCAGCATATCATGAAGGACATAAGTCTACCCCATTCGAATTATTGTTAAAGTATAAACCTAACCACCCATTATCCACTAAGTGGAAAATACATGAATTGTTACCCCTTGAAATTAGGGATAAAAATATTAGGAAAATATGGAATGAAGCGCGCGCTAATTTACGAACAAACTTAGCGAAATCAAGGAAATATCACGAGCGAAATAATAATAATAATGAAGTAAAGTACCAAATCGGTGACTTAGTTCTGTGTAAAACACACCCTACGAGTAGTGCAATCGATAAGACAACTTCCAAGCTATCATACCGATGGTGCGGTCCTTATCAAATTCACAAATACTTAACTCCAGTAACCGTAGCCCTGTACGAACCCTCTACTCAAAAATATGTACGAAGGACACATATTTCGCAGATAAAACGTTATCACGAAGAAGGAAATGGTAGAGTGCAAGTGAAATAAATGTAAAAAAAAAAAGGTATATGTTTTGTACTCAACTGCAAAGGAGTACTTGAGTAACATTTAGCTAGCTAATCGTATAAATAGGTACGAGGCCTGATCAACCTTGAATCCTATTCATCGAAAGTAGAGCAAAGTAAGAAGTCAGCTGACATCAAATATGAGGAATAATTAAGTATCCAATTACTTAATGAGTAATTCTATAACTAGAATAACTCGCATCTAAAGAAAAACCCTGTAGTAGTCATAAGTAGTAGAGTTAAGAAAATTTAGAATGTTTACAATATGTTTTATAATGTATGAATTTTATGTAGTATTAGAATTAGTCTGTAAATTATGATATGTAGATAGTAAGAATAAGCAAGTCGAGACTGACTTGTGCAACTCGTAATTACCTACAGAGAAAAACGGGTGAGAGAAATTTCACACGGAAATCCCCAAACATACTCCCGGTACATTCCTGAACAAATAAGCCGGAGGCTGTGTCTTAAGCGGCGGAGTATGTGACGATTTCATTAATAAAAATATATTAATTAATTAAATTGTTAATGTATAAGCTGAGAAATTTTAAATTTTTAATAAAATCTCACATTTTAAACTAAATCTTATTGCTATCATTAAATAATAATAATATTTAATAAAAAGTCTAATAATAAAATAAAAGGGAATACAATTGTACAGAAAGGGTAAAGCTTGTTAATTAATCCTGCATATACAGGCACTGACCAGAATTAACTTGTTTTCCAACCCCTAAACAAACTAAATATAATTGTAAATTTGTTATTATTTAAATAATTAAATAAGACCACTGTAATGTACTTTGATAACGTCTGTAACTAAGAATATCTCTATTTAATTATTTAATCAAACTTTAGTCCTTTAATTAAATTAGAAACATGGAACTACTTTTATGTTGACTAGTAATTGTCGCCAGATTACTACTCTCCCCCTTACTATTTTTGCCCACTTGCAATGGAGCGCTCACGCCGTAAGCTGCGTACAGCGTTGTTTCGCGACGCGTGTATAATTATGTGAACGGTTGGTTCAATCAATATTTAAATAACTAAATTTGTGCGGCGATGACATCTCTCTCAATGAATAAATAACAAACTATGTAATTCACACATTACTACAAACATGAAGGTGATATTCAACTAATAAATAATCATGTGAAGTGTATTACTGTGCAACAAACTTTCTATTCATTTATTATAACTACAAGAATTACAACAGTCGTCTAAGATGAGAGTATCCTACAAGAATTACTACAGTCGCCTAAGATGAGAGTACTTCACCCCGAATGATATAACAGACTTCAGGAACTTCACCGTCACCGGATACTAAGGCAACGACAGACCTTCAGGAAACACACCAAGGACCGAAGAACCAATTCTGCAGCAAATACTGAAAACCAGGTGACATGGAGGCTTGTCTTCCATGGTTATGAGTTACTAAAATTATTACCCACAAAAGACAATTTAGCTCACCACTTTTAAGACTTTAAAAGACAGACATTATATGTAACATGTAGTCTGTAATCTAATAACACTGGTTATAGCAAAAGAGTAAATGTTTAAACTAAAAGTTTTCGTGTTTTGAAAGATTAATAAAGTCCATTCTTCAAATGGCTCAATTTTCAATATTGTATATGGCAAGGTGACCATTATTAACTTAATATATATTCAATCCCGGATCCGTGGAATAAATTAAATAGATGTACATCATATTTTGAGGGCCCTTATGAAAGAGTAATATATATAATTATACTGTAAACTATATATGTTGAGAACTTTAAATAGAGAACTTTATCTCATAATGTAATAAAGAGATGTCATCTGAGTACCGAGTAAACTGAGTGCATAAATCAACAGTCTCCCCTTCCCAATATCCTGATATAAGAATTGTTTATTTGTTGTGATTAATTTTCAGCTCGTCACAACGAAAGGCAGCCTGTATAATTGGCATAACCAATAAATGCGGGTTCCCTACGTTATAACACAAGCCAAGATGTTATAATTCCATGCAGCAGTACGGAAAGTTAAAATAGTCTGTGTGCAGTGGCGTACGCAGAAATCAATCTGGTGGGGGGGGCTCAACGTTTGTCCATATATTTGCCTAATCTTCTACAATTTATAGTATAAGATAGAGTACATATGCCAGTTAATGGTTACAATTTATTAGTAGGCGTATTATGTTCAGTAGATTTCACATTTTCTTTATTAAAAATATATTATTCTTGACTGGGGGACTTATCAAAAAATAAAAAAAAACATTATCCAAAAATTTCGTATAAATGTAAAGTGTTTTTAAAGTATTTTTTTCATTATTCAGGATATGAAATTAGGAACATTATTAAAAATATCGTTTTATTTATCGACTGATATCTGCAAGAAAGAGCTGAATTTAAATTAAGTATTAAATAATATGTTTATGAAAAAGGTTTATGTCCTTATTTAAGTTTTATAAAAATATTATTTAATAGGCCTACTTAAGTAAAAATTCTTAGGGTTCACTGGTAGTAGTGGCCGGTTGCAGGTGTGGCGTGCGTGTGGCCGCGCCGTCAAATGAGAGCGAGAGAGAGAGAGTGAGAGAGAGAGAGAGAGAGAGAGAGAGAAAACAGGTAGCTTACTGAACTAATACACCGCTCAATGAACTACAAATTATAACTGAAGTAATAATTGTTATTATAAACTACTTATTTTGTTAGTACAGTTGAACTTAGAAATTCCTTGTACTTCTGAGTCCACCTCTGTTAGAGAGTAATTTCATAAATATGTAAAATATATACAAAAACTAAAGTGTTTTCAATAGAAATTAAAACTACAACATTTACAAATTAATACACTTTATGTGTTAACAATACCAAATAGTGAACCAAAACGTAATAAAAACACGACACCTCTGCAAAGTACAAAACACCATGTGCACATTGTCTTATAAACACAATAACAAACATTCAATGCTGCAAAATGTAGTGAAATAAGTTTTCATAGTAGAATGATGGGACTGGAAAGTACCACTGAGCTCTCAGAGCTCGAGAAGATATACTAGAGCTGCAGTAGAGTGAAAAACTATGGGGTACTTTTAAGTACCGTCGGTCAGCTAAGGGATATACCTCACGAGTCAAGTTTATGAACGTGGATAGTACCTGATGGTCATCGTCAGTTGTTATGATGTAGGCGTCGATCGGCGCCATCTGTATGACGTTCATCCTCTTCATCTCGGTGCGCAGTTTGTGCAGCCGCAGTGTGGTGTTCACTCTGTTGGGCGGCTGGGGTACGTTGTCCATGGGCGGGCACAGTTTGCGTTGCGACCCCTCTCCGGACGGAATTCCCTGCAGCGCCGTGGAAAACGCTGCTATCTTGTTGTCGTACGTGGACTGCCAAACCACTGCAACACAAACAATACAATATTTTACACGCCTATTATCAAGTACAGTATATACAGTAGAACCTCACTAATTCGTCACCTACGGTCAGGGGCGGATTAGAAGCACGTGGTGCCCTATGCTGCCATCGCACTGGTGCCCCCCTCCGATTCAAAATTCAACCTTTTATCTATTATTTATACTGATACGTTCAAAAAGGTAACACAATGAATAATTGGGAAAATTTTAATATTTACAAACACAATAATAAATCTACAATAATAATAATAATCTACTAATTAAAGAACAAATTCAAATAAAAACAAAACAAGATGATTTATCATACATTTATTAGAATAATAAAATAAAACATTGAATATATAATAAATAGCTGACTATATATACACATTACAACAATCGAAAATAGAATCGAAATAAAATCGATTATCCGTTAACTATATTGTAACCGAAACATTCAATTACAATTACAATTCTGAAGATACAGAATAATTTCTGTGAAACGTGCATCAGGTGAAACTAAATCTACTTGTAGTGTATTTATATGAAGATATTATAAAGTATGTATGTACTATCAAGTGTTTTCAGTCGCTCAGATGTAGGCCTACTTTACAAAAGAGAAACTGCCGAGAACGAATACTTTAATACATAAAATATTACATAATATTTTGCCTATATTACATAAAATAAGTAATACAATAAACAGCCTTATATTACTTCAACATGCGCTGTCCTGAAAACTCTGTTTTTTTTTTGTATGATTTATCACATTTTAAAAATAACTTTTTAAAAATGTGTTAAAATTCCGATGCATCAAACTGATGGCGTGGAGTGGGTTATGACGATCGTTACAGTAGAATGGTTGGTATTCGATAAAGGGAATTAACGTTTGACGTGAAAAATGGTGGTTGCATTAAGAAAGAGATTAATGAAGAGTTCAAACGCCTCGCACTTTGCAAAGGCTGAGCGCGCAAAGAAGAAATTCAGAGCACAATGAGGTTTATAAGGTTTAGGTTACAAATTGATGAATCGCTGTCAACATTCGAGAACAGAACAGTGATGCTGACGCGTATCATATGGAAATATGATTACGACTACATCAAAGCGGATCGCGCTGATAAACGAAAATATACTTACGCGAAAATAGGTCTACAGTTGGAACAAGTATGATGAATTTAGAGGAAGTAAGACGATCAGGAATGGAAAAATGTAACCGAAGAAAATGAGATAGAAAGATGGATAGTAGAAAAAAAATATATATAACTCAAAGTCTGAGGATTTGTTTGTTTGTATTGAATACAAATCCACACAGTTGCACTCATTGCCACCAAATTTTGCACAGGTAACCTCTTACACTAGGAGAAATGCACTGTCTAACTTGCAATTTGATATTCTGCCCCGTTTGAACGGGTTAGGACCTTTAAATTATGCCCTATTGTTGACGCGTATAAAGATGTTAACAACACCATGGAGACCAGAATTAATTACCATAGTAACAAGTAAATAAACAAATGGTAAATATCACTATTACATTAACGACTCGGAACACTAGCTTTTTTATAAGTAAAAGCATAAAGTTTTACCTTACAGCCTGAACCGGTTTTCTCCTTTAAAAGGCTTCTTCAGAGGCTGCCGCTGGTAGCGCTGTCCGTCTTGTTGTGGGTTACGGAATCGAATTTCGAAAGATCGATGCTGCGTGTGTGGGGTGAGATATGTTCGAATAATGCGTGCGATTTGAATTGTGTCTGTTCGTTTAGGATGTCGTTTTTATTTGTTTTCGTGTGTTTGTATATTTCCAATTGTTCTAGACTGTCTAGTTTTCGGCCTTTTGTGTGTACGTGTAGAATGTTCATGTTATTGTCGATGTTTTTATATGTGTGGTTTGCTTCAATGAGGTGGTTTGCAAAGGTGGATTCTGTAGTGAAGTGGAGTGCCTTTGTGTGTTCAATGTATCTCTGTTTGAAGCTACGTCCTGTCTGGCCTATGTAGAATTTATTGCAATTTGAGCAATTTAGCTTGTAAACACCGGGTATATCGAATTTGTTTTGTGCTTTGTGTGTGTGTTTTGATAGTGTGTGTTCTGTTTTGTTAGTAGTTTTGTAAGCGATTCTGTATCCTGCTTTTTTGAATTTGTGGGCTATTTTTTCAGTTTGTTTGTTGATGTATGTTAGTGTTATGAATTTGTTGTTGTTTTCTGTCTTTGTCTGTTGTTTGTTTTGTGTTTTGTGTAGGAGTTTACTGACTATTGTTCTGTCATAACCGTTAGATTCTGCTAGATATTTTATCGTGTTTAGTTCGTCTTTGTAGTCTTTTTCATCTAAGGGGATGTTGTTAAGTCTATGTATCATGGTTCTGAAGGCAGCTAGTTTGTGTTGTATTGGGTGATTGGAGGTGTTGTGTATTAGTGTGTCAGTTGTAGTTGGTTTTCTGTATATACTGAATTTGTGCCTGTGTTCTAGTTTTGTGATGGAGAGGTCTAAGAAGTTTATGGTATTGTTGTGTTCGTATTCGGCAGTAAAGGTTATGTTTTTTTGTATTTTGTTTATGTGCGTTAGTAACTGTTCACATTGTCTTTTGTTTCCCCTGTATAGTATTAGAATGTCATCAGCTTATCTGTGCCAATATAGTATTTTATGTGAGTGTCTATCATTGTTTGTGAGTATTTTTGTTTTTTCTAAGTGTTGGAGGAAGACTTCTGCTAGAATGCTGGATATGAGGGAGCCCATGGGTAAGCCATCGTTCTGTGTGTAGTATTTATCGTTATAAGTAAAGTAGTTTTGTTTTGTGATAATGTTCAGAGTTTCTGTTATTTCGTTGATAAGTTCATCTGGTGTGTTGTTCTGTTTGAGTTTTTTTTGTAGGATGGTGACTGTTTCAGAGATGGGGATGTTTGTGTACAGGTTTTTAATGTCAAAGGAGGCTAATGTGGCATTGTGGGGGATGTGTATGTCTTTTATTTTTGTTACTATGTCTGTGTTGTTTTTTACTGCAATGTTGTTGTCTAGTTGTGTGTGTTGTCTGATAATTTTGTCTAGATATTTTGCGAGTTTGTGTGCAGGGGAATTACGGTAGTTAATAATGGGGCGGATCGGAATATCTTCTTTATGGATTTTGGGAAGCGCTTGGAGGGTAGGGGCTGATGGTCGTATTTGTTTCATGTAGGGCTTTTGTTTGTGTGTCATTATGTGTTTGGCTTTGTTGATTAGTTGTTTTACTGTGTTTTGGTATCTGTAGATGGGGTCGTGTTTTAGTTCTGTGATGTTGTTCTGTTCCATGAAGTTTTGTACTTTTTTGTGTAGGTTGTCTGTGGGGATGATTACAGTCGTGTTGCCTTTGTCTGCTTTTACAAATGTGATGTTGTGTTTGTGTGCCTTTTCCCTCAGTTTGATGGCTGTGTGTATTTCTGAGTTGTGGTTGTTGTTGTCTGGTGTCTTATGTGGTCCTATTATATTGTTTATATTATGTCTTAGTGTGTCTTGATGTTCTGGTGCTTAAGACTTATGACTTATGGCAGAGCGCGATGCGAGCCTCACATACACCTTCTTTATTTCTGATTGGTTGTTGGCGCAATTTTTACCTGTACGTGGGACTTAATGAATTTATAAGTACAGGTAGCATCGCGGGGCATCTTTAGCCTTTACCACAGTTCTGTGGGCTTGACGTACGACACCCCGCGTTAGGTTTCACTCGAATACATCCACTGAAGATGGCAGCCAGTGCTGCTGCTGAACGTTTGGTTTTAATGTAAACCTTGGACCACGGCCAAACAGTCCGGTACATATTTTAAATACAAAGTGTTAATTATTGTTTTATGTTATTAAATTGTTTTTGGTCGTAATCGCCTTCTGTTGTCATGTAATTTCGTATCTGTCGATACTGTAGGTTAAACCCGCGCTTACGACAGCTGAACTTGCTGTTTGCTGACAGGCAAACTGAAAGAACACAGAAAGCTCAATACACCTTTAAAATAACACTCGCTTTTCTTGAGCAATTCAGAGTAAGGCGGGTTACTATATATGCCTCACATTATGTGACAGAACTAGCTTTTACTTATATATATATATATATATATTTATATATATTATAATATACCGGGTACGTACGTTCGAGCCCCGCGATGGAAGCCAATTTATAATATAACTCCTTACGGTCACTGTTTTCTATGTGCCTATTTCTTATGTATCTTAATTTAGTAGGTGTTGTGATATTGTTAATTATATCTCCTTTATCTCTCTATTTAATATAATGTTGTTAATGTGAGTGAAAATTATGTGTGTAGTGCGTTATTCGAAAATTCCGCTCAAGCCTATTCTGTTTTGAAGAGAATGGCAGAAATTTGTATTGAATTCTCCTCTCTTTAATACCTGAGAAATCCGCGAATAGCGCTGTGGTTCCCAGACAAGGGAAATTTGTAGGTTAACCCACCGCGTACGGTGATTATTGGTTATACTCTCTACCGATCTTATTTCTTATTCATACTCCATTAAATCATATATAAATGAGAAGATATTGAAATTCTGAAATGATTCTTTATTAATATTTAATAGTTAATGTCCAACAAAATTGTTCTCTTACTTTAGATACGAAAGGCTATAAGTCAGAAGTAATCGATTATCGATCGGATGCAAGGTTTTATATTAAATTCAGTTATGGTTTTTATAATTCTTTAAATACAGGGCGTGAAGGTTCTTTCAACTGTTAAGAAGATCAGAAAATGCTTAAATAGGAATACAAGGTATTACAATATAAAGTTAAATTTTATTAAATAATATTTAAATAATTGTTGCTTTACCGTCCGCTCGACATTGCTGCTCGATAAGGCTGTGTACGGCTAACCTCTGGTATTGTTTGGTCAATAGCGAGTGCAGATGAATTTATCGTCGTCCGTCTTTTCTCCAAAGTTGAAATAAAATTGGAATTCTTGGTCCTTGGATGATGCAGAAATACCGCTCCTTTTGTTCACCAATGTCCGAGTTTTGTGGTTACGTGCTTCGACGAAATTCGAATCCAATTACGTTTTTCTATTGGATTGTGTAAACTGCAAGTTCCAATGTAATTTGGTGGTTATTTTAGTTTCGTTTGTTTTAGAGGATTATATCTTTATGCAGGTAGTTATTTCTCTGGTTTTATTACTTCGTTAATTTAACATTCTGTTCATGATCCGGAATTGGGCAATCCAAGTTCTTCCTTTAATTTTAGTTACTTATTATATCGTTTTATATTATCCAATTATACAATATGGTTAATGGTTATTTGACCAAACTATTGAAATTTATCATTCATTTATTTTAACTATCTCTGTACTTGGTATTTTAAATTAATTCAATTTTTTATTGAGCATCTCTCTTAGCTAAACTCTCCTCGTTCATGTCAAATTATTCAATAATCAAATCAACAAATTCTATATATTTTGTCGTCCCTAACAACCATTTTTTATTCTTATTCGATATAATCTGATTTTATAATCCTTTCATACAAAGTTCTTCCACTCATCAAAATAATCCCCTTCTAAATTTCCATTATATCCGAATATAATCTTACTTATGGCTTGTTTACTAACTCTTATATATTTCGCTGTCTTTTACTCTTAGTCTGTTTAATTTTAACAAATATTATTTTTCCGTTACCAAACATTATCTATCGGTATCACTGCACTATGGCATTATAATAATTTGTTTAATTTGAGTTTATTTATTTGTTATGATTAATTATTATTAATTTCTACTAACTCATTATATTGTAATTAGTATTTGTTACTAATTTCTTTACCTAACATTTCTGATCTAACTTACTATATAATGTGATTGGTTGTTAGGCCTATCATTATACCTTGATCTACTTCTGAATTTAACTGGTTACTATCTGCAATATTATAGAACCTTTTATCTATTTATGATATGGTGGTATTAAACTCCTTTGGTACCTTGTTAACAATTATAGCCTTTTTATCCAAGTTTACAATTATAATTATCTTATTATCTAAGTACATGTATACAAATAATTAACTTTATAATATCTAACAACAATTTTATCTTGACCTATGGATAACACATAAAAATGAAATTAATTAGTTCTCAATATGAGTTCAACCACAGCTCTACAACGGTAAATTAATAATACATAATATTTAATTACCTGATATTCTATCAACAGGAAAACTTTCACATGATAACACAAAATATAACATCACGGTCATTATAACAATATAACATGATATAATTAATAACAAGTATTTTTGAGTAACTTAGGTCATACACTATCTACTCCTTCTTATCTATTTTATAAACATCAATTATTCTGAAATAGTCAACATTAGTTTTTTTTTACAATGTGTCAAAGTCTGTTATTTACCTCTCACTGAACCTTGAGGTTTATTACTATTACTATTAACATTATTATATGCTTATCTTTTTTTATTACCTTGCATTCTTATTACATTTAAACAATTATGGGTTGGATTTCTGACCTTTTTATAAGTGTGGAAAATTAATATATTTTCTTCCCTATTCTAATTTTATCATTTTATTTATGTAACGTCGAGGACCGTATTTCTGTTTCGTTACAATATATATATATATATATATATATATATATAAGTTGTGATGTTTTCAATTTGTTTCTTCTGCAAGTAGATAATATTGTATATTCTTTTTAACACCTGACGCACGTTTCACTGAAAAATATCAGTATCATCAGAGGTTTCTAAGTGAATTAATAACAATCGAATAATTCTATTAATATAAAATTAACGAATAATCGAATTTGTATCGATTTTAATGTAAAATAAAATCTAAATATTTATAAATCTAATTTAGCCACACATTGTCTAAATAATAACCACCAGTTTCCAAACATTGAAAATATAAAATTAATTAAAAACATACAAAAAGGTCAAAAAATGAATATTTGGGAAAATCTTAACATTTACAAACATAATAACAATAATTTATTAATTAAAGAACAAACCCAAATAAAAACAAAACAAGACGATCTATTTAAAATTATAAATATACTAAAAAATAAAAATAAAAATGAATAAAATATAAACAACATTTCAAATATAACCGAGAAAACAGCTGCTGAAGAAAATAAACATTAAAACAATCGTTAACTAATCGACCTAAATCGATTATCAGTTATTTTATTTTACATTAAAATCGATACAAATTCGATTATTCGTTAATTTTGTATTAGTAGAATTATTCGATTGTTATTAATTCACTTAGAAACCTCTGATGATACTGATATTTTTCAGTGAAACGTGCGTCAGGTGTTACAAAGAATATACAATATTATCTACTTGCAGAAGAAACAAATTGAAAACATCACAAATTATATAATTACTGCAAGAAACATCGAGTTACGTATATAGAAAATGATATATATATATATATATATATATAAGTAATGTGTATTTTGCACATTACTCTGTCGTCAAAATCCCCATTTGTTGTTTTGGCGTTTTTCTGGCCCCTCATCAAATCTGCAATGTTTTCTGTATGCTTATGCATATCGTGCGTATGGTTCCAATACAGTCAGTAAAGATATGCCTTCTGCTTTACTCACAGCCCGTTTGCGTGAAAAAAACATAACCTATTCGGAAGCAAGTTCAAGTTCGTTTTGCTGGGACAAAAAACAATACATTTTTCGCATAAGTAAATTACTGCGTTGTGTTTTTGATATATATTTTCCCGTCTGTTTTTGTTCTGTTTTATGTTTTTTTTTGCATCGGCCATCTAAGGACCACATGCCAATTTCAATTCTTTATTCTTTGTTCTTTTCTTTCTTTTTCTCCAATATTCTTTCATATTTTCACTGTGTCTAGAGATTCACTTGCATATAGGCATTCTGGCTTCACTACTGTACTACTGGCTTCACTAATTGTGACGATTTTAAATATATCAAAAATCGCACAGATTAAAATTTTTTAATTTTAATAAGTAAGAGTATCATACACCCTTACCTATACCCAGATTCCTGTATCAACTTGAAACCTTCCAGTACCAACACGCCAAGAAAAGTATTAAGTAGTGAATAATAATAATAATTACTTAAATAATTAAAAATGCGACTAGAGAAATAAAGAAATCCCTAAGTCATAATAAAATAAACATAAAGTATTTATCTTCTAATTAATGAATAAATAATAATAGAAAAAGTACGAACTATTTTCTTAGTGCGTAAATACGCACTAGCTTACTGAGCCCTCCCCTAAACCGTACGCGCATTCGGCCGTAGAACGTCGCAATGAGTAGACGTGAGTTTCGGTGTTGTACACATATACGTATGTGTAAGTTCTCTAGAAGCATATCCAGCGTGAAATCTTGTTATTGTGAATAATGTAGTGTCTAGAGTTTGTGAGAAAATATATAAATAAAATAGAAAAAGGTAGCCAACACATCTCTTAAAAACAAAATCAAATGCAAGTGTAACATAGTTAACTACTAGACTGTAGTACTGCAAAAGTGAGAACTATAACTGTAATTAAAATAAAGAAAATGTGAACTACAAGAATCTGCACTAAGAAAAGTGAAATTACAACATTTGGAACTTCAAGTAAACAACCTATCTTCGAGAGCTTCAAGTAAACTAAAAATCAACCCGATGTAGATACACCAAGAACAACGTACTCAACCCGTAGAAGACGACTGGAGATGTCCCAAGAATACGACAACTACCTCAGGTGATATCAAACCACAACTTTTGTAAATTTCCCCTTAATAAGAAGTAACAAAGAACTTTAAAGAACTTTCGCAATGTAATGAACAAATTATCAGATTTGTATATTTTGTAATTTTGTAAGAAGTAATAGTAACCGTAATGTATATATTGATAAATTAATAATTTTGAAAAAATTGAGACCCGGATCCGTGGTATTAAAAGCAACAGTTATATGAATAAATTTTGATATAACAAGAATAATATAATTAAGATCTTTGAAGCAGTAAAAGCGCTATTTACTAAAAAAACTTTCTTTAAAATCAGGAATAATGTTTGATTAATATTTCAATAGCAATAAAGAGATGTTTTAGCTAATACCTAGTGAGTGAATAAGTTTATGCAAACCTTGTCAGTTTCCTATATCATACTTGTTTTGTAATTTGTTAGTAAGAGTTTTACTAACAACGGCAGCTGGTTTAGTTTACTGGTAAAGAATTAAACTAGTTCCCGATTTTTGTGTTGTCTTGCCAAGGGGCGGCACATAATAATGCTTTATTTTCGCATTTTAGATATGCACTTTTTATTGTAAATATCTTTAGTTATACCATATGCCCTTTCCATCTTATGAATCCTATCTTCTATAGCAGGTTTTTTCTAAACCATTCTCTTGAATTATTTCTCCTAGATACTTAAATTTTCGAACGGTTATAAACAATTATAAGTAACACTGAAAGTTATGTAAGTACTCTTAAATTAATATGTACTGTGTGTCCGGTGTACTGAAAGGAATGTAGTTCCAGAGCAGTCGGGTCATATCCCAGGGATAGGCAATTGTCTGGTGTTCAAGAAACCATCGGGTGAGGCAAAAAGGAACCAAGGGATATGAAGTTTCTGCAGGGCAATCTACACAGAAGCAGAGTCGCGGATGACCTTCTTGTTAAGACTCAGCAGGACACCAAACTTGAATTGATGTTCATCAGTCAAGAGTACAACGATAGAGATATACCAGGGTGGTATTCCGATACTGCAGCTATCTGGATACCAGACATGAGGAGTCTCGGTAGGGAGCCACGGTTCTTGTAGAGGATTTGTTTGGGTTAGAAGTGGAGGGGGTTGCTTTTGTGAGCAGCTACTTCACCCTAAACCTAAACGAGGATGCGTGTTCACACCAAACCACCACCACCTAACCACCACCACCAAACCGCACCACCAATATATGATTTCTTTTCAGAGGTGTCGAACTTGTTAAAAAGGCTACTTTTCTTATATTTCTGTAATTCTTATGATTTTTTTTCTGCCACTAAATAAGACTGTAGAGCTATGTCGCAATTCAGTAGTGTGTTTTTTTTAACATATATTGCCTGTCGCTGTATATCGTCCCTTAAAAAAAAAATCAATTGGAATATTTTTATTTTGTAAAACTTCTCTGGAAGCTGACAGCTCGTATCTTCATTTTGGTAGCGCACATCAAGTGTTTGGTTTATTGCGTGAATGCAGAATTCATTACTACAGTTTAGTTTTTTGTGGTCACTTTTTATAAACTGTGATAAATTTAAGTGTTCGATTAATACTTGAATATCCTCATAGTGAATTAAATATATTTTGTCTAATTTATTAGAACATTAATGACTCAACATACTTCGTAGGCTTACACGCCCTTTAAAATTCATTCCCGAGCTGTTTGGCCGTAGTCCATTGTTTTCAACTAAAACAGTCGTTTCGACAGTACCATCGACTGCCATCATCAGTGTAAAATTCGAGCTTTACTAACGTAGGGTGGTACACGTTAGAGACGTTAGAGCCTGTGGTTAAGGCAAGACTAGTGTTTTAGTTTATTTTGCACTGACGATTGCACTGGTTTCAGCCTTAACTACAGTCCTGTGATCTTTAACGTGTAGGCTACCACCCTACGTTAGCAAAGCTCGAATTTTACACTGATGATGGCAGTCGATGATACTGTCGAAATGTCTGTTTTAGTTTACAACATTGAACCATGGGCAAACAGCCCGGGAATGAATTTTAACAACATTAATGACTCAAAACTTTTTCTTGAAAAGTGAGGTTATGAGAAGGTTAACAAATCCTTACCACCAAGCAAAAAGACTTCGGTGGAGTGATTTTTAAAAGAAGAAACGAATTCTCAATGTGATATTGCAATCAAATTGACGTTTGCCGAATATGAGTCATCTGTATTAATATTTCACTCAAACGTGACAAGTCTCTAGTTTCAAAACTGAAAGGTAACTGCCGCTGGAAACAATCAGTGGCGTGGCGTGGGTACATAACACCTGTTGCCGGTTGTGATAGCCCTAAAACTTAACCTAAAAATTAATTCGAATTTTTTCTTGTACCAAATTAATGTTCTTTTTAGAGTATTTTCTATCATTCGCTGGCAGAAGAAGAAGGTTTCGGTTCAACGGGATCTGACTCCATTATACTTACACAGAATAATCAGAACACAAATAATCGAATTAAAAACAATAAAGACAAACAGAGAAACACGTGACTAAACGAACAAAACACAAATAGGTACGTAGTAACTGCTGCACGTCAGCTCCGAAAACGAACATAACTGGTAACTGAGCGTTTTGCCGGTTTATACAGCGGCAACACATTGGACAGACGAGCGTGTTCCCCCCTCCACAGTTTGTACGGTGATAACTAGTACGAGGTCAATGACCGTACGCAGTAAAACATTGCCGAAGCCTGAGCCGGCAACACAAGACGCTGCAAGTACCCAGCAGTTCGAAAGCAATGCTGCACTTGCAGTAGGGAAGCTTTTCTTCAAGTTTCCCTACTAATTTTGTTCGGATTTCAAATTATTCAATAACTAAAGCATTTATTCTGTGATATAATTAATATTATTTTCTCTTATTTCCCAGTACTGTTGCCGCCGGTAACAGCGGTTACATGGACGCCACGCTACTGCCGAAAACTCAATATAAGCCTAAGAATGGAGCGAAAACTTGTTCAGCTGGCTAAAGAGAACTGAAGGGAAGCTAGCAAAGACATTTATAATAGGCTAATATTAAAGCATAAGACGTGAAAATATCACCATCTATTGTTGAGAGACGGCTTTGCACTGTCAGCCTCTCAGCACGTACACCACATAAAAAAGCAACGCAGTGGCTTAAAGGCCGACTTGAGCCAAGAAATTTCAAAACAACTTTTAAGTGACTGGAACAATGTAAGCTATCACTGTCTCATAATTAGACCACAAAAATTGAGGTCCCTAGCTTTATTTCACGGTTTAATTTTTTTCTTACAGAACCGGTGATATAAAACTGGGGATATGCTACATATTTAGATATGGTTAAACGCAGAAATATATTTTGTATTTTTTTCTTCCTTTCATGTTATATTTTATGATGAATTCATATTCTTAGTAGGCAGAGGCGGCTCATGGTTCTGACAGTTGGGGGTTCAATGTCTGAATGTTTCTACTAAGGTAAGACCAAATAATCCCATTCTAAATAACACACGGGTTGGGTCGCAACATAACTATTGACAACTTTTAGTAGGCCTAGTATTAAATTGTGCTTATGATATTTTTAAATTATTCTAAAAATATATATAGTTAAAATAAAAGGATAGTTAAACGTTTCTGTTTAATATTTAAAACGTTAAGCGGCCTACCGAGTTCCTTAATTTTGCATTTATCTTTAATAGAGAGAAAAGAAAAATATGTTTTTAAAATAGATTGAACACTATTCGTTTTACGAAATCAATGAACTGAACACAAAAATAAGAAATACCTGAACACTTAAAACACAAAATACCAGCAAACACTTTGAAGGTTATACACGCTTCGGTCAGCTTAACGTTACTATAATTATTTAATGACTACATTAAACACGCTTTATTTTCGGAATACAATTACTTCACTATTTTACTTGATTTTAAGACTTTACTGCACACATTTTCATTGCATTCTAAATGAAATATACAAATCTGACACAAAACTGAAGGTAAACAGACAAATAATGTGGTAAAATTCAAAATAATGGCGAATGGCGGTACAATGAAAACGTTAAAATTCCCGGTCGGTGCGGTTCGGCCCTCGTCGGATCACTCTATTTCTTCTCTGCCGCTAACACTTGGGATTAGCGACTGTTGAATGTAATTTTGCGTATACTGATTTCCCCCTCCATAGCTGTCTACAGAGTCTAGGAGGTGCTGACAGCTGTTTTGCACCTCCAAGCAATAGTAGCGAGCAATTCGCCTATTACGCGAATCCATTACTGTTCAGTCAACAAGACTAATCTCGTAGTAAATCTTGTATTTTTAAATATGAAACATTATCTCAACAAATCCTTAAACATATTTAAAGTATTTAGGAGGTTCACTGAACCATTGAACCTTATGGACGAGCCGCCACTGTTAGTAGGTGAAGAGAATGGTCAGTGTATGCTAAACAAAAGAGGATGAGTTTCATTGTTAGCGTATTGCATAGACAGTGAAACACACAGTCTTGATAGTGGTTTAGACTTGCATGTCTTCCAGAGAACTGTGCCTAATGCAAAGGAATTATGAAGCACAAACAGTATAGAACGGTTTCTGAAATCCAACTAGTTTTACAACTTAAGGACTGGTTCCTTTGGTGGAGACTATGTATTCTTTGTTGAATGAGTACATAGTCATTAGCCTCCGTGTCAGAAATGAATACTATGGATTGGTCCCAGTGTCAGAAAGCCCGATCACTCATAAATTTCTCGCAAAAAACGATATTCATGTCCTTCTCCTGGTCAGCGTTAAAATTCTATAGGAGTCCTTGGCAACTGTTAAGAAAAATCTATATACATTGCAATGGACATTCTAATTAGATATGTAATATAGATAGAGTAAAGGCATATGATAGCATATAAAGGCACTGTGTGAGTAAGTAGAGACTGCAGGTTTGAACAGTATAAATTTGTTGATGAGGAACGTTGTTAAAACATTAGTTTTAAGTATTTTTAGACTTGTGAAACAATTGTAAGGTTGCGTGTGCGACGGTACAAAATTATTTTACGGAATATTCATTAAAAAAACACGTTAATTTAAATAACTTTTTAAATAAATTTCTAATGATTTTTGTTTAACCGCTTATGCAGGTTGTGGAAAAACATTCACACAAACAGCAATCTTC
Source organism: Magicicada septendecula (assembly GCA_034769895.1). Taxonomy (NCBI): domain Eukaryota; kingdom Metazoa; phylum Arthropoda; class Insecta; order Hemiptera; family Cicadidae; genus Magicicada; species Magicicada septendecula. The sequence goes on along the minus strand of CM068375.1, from coordinate 393,267,905 downwards.
ACAAATTAAATTCGCTTAACCGTAGTTGCATTGCAACAGCGTTCAGTGGAATAGCTTCAACTCTATTACTTGGAGGTAGAACTTTACACAATGTGATTAAATTGCCTATACCCATTTTGGAAAATTCTGTAGCGCATATTACCGCAAATAGTAGCTATGGACGTTACATAAATTCATCATCATTGATAATTATTGATGAAATTTCTATGTGCCCACTGCAAGTGTTGAAAATCATAGATAGATTATTGCAGGATCTATGCGATGAAAATGATAAACATAAACCATTTGGAGTGAAAACGATACTTCTGTGCAGTGATTTTTGGCAAATCTTACCAGTTGTCCCACATGGATCACGTTCAACTTTAATTGAAAATTGTGTCACGAGTTGGCATAAATTTGTTTATTTTCATAAAGTAACGTTTACTCAAAATATGAGAGCCTTACCAAGTGAAATAGAATTTGTCGAATTCTTGAAAAAAATTGGTAATGATGAAGCCCCACAATTCCCTCAGTTTGGTGAAAATATTATTGAAATACCTCAACAATTAATAGGAGATGAAAATAATATTATTAATGAGGTGTATGGAAATATTTCCGAAAACATACTCTCAGATAACATATTGAAGTCAGTTATTTTAGCACCTAAAAATGATGATTGTACTTTTATTAATACTGATATACTTAATCGAATACCAGGTGAACAGAAAACATATCATAGCTACGATAAAATAATTTGTGATGATGACAATGAAATCAATAACTATCCAGTAGAGTTTTTGAATTCTTTGACTATTAGTGGTTTGCCACCACATAAGTTAGTATTGAAAGTTAATTGCATCGTTTTACTGATCAGAAACTTAAATACAAAGGAAGCATTAGTCAATGGAACAAGAATGCGCATTAAGTGTATGCATCGTAATGCTATTGATTGTGAAGTTTTAACTGGAACCGCACGCAATAAGAGAATTTTGATTCCACGTATAAATTTAACATATTCCGGTACTGTTTTACCATTTAACTTTCAAAGAACTCAATTTCCAATTATACCTGCATTTGCGATGACAATAAATAAGTCTCAAGGACAAACATTCGAAAAAATTGGAATTTTATTGAGGCAGCCAGTTTTTACACATGGTCAATTGTACGTCGCAGCAAGTAGAGTTCGATCATTCGATGGTTTGAGATTTTATATTTCCGAATATAATGGCCAAGGGCATTTAGCAAATGATGAAAGTTTTTACAAAAAACATCGTTTACACAGAAGTTCTGAATCATTAAATTCACTTTCAAACTATTTCAAGTTCAATGGACAACATTCATTTTTTTAACCGCCCGGTTTTTTTTGATTTAATGAAAAATATATGAAAAAATACGAGGCACGTATTTTTAATTTCATTTTTATTTTGTATTAATTTTTTATTTAAATTTTATATAATTCGAAATAACTGTGTAGCCTTGGCGAAACCTGGTCAGTATGGCAATAAAAAAAAAAATGGAAATGTCAAAAAACGCGTTATTGCTTTTTAAATATGGCTTAGCCAAGCTAAACCTCATTTTTCCTATCTTTCATATTTTTCAAATAACTCGAAAATTAATGCATAGAAAAAAAAATTAAAAAATTATATAAGCTTTGTAGCAGATAATCTTCAAACTGTTTTAGAATTTTGTACCTTACCAAAAATGAAATGTAATCCACTGGAATTCAAAACTTATACTTCTATGAATGTCAAGTCTCATTTTTATTAGCGTTTATTTGATTCAATAATAACATGAAAAAATTAAAACTGACAATGAATTATATCAAAAAATAAATACGAATACAAGCTGTAATTGTGTTTTTTTTCAACTGTTACTAACATTAAATTTTAAATTTCATAGGTATTGCAGGGAATTAAAGCAAACAACACACGCTAATGACGTATTTGGACACGCTCGCAGCTGATGTAATAGAACAAAATTCAAAAAAATTATATGCAATGATTATAGAGGTATACTCTTTGACAAAAGAACCTCAATAACGTTCAAACTTAAAAATTTAATGAATTACGGTAGAATTTCGACCACTGGGCGACCACTGGTTAATTTTATTGCATTATCTTTTATTTAAACAATGCGAAAGAAAGCGAATACCGCCCAGCGTTTGTTACCTGTGAATTTCTGAAAACGAAAAATTATTTTGTTTACGTATCCGTGGTGACATAGCATGGAACGATATCAATTGTTAATATTTTATTGAAATTCTTAAGTTTTCGGTCGAATAAATATGTAACATCAACACAAAAAATTCCCCCCTCCCTCTTCAACTACCGTGTTCATTTATAGATATTTCGTCTACCTTTCTACAGTGGATTATTATGACCTTCTTTTCAGGATACTTTATTTACCAAAATTAAGTACTTTACTCGTTTTAAAACATAAAACGTTGCAGGTAAACTACCCCCTCCCCTTAACCGACCTTCACCAAGTCAATAGGCCTTGAGTCCTCAACAACACGGGTACGTATGCAAAAAATTATTCGATTCTGTTTGAATTTGCGGCATTTATCGTTCACCATAGAAACAATTCTACACACAGACGCTTTTCGGCAAATGACTTTTCTTCATGTTTTGAGGGTAGTACAATCAGAATCTACCCTTATCTCGAACACGATTTTTTCGCGATCACCATACTTCCATTTCCTTACGGAACATGGAAATAAAAATGATAGAACAGCCTAAAAATTAAGAGATTAACAAAACAAAATTCAATTTTTTCAACCGTTTTGGGTCCGGTCTCATTCATTCCCCCCCCCCCCGTAAATACCCCCTGGCATAGGAGTCTGACGAACCCTAGTTAACACTACACACGCTGTTTTTAGTGTATTGCAAACATGATAATATGACAACGATCTTTTTTTTCTACTAAGAATACAAACACGTGCAAGGATGGGTTAGAAACACATGGTGCCCTATGCTGCCATCAAACTGGTGTCCCCCTGGATTCAAAATTCAATATTTAATCCATTATTTACACTGATAAATGGCATACACAATTTGAAAGTTAACAATTATTTTATTAAACTCTCAAATTACAACAAATATTTAGTTAAATAGTGATTACAATGATTACAATTAGGGTAATACTTAAAGCTTAGAAAACCCTAATCAATCCATTTTCTTCTTGATTTTCCCTTAACGAAGTCTTATATAATTTCTTCTAAATCGAGCTATTCATGTATCTCGCTTTCAATATTAAAGCGAAGATATTATATCATTATTATTTCAATAATGATATCATTATATTATATTACAATATTATATCTCGTTTTCAACCTTGCTAACGAAGATAATCTGTCATCTTCCATAGTTGAACTCAACGTATCTTTAATGCGTTATAATACAGAAAATGATCTTTGAGATTCGCAGTAAGCTATAAAATCGTAAAAAGCAGACGATATGCGATGTATGTATTCGGAAATACATCAGTCATTTTACAAACAATAATCCAGTTTAATACTTTGAGCGGAAAACTGTAGTATCATGGAATCTGTCATCTTAATTCGAACGATTTGAAAAAACCTTTCTTGCAATTTTACTCGTGGCACATAGTGATTCAATTCTTTTAAAAGGTCGTTATTCAAATTATTCGAGTAAACTTCTATAGGAGATTTTGCTTGATTTTCCAACTCGACATTCTCCATGGTTAATAACTGCGTAAGAAAACCAAACAATTGCGTAATGTGATTATAAGTTTTGCTTCGCGTAGTCAATTCAGCTGAGTGGTGCCTCTTCTGACAGCTGAGTCCCTGGCGCCCAGTGCTGCAACATACCCTAGCGTTATGGATAATCCGACCACTGAGTACGAATATAAATATATACGAATCCGACACTGAACATGTGGTCCATTGCATCAACAAACGATAACGGTAGTGTTGTGAGTCATACAGCGCAGTCGCAAACCTATTTAAAATATGTGTCAAGTGTACGCGCTAACTAACGACATATGATGTAACAATGGAAGACGTTTCCGTTAATTATTGCGAACGTTATTTGTGTATTTACTTCTTGTCGTAACGCTGAACAATTTCTTAGAAAAGATTCCTTTGTTATATAAGAAGAACCCATCTGTTTTAATAGTACAGTTTACCGCACAAGGAAGCATTTTGAAAAAACCGACAGATGTATTTGATAAACAAGCATTCGTGTGTTCCGTTACTGCATGCTTCGGTGAAGGATAACAGATCGTAGTCATTACAAGGAATACACACACACACACGCGCATAGAAATGTGTGCGTTTAAACGTTTGTATACGTAATGTTCTGGTAATACTTAATTGTTTTGGTAATGTAGATGATGTACAATATATTATTGTTTTATATATAAGGAACCTGACACTTTTCTGGTATTCACGAGACAATTGTCAGCAATGTTCATGTACGTATTTTCTCATTGGCACCATTAAGCCGACAAAGGCATAATCATCACTGGCAATGAATTATGTGCTGTACAAATAGTTTAAAGTAATGTAGAAATATGTCTCCACTGATTATTACAGTCGTTAACACTTATTAAAGTTTTACGACTTAACAATTCGAAACAATGTTGTGATTGTTGAGACTCATTGCTCAGAGCATAAACACGCTATCTTACTTATCAGCGCATTTGTACGTGCAGTTGTCTTCGATGTTACTCAAGGTTTTGTTCACTCACGCAATATATGATGCACTTTTTTGTGAATTCGTTTATTCGAGTAACTGACCTTATTTCCACTTTCTGAATTATCCACTGTTTGGGAAAAATTCTGATAAGCGGTTCGAAATAAATTGTCGGTCTCTTAAACTTAATTTCCCAAATCTGGAGGCCCCCTACTAATTGAGGCCGGGGCGGGCCGCCCCCTTTCCGTCTGCTGCTGAGTAAAATACTGTCCATAAGGGGCACTATTTTCTTACAGACGTGACAAATATAGCGCTAACGTAACGGCTCTTCCCAGAATTCACCGTTAATGGCGCTCATTAAGTGATTCGTTTTATATCCTTGTTGAAATTTTACAAGTTGCTATATTGTCAAGCTATATCGCTTTCACCGTAGAGAACATTAATGTTGCTAGAAGCGAACTTATCTGTCGGTTAGGTTCGACCAACCCAACCTAGGGCTGCAAGTGAACAGCCAAAAGACAAAATATATGCCGATGAAGAACAATGTCCGAGAAGAAAGAATCCCCAAAATTAAAGTTAATGGCAATAAATTTGAGAGGGTAGACAGTTTTACAAAATCTTGGATTAACCATGGGAAAAAGGTGCTACTTTTCTTTGTTGCCTATCCTGTTTCCGTTTCCAAAATGATGAGTATGAGGCAATACTTGCAGATAGGAGAAGAGGCTGTAAAACTGTTCCCCAAGACTTCTCGAGGAACACGTTAATTGCAGGCCTGTGGTTCGCCCAAGGAACACTTTGGGGCCCCACACATATCGCCTTTTTTGCCGATAATAAATATATAACAGTAAACTGCTTTTTGGTATACATTACTTAAAGATAAATTGTGTTATAAACACTCGACGTATGGGACGGGGGGCCTCAGAAAGACATCCACCCTCAGCCTCCAGTGGCTACGCCACTGATTCTACCGGCTGCAGTTTATTACATAGAAGTACCTTTAACCCAAAAACGTTAGGTTCTGTATTTTAAATGTTACTGTGTCATAAGCATTGTATATACACATTAAATGTTATGTTTTCCTCAACCATGGTTTTCATTAATTTCAGCAGTAAACTAAAAACCAAAAACCTAAAAACTTGTTACCTAACCTCACAAATGAAAACACCACGTATTTTCGCTTTGTATTAAGAAATAGGACAATTTACAATTAGTACACTTCTTCTTGTCCACATCGTAATATATCGACACAATCGTATATTAAAAACATCGAAAATGTACTGCAGGAACGGATAAAGGTACAGTTCCGATGCCGCTAAATAGCATTTGTTTAATTAATTGTTACTATGGTAATTAATTATAATGTAATTAGTGTAATTAAATAGTAATTAATAAGTGTGTTATATGTGAGTGACCAGGAAAAAATTACGCAAACAATTATATCGCTTGTGCTACGAGTATGTTTACGAAATTGCGAAAATGAACCAAAAAGTGATTTGTAATTAAAAGGACGCTTTGCACGAAGTGACAATATCTAACAGGTCGAAAACAGTCCTGGACTTGTCAGATTGTCGTCCAGTATAAATACCACCGGCAATTTTGTGGGTAGCTCAGACTCAAGAAATCGTCACACAACGTCACGCTGCCGGTCTGCCGATCGATCGACATCTTTACCACACACACCAAAACTTATGGAGGAACTCTGGACCATCACAAACAACAACCCATAAAGACAGAGAACACAGCATCAGCATAATCATCATCATCATCATCACCAGATTCTCAGGATTCAGGACACACATACGCGGGCGCGCGCGCGCAACGGTAACGTCGGCAGTACGCAGGTGATGAATAAACAATTATATTTTTGTTTGTGAAAAGAACTCTCAAAAAGAAACTTATATCTGAACAGTAAAGACTTAAAGTTTTAAATATAATTAGTGTACATAAATTTAAAGGGTGGTTAAAGAAAATAATTTAATTTAATAAGAAAATTTAAAAATACTAATCTTTTGTTGTATATTAAAATTTGGGTGTGTCAATAGAAATAAATAATAGGTTGGAAGTAAATGTTATATAGTTTATTTTGTTTAGAGGAACAATTAATTTTATTCTTGAGATTGAATATTATTTTTGTTTGTAAATGAGTTGCTATTATTTAAAATCTGATTCAAAGTCAGACACACTGAAATAAAAAGGTTTACATAATTTGTTTAACATGTCTGTTTAGCTAGTAAGATTATATGGTTCTTTATTTTATATGTCATGAACAGCACAGAAGTTACATTGTATGTGTGTAAACTTATAAAAGATAAATATTTTTATTTATCTAAGATTCGAATTTTTTAATATTTGCATATTTTCTATCAATATTAATAAATCATAGAATGATTATTTTGAAACGGTTTTAATTAATTATTTCATGTCAACAACATCTCACTCATCTTTGAAAATTATTTAATTATTGTGCAACTACATATAAATACTTGACGCAACGAGAATTAAAAAAATCCTGCGACCTGGCCGGTGTAATACACTTCATAGTTGCGTTGAGTACATGGTAATGTATTTGCGTGAATTTTTGAAATACTTGTAACGTTGCAATATATATATAACCAAATCGAATCATTCACTCTATATGAAACAAACGCGTTAAGTAATCTTCTATAAACACGTTTAATTAACCCTGTTTTGAGCTGTGATTTATACAAAACGGAATCGTCAATCAGACAAGACTGCTACTGCACCGGCTTCGGACTCTACAGCAGTAATTTCCTTTGTTGTTGAAATCTCATAAAAACGTTTCCTGTAGCGACCGCTAAAGAAGGGCGTGTTACTTCTTCACCTACAAGGCAGCCAACCACCACCTACGCTGCTTAAAAGGGGGGGGGTTGTAATCGGGTCAGGGAAACTACCGGGAGCCAACGCCCATTAAATATATCAGGGCGAGGCTGTTACTAAGCGTTTATTATCTGATTGACGGCGGGTAGTCAATATTAAGTGTGATAATGCGCATAGATAACCTTATCTTACGACCGTTAGATGAATGTCTGTAGCGTCCGCGTGCAACATAGCCATTTTGTTTGTGGTAATCAAACGTAGACTGCGTATTAGTACGCGTCGAGGAAAGTGCATATTTTTTATATATTATAATTTTATATTTTATACATTTTTTGTATACATATTTTTTTATTCGGGGTCAAAACGTCCTACGACGTTGTACGATGCCTAATCTCCATTGTCGACTGTCGTTGCAGTCTTCGTCGTTTAGTCCTCTATCACTCATTGATCTTCTTATTATGCCCTCTGTCAATGAGTTCTTGGGTCTTCTCTTCTTTCTGTGCTCTCTATGGGTATCCAGTTTGGTAGTCGGGCTTGTCCCATTCTTTGCACATATCTGTACCGGATCAGTTGTTTTTCTTTAACGCAGTCGATGACTGTCTTTTGTACGCCCATTTCTTATTTGATCGTATCATTTCGTATTTGCTGTAGCCTTGAAGTTCTAGCAGCTCGCGTCTCAAAGCATCCATTTCTGTAGCTTTTAACTTTACTTTTACGTGTTCTTTTATTCTCCATGTTTCGAATCCGTACATCAACGTGCTTTTAATCATCATCATAATCTTCACGGATTAAACTAAGGATGGTTTGTTCCGGTCTCAAATAGCCAAAGATTAGAGCTGGTCACTCCAGCGCTCGGCTTATAGTTCCAGAGTTGTTTGGGGATGCGGCAGTCATCCATTCGGCAAAGATGTTCCCACCAATTCAGCCGATACTGGGCGATCGTGTTGACTATACTCATAATAGGCCTATTCAGTTCCTGCCGTATATCTGTGTTTCTTCTATGATCATGGAGAGTATGCCCTGCCACGTGCCTGAGAAATCACATTTCAGCCGCTTGGATGCGACTGCCTGGCCTTTCGTTAAAGTCCAATTCTCAGACCTATAAAGAAGTGTGGGAGGAGCCATCACCTTGTAGACTTTTAGACGCGTTCCTTTACTTGCTGACTTAAGGGTTTACCTAATAGTCCAGGACATAACTTTTGAACTTATGCAACTTATTCACAACGTCGTTGCTTACATTATAAAACACACTGTAGCCCAGGTAGTTAAAATTGCTAACTTGTTTCAGGACAGGACATTACCATCTATAACAATTTTTGCCCGTACGGCATCAGTTCCACGAAAAGCCATTACCTTGGTATTACGTGGGGATATCTGCAATCCAGAGTCTTTGCAGATTCGATTTAACAAATGTATCCCAATCTGGCTTTTAATCATACTATCGTATATTCTTTTCTTCCTTTTCTTTTCTGTTCACATCAGTGTATATTAACTGAGATGACAAATTAGTTACCAGCATCTCATACAATTCTAAAATACATCACGTAATGAAATATATAATTTTGTTAACTTAATTTCTCTCTGGTTGTTGCCGAATTTGAGTTGGATAATGTCCAGTTTTGTGCGACGTTTCATGTCACATCAGCTGACTGTTTGGGTTCGTGTTTAGGAGTGGTTCAGGTCTAAACAATGGTTGTCCAGTAGATGGGGGCATGGAAATGTGCCGAATTAATATCTGATACACGAAAATCTCCGGACCGTTATTGCTATTATTACGAGGGCCAGTTGAAAAGTTCGCGGAGCGACAACTGTAGCTTAACGGTAAAACTAAAATTTTTCGTGCGCTGCAAGATTTGTATTTTATATTATTTGTATTTGTGTTTGTAATATTATGTAAATTATCTGATGTAAGTCCGTAAAGTTCTACAGTTATTGTGTAATTTAGAATTTTCTAAATTAATGATGATGTTTTTAATACCAGTAGTGAGTTAAACATGATAAAAATAACTTTTAATAATTACATAATTGAACATCCCTGTAATCTGTATTTAGCTATAATATATTTTAGATGCTATATAGTAACTGGTATATGTATAAATGGTTTCTGTACCAATTGCAATATTTAATTGTTGATTAGTGCTTTTATAATTAATTAAAAATACCATTACATTATGAGTAATTTAAATTGTAATAATTGTATAAATTAAGTTCTATAATATTATAATTTTCTCGTTGTCTTTAAAGAAAATATTTGAAGATGTAAAACAAACTATCTCAACTTCTTCACGTATACAAGGATACACACATACGCACATACACAAACACGTTCACCCTAATAATTATTCTGTTGTGTTCATACACAGGTCCTGATGATGACAATAAACATTGTCGAAACGTCGACACAAATAAGTTAAAATTCGTGTTATATTTTTGACCGATCCTCACAAACCCTTCACCGAAAAATTCATTGATTGACGGGCACTACGAATCTAAGTGTTTGTATTTTATGTGAACTCCTGTTAATTTCCAAATCTATCTATCGATTTATTATTGTTTAGAAGCTGGGAAATTTACGTATCATGCATGTTTTAAAAAACGGACAAAATCAAACATCGTGGTGCGATTATTTTTAAAAAATTGTTTAGCGCCAACGGAAATAAAAAAAAATTGTAAACGTGTCAGGAGATGATGCGACTTCAAAACTAACGGTTTGTAAGTAGGCACTTGAGTTTAAAAGTGGTCGTACGAGAATTAAAGATGATTCCCCTCCCCGCACTGGACGCCCAAAAAATGCAGCAACTCCAGATGCGGCAGCCATGTTGCACAACGCTTTTTCACACCAAGTTCTTGAGTTAAAGTATTATGCTCACGTTCGTAGGAGATGCCTATGATTTCAGCAACGTCATCTACTCCTCAATATGCGATCTTCCAACGCCGTATGAAATTTTTTCAATAATGTCGTTACTTGTTGCACTTTTTGCTGGGATCGCCTTCAGTGCTTGTACGACCACGTTTAAACTCGAGTGTGCCCCACTTACCGTTGTTTCTGAAGGCGCAGCACCTCCTAACATTTACAGTTTCGTTTTGATTTTCCAATGGCGCTAAAACGTGTTTAACAAAGAATTCATCACAACACAATGTTTGATTTTGTGCATTTTAAAAACACGCGTGACAGGAAAATTTCAAACAGCTGGTAAAAGTGAATAAATTGACACATATATATGGAAATTAACAGGTATTCACGCGAAATATACGTCTTGCAGCTCCCGAAAGATTTTAGTTCTACCACTGAGCTATAGATGTCGCTCCGCGAACTTTTCAACTGACTCTCGTATGTATACATAAAAATAAAATAATATCTAGTAATATCCAGTGTATTCATTATTTTATGTTTCTTACTTAAAATACGTTTTGTTTACCACAACTTTATCAATTATTATTGAAGGAGCTGAGGTAAGCGAGTTCTCAGTTTTAACGGCACCGTTTGGCATTTGTCTGTGTCTGACGATGACTGTTGAATGCATCAAGCGATTTTCGTAAAATTTGTTAGTACTTTTACCCTACAGACCTATTGTTTTTGAGATCTGAGATTGATCCTTCCAAAAATGGGGTAGGGGAGTCAAAAGTATGAAGTGGTCAAAATTGTGAAAAAATCTCAGAAATCTATGTGGGGATCGAATTAAAGATAATTTTAACCGGAATTCGAATATAGTGTACAGTTTTGCAAACTACAAAATTTTAAGACACCGCGGCAAAAAGAGTGATAAAAAATTTGAAAACATTGTAAGAATCAAGTCGGGTGTGGGACTGAAGGGAATTTTAACCCAAATTGGAATTTGTACGAAGGCTTAGACGGCCGGTGTCATTTAGATTAAAACTAACTCCCGGGCTGTTTGGCCCTGGTCCAAGGTTTCCGACAAAACCACACGTTTCGGCAGGACCACTGACTGCCTAAACCACAGTACTGTGGTCCTAACGTACTACATCCCACGTTAGTGTTGACTCGTTTCTTCCATTGAAGATGGCAGCCAGTGGTGCTGCCGAAACGTCTGGTTTTGTCGGAAACCTTGGACCAGGGCCAAACAGGCAGGGAGTTAGTTTTAATCAAAACTGGAATTTATCACTTACTATGATTCTTTTTAACATTAGGGCCACCACGTGCCAAAAATAAAACTAACTGGGAAGGACCCTATACTGTGAAAAAAAGAATCAACGATGTTGTTTATCGGATTCAACAGGAAGGACAGCGAAAGTTCAAGGTCGTCCACCTAGATCGCGTAGCTAAGTATTACTTCAGAGACGGTTTGCCAGTTCGGGACGAACAGGCTTAAGGAGGTGGTGGTGTTACGACATCACAGAACAATCTACGTGTTTATCGAATGTTTCAGAGGGATCCGGAATGTAACGTGTGTGGCGTACGTGCTTGTCGGCGCATTTGCTAGACGGTGTCAGAATTCACGCTGCCGCTCGCACTGTGTCAAGGCCGCAATCAATTATGTCGTAGTTTAGAGGTAATACGTAGTATGTGGAATCGTCTAGATTTTCGGCGGGATATAAATACAATTACTCAGGGACGCTCAGTTCAGTTATTGTCGGGCGATTACAAGCGATATTACTGAGTGCGTTCAAGTGGATATTAGTGAAGTGCTGTGTTTTTTATAATCGGGCGGTATATTGTAATACAATTGTGTTTTAATATTAGTTGACATTTATTTGCGTGTGAACAATTTTTAGTTGATTTGTTGTAAGAGACTGTGTTGTTAATTACGAACTATTTAACTGTGAAAATTAAAGCTGTTGATTAGTGACTTAATTGGTGACTTGTATTTTGCTTTTCACTGTACCTACGACGATCAAGTAGACCGTCGTAACAATATTTTTATCCGTTATGCTCATTTATGAAAAGTATTAGATATAGTCCTATAACTATATATGGAAACATTCATAAACTTAAAGGCAGGACTAAATTGTTAGCCGTTTAGGCATTATAGTTGTACACTTAACTAAACAAATCTAGCAAAAAATATACCAGTTGCATACCACTATACAAATGACAGCCGATTAGCGCTTTTGAGCCTTTCAAGCGAATCGGGAGTTATCTATATGCAACAATTTTGTTTTCTGTTTGCGAATGTAACCGCTAATAAAAGTTTACTACAGTAAAACCCTGTTCAACCGAACTCGGCTTATTCGAAACCCGGATTAACCGGAACGATGTCAGAAGAAAAATTACAACAAATGAAAAAAGTAAATGTTGCAAAGAAGATGATGAAAATTACAAAAACTTGGTAGAAATGGCTAAAGGAATTCCAGGGTGTGAAGAAGTGGAAGAAAGTGAAATTAACGAATGGCTAGAGGCAGATGATGCGGAACTAGAATTGACAATTAAATTTGACCAAGAAACTGTGGAAGCTGTGATAAGACCAGATTTAAGTGAGCCTTTGAGATAAGAATATTCTCTTATTTTTATTAATCAATTAATTTTATTGTCTTATTAATACATGACAAATTGAACATAGCAGCTTTATTTATATAACGATGAAGGGTTTGCTAGGATCGGTCAAAAAAGTATAACAAAAATTTTAAATTATTTGTGTCGAGACGTTTCGACAATGTTTATTGTCATCATCAGGACAATTGTTGCTGAGTTGTTACGACGCCAAACTCACAACTGTGATTGGTTTGTTGTGTGTTTGGCGTCGTAACAACACAGCAACAATTGCCCTGATGATGACATTAAATATTGTTGAAACCTCGACACAAATAATTTAAAATTTGTGTTATAGTTTTCTGACCGATCCTCGCAAACCATTCATCGTTAAAATTCATTGACTGACGGTCACTACGAAATTAAGAATTTATTTTTTATAAGTAGCTTTACAATTCGTGGAGCAGGCTGAGCAAACAACACCATCAGACATCTTACTTTTAAAGATGGTGTAACAATGCAGCGCGCAAACACCGTGAAGAAATTGTTCAGAAAAAATTACGGTCTTTTTTAAGCAAAACTGTGTAACTGTGTGAACATAGATTACAATGTGTGTTGCATGTTTATAATTTGAACTTTTATAATTAAACATGTACAGAAGTTTCATTACATGTGTGGAACGATAAGAACACTGAATGGAAAGGTCAGAAGAGATACTCTTTTGAAATTTTATAAAGTGATGGCAGTGCCATGCGGCCTTTATGGCAGTGAGATTTGGACACTGAACGCAAAGACCCAAAGCCGGATACAAGCTAGTGAAATGAGATTTTAACGATCAGTAGTCTACTGGGAGTATCACGGAGGAACCGGCTAAAAAAAGATGACATAAGGACCATCCTTGGACTACACAACCTAAACGAAAGGATAAAGCAATACAGGCAGGATTGGACACACCATGTTGAAAGGATGTATCAGGACAGGATACAAAAACAAATTTTGGTTTATAATCCGAAAGAATGGCGGAATATTGGAAAGAAAGATTGTCAGACCAAGAAGTGCGCAACGGATCGTAAGATCCACAGCCTGAAGAAGAAGAAGAATTAAATATGTTTTTACTGGTAATTTTGTGTTCTTTATACCTTAATAAATGGAAATAGATTCCATGGATTATCCGAAATGGCTCCACCCCCTTTAGTTCGATTAAAAAAGAGGTTCTACTTTAATTAAATAAAAAAAAAACCAGTAATGTGGAATTTTCAGTGTTTACTGTAAGATTGTCTGCTCTACAATTGTTATTTTACTAAAAAAAAAAACGAATAACCGGCGTTTCCGTAATTTTTCTGATAATTGAAAAATTATCTAATATTGAAATTTACTAACAATAAATGTATTTCGTTCAAAATACTGAGATAGTTCTGCAGCTAACTGAGTTAACTAGTAATATTGAAAGTTAAAGCCAGATAGCGTTCTCGACTGTATTACACAACAAACCTCGAACACGTGTATCAAGTGTGATTGTTTTATCTTACAGACACATATTGTGTATTGACTTCCTGAAGAAATGATTCAGTAGCGGACTAAAGGAGGGGAATGTAGGGGCGAGACCGCCCCGGGCCCCACTTAGTAGGGGGGCTCCAGATTTGGAAAATTCAGTTTTTGTGGTAATTTTAAAATTTATTTGCAACTGGTCTACTGTCACGTCCTGAAACGGTCCAGGAGAGGTCTAGGATTTAATCGATTGATTCCAAAGATTGTTTCATATTATTTTTGAATCTACCGTACGACCCTACCTCATAAAGCGTTTACAGACATTAAAAAAAAAAAAACTTATAAAGGTAAGTTTATTTTTAGAAGTATATTCATACTAAAAAAAAGCGTCGGTTGTATCTGGCGTCAATGTCTCACCACGGATTCGGAAGTCGCAAATTGAACCCCAAACAGCACAGACGGCAGCGACTCAAGAAGGCCGTGCCTGCCTCGATACGAAAATGTAAACGGCGGAGTGAAATACCGGGCGATAACATGTAGGCCTACGCTAATGGAGATTACACCAGTGAACAGTATTTCAGGACACCAACAATTTATTTAAGATGTCTCATCAGAATTTTTACCGAACACTGGATAATTCGGAGTGCGGAAATCGGGTCAGTTACTCGAAGGAATGAATTCACAAAAATTGCATCACATGTGTGAGTGAACAAAACCGTGAGTGACATCGAAGACAACAGCACCTACAACTATACAGATATTATAAAGTATTGTAATAAATTTAATGCATTCTGTAAATAATACTACTTCTATTATTTCTTTAAACTTTGTATTTACAATGTGAAAGTGGATTTTTATTTCAAACATTACTACAGCTCCATATAAAGTTTCCTGACTAGATGTAGCCTATCAATACAGTAATTAGTCAATAAATATATAAGAGTAAAGTGTTTTTGGTATGTATTACTTAAAGATAAATTAGATTATATACACCTGTCGTATGGGAGGGGGGTTCAGAAACAAATCCGCCCCCGGCCTCCAGTACCCTAGGTACTCCACTGCAAGAAATCAAACTTTTTTTTTTCTCTAAATAAAATATAAATTATAGGCTACAGCCATATTTTCAAACTAATGTTTAACGTTTTTGTAATGGGGATGCGGACGCGACAGGAAAAACACAAAAGAATAAAGGCGGTACTTAAAAAAATAAATTGCTTCTTCAAGCTGGGGAAAATTGTCATTACTCTGGACTTTCCGTGTATAGTTAAACAGACCATATCAGCTATTATGCCAGTGTAACTGGGAATGCAATTAACTGTTTAACATTCTTAACGAAGGAAACAAGCTTAATTCAAATCTATAACAAGGCAGTCTGTAATTGTCTTGTCGCATGACCAATTACTACATTTGTATGATACAAACAAGCGTTGTTCTTTCATTTACACTGAAATTTTCTTTTTTTATGCAGTTCAATTCTTTTTTATTTATACATTCTCTATCGTGGCGACTGTTTGTTCGTGTTGTACGAGTGCAAACAACACGATCCAAGTGAAGGGCGTCTAAAAACTGCAACAACTCCGGGAACCGTCGAAAAAGTGCGTAATATGGTTTTGGACAATCACCGAATCAAGAATTCAAGTGCACGGAACTGGTGAGACTACAGGAATTTCGAAAGAACGCGCCGGACATATTTTACATGAGGAATTGCAAATGGGTGCCGCACTAGCTCACAGCAGACCAAGTGAGCTACCTTGAAAAGGTGCAATACTAACTGTGGAATTTTATTCAAACCTTTTATCGGGAGTAGACGAAATAATTCGTGAATAAAGACCCTGCTGCAGAAAAAAATAAAAACAAGACAATGCACATGCCTACAGAAATATTTTGGCAATGGGAAAATTAAGAGATCTCCGCTATGAATTGTTGGAACACCCTCCCTATTCCCCAGATTTGGATGGGTAGTTTACCTGCAACGTTTTGCGTTTTAAGAAGAGTAAAGTACTTAATTTTTATAAATAAAGTATCCTGAAAAGAAGGTCATAATAATCCACTAAAGAAAGATAGATGAAATATCTATAAATGAAAAGGGTAATTGAAGGGGGTGGGGTAATTTTCTATAAATGAAAATGGTAGTTGACGGGGAAGGGGATAATTTTGTATATATGTACTACGTTATCGGCAACAAAGAAGTAGTTTGTTGTTAAAATTCCTTCCTGGGCTCTTTGGCTGTGGTCCAATGTTTTCTGCAAAACCAGACGTTTCGGCAATGCCATCGACTGCCACATCAGTGAAAATCGAGTGGGCTAACGTGAGATGGTGTACGTTGGCGTTGGTGACCACAGTACTGTGGTTAAGGCTGAAGAAAGAAGTATTTTCTGTGGAAATATTTCATTTCGAAAATGATTTTAAAAAATAAATCTTAGAACATGGAAGTCATGTATATACCGATATTTTAATTATACATCCTCTCTCGTGGCGACAATCTGTTCATGCTGACGATCACAACTTTATAGGTCGTAATGTTTATTAAGTTTGGAATAGACAGGTAGAGAAGAGGTAACAAACTGTCTAGCTGCAGTCAGCTGCTGAAGGATAAGGCAGATAAAGAAACCCAAATCAAGTTTTACATCTTTACGGCTTCATCAGGTTCCTTTAGGATATTTAAAGTATTTTTTCATGTATTCCCTTGTGGTCCAAATCACCTTCAGCCATAGACCTCTACTTCTGTTCCCACGCTACCGTCTCTAACTATCGCTTGCCACTTTAATTCTTAATTAAACAGAGTTTTACCTCACTTATTAATTCTGAAACGTCCTTATGTACGTATCTTGTCAGCTAGGTCTAGGTCTTAGTGTACTTCTACCAACTTATAGTTGAGCTTATGTCCCTTTGTTACACATTTTTTTCGACATTCCATTCTTTTCGAGGCCAACAAGAAAGGATCTTAAGGACGAAATTTTCAAAACTAAAAATAGGCCTGTAACATTAGTTGCGATCTGATCCTTGTAAGTTGTTATTGTAAATATCACTATAATATTGACGACTCGGAACACTAAGTTTTTTATAAGTAAAAACGTAAAGTTTTACCTTACAGCCTAAACCGGCTTTCACCTATAGAAGGCTTCATCAGAGGCCTCTATATGAAGCCTTCTATAGGTGAAAGCCGGTTTAGGCTGTAAGGTAAAACTTTACGTTCTTACTTATAAAAAACTTAGTGTTCCGAGTCGTCAATATTATAGTGATATTTAGTTAAGTAACGGACACGTCATGGACAACGAAATCCAAGAAGTTGTTATTGTATTATTATCGTTATTTGTGGTGACGACGGCGATAATATTGTGTGTGTGTGTGTGAGTGTGTGCTTTATAATACCCTGTATAGTTCTGTCTATTGTATGTTTGTATTAATACGTAAATTTGAACTTCATCATTATCTTCTTAACGGTTTTAAGCTTTAGCGGCCTGTTCTTATTCCACATTCCACCTTTACTTAGGCCTACCAACTTTTCTTCAGCCTCTAGGGTTGTAATCTTTCGCCATCTTCGGTATTCTACTTTCTTCCATTCAATCTATGTGTTTAATCCATTTCCTTCTGTATTCTTTAATTCTTTCATTAACTGCAAAAATATCTAAATCACTTCTTATCTCCTCATTTCTTAAATGATCTCGTCTATTACACATTTTAACTGATCTCAGAAATTTCATTTCTGCTGTTTCTATCTTCTGTTCATCTTTTTTCTTTATGACCCAAGTGTCAGAACCATACAGTAGTGTAGGTATTGCCATTTTTGTATAAAATATTCCTATAAAAGCCATTACTTTTGTCTTTGATTCAGATATGTTACTGTTATATTCTTTTCCCATTTTATGTAAGATGTATATTGCTAGCTGGAGATCGTCTTCTGAAGTGGCGAATATAGCTTGGTCATAAGTGAAGAGAATAGTTTTCAACTTTCATTTCGGTGGATTTTAATACCGTCAGGGGATTGTTATTTCCATTTTTTTTTTTTTTTAGGAGCTCGTCTAGATAAACGTTAAAGTAGTGGTGACAGACAACAACCTTGTCTTACGCCTTAGTTTGTTTCAGTCGGGATAGGTTCTTCTCCGTCGTGTATGATTACCGCGGTATGTCTATATTAACTCTCTTTATGGCTTGAATAGGTGTTGTATACCTTTATTTTCAAGGACCCTGTGTCCCATAACTTCGGTCTGGTCACTCTATCGTAAGCTTTGTTGAAATAGATATGTCTGGACTTATTGTTTCTAAAGTACAGAGCTCTCTCTCTCCTATGGCACTACAGCCCTTGTTGGGCCCTGCCCTCCTTTAATTTTCCCCCCATTCTCTTCTGTCGGTAGCCATCCTCCTCCAAGAACGCACTTTCAGTATTTCTTTCGCATACTCATCCATCGCGTCCTCCCATCTTCTCCTCGGTCTTCCGTCTGGTCTTTTTCCGTGGATTCTGGTATTCAGTAGTTTTCGTGGTATTCTGTCTTCCCCTATCCTGGTTACATGACCAGCCCAAATTAGACGCTGTAGTTTTATGCATTGTGTTAGCGGTGGTTCTTTATACATTTGATACAATTCAAAGTTATATCTTATTCTCCAGCCATGTATGTCATTAACTGGTCCCAGGAGTCTTCGTAATATTTTTCTTTCAATGATATCGAGAGTGTTTGCTGCTTTGGAGTTCAGGATACACGTTTCGCAGCCGTAGGTTAGGATGGGTCTTATTATTGATTTGTATATCCTTAGTCTCGTGTTTCTGTGGATGTCTTTGGATCTGAAGATACTTGATGTGCCGAAATACGATTTGTTGGCTTGGACTATCCTGTTCCGGATTTCGGCTTCTTCTGTGCCGTTTTTTTTTTCTAATATGGTTCCCAAGTATTTAAAGTTGTCCACCTTTTCGATATTGTCGATTGTTCCGTAGTTTCTTTGTCTTCTAGTCTGCACTAATATTTTTGTTTTATCCATGTTCATTTAGAGGCCTATATTGCTAGCATTTTCTTTGAGCTCAAAGTACGTTTCCTCTGCTGCATTTTTTGTCCGACACATTATGTTGATGACGTCCACGTAGGCTGCTAATTGGACCGATTTGTTTGTCAGTACGTTATTGCTTCCTACTAACAGTTTTCTGATTACATGTTCTAGAGCTAGATTAAGCAAGGTCGGGGAGCAGTCCGTCTCCTTGTTTTAACCCTCGGTTGATTACAAATCCTTCTGTCATGTGTCCTTGTATTCGTACTTGAGCGTGTGTATTAGCCATTGCCAAGTTTATCATCTTTACCAGTTTCACTGGCATGTCAAATTCGTATAAAATATTAGGTAGTTTATCCCTATCTATCGAATCGTAGGCTTAAAGTACAGAGTTCACCTAAGCCGAATTGGTACACCTTATTGATGGGTGTGACAATATTATATAAGTAACAATAATACATGTATATGAAGTGTATTACAGTACGTATATGCGTTATATTAAATAAACGGTTGAAAAGTTCAAGGCGAGAGAGTAAACGAGCCTACTATTCATTCGTTCTGGTTTTGGGTGGAGTTGGCATCACGGCTGTTATTAATCTGGAACACGCACGCACTGAATGGGAATCCAAATGTACAATATGGACTCGCTCACAACTGTTGGCTACATTTACAAGCCTCGCCCAATTCTGTGCTCCTCCAAAAATGAGTAAACCATGCACTTAACGATGGCTGTGATTATGTTATTGGTATTAATTAACAAGTAATCTAGGACGGACAAATAAAAGATGAAGTTTAATAGTTGTGATCAGTGGCGTGGCATGGGTACATAACACCTGTTGCCGGTTGTGATAGGCCTAAAAGTTAACCTAAAATTTCATTCGAGTTTTTGCTTCTACCAAGTGTTCTTTTTAGAGCATATTCTATCATTCCCAGGGGGAGAAGCAGGGTCGGTAACAGAAATCGTGGGGCCCGGTACAGATAAACCCACGGGCCCCCCCTTGTTTCCACCCCGACCCTCACCCAAACACCCTCACAACACACCACAGTCACAATCACGTTTAAATATTATACACATAGAGGGTGACTAAGGAACATAGATAACTACTTGCGTAGTGGACAGTGTTGTTTAATTCGGATGACAAAATGGCGAATTCGATAGTCGCTAGTACATTTTCGCAACAACAGCTATGTCCAGATCATTACTAAGACTACTGCGACTGTCAGTTCGCATGACAAGTAGTCCAGGCGCGAAATTGGAGTGAAAAAGTATTAAAGCAATGAAACAAACAAACAATAGTTTTAATGTGTAACAGATAAGTCTTAATGCATTTTGCAATAATATGAAATATCAAATTATATGTATTATAAAATTAAATTTTTAAAAATTAAGTAATATACCTATTATTTGACAGTCTAAAAATATTTGTTATAAATCAAGTTATTTTCATAATAACTTTTTATTCTTTTAAAAAATGTTTATAGAGAGTGATTATTACGATATCATGCAAGATGAAAAAAAGTTTTATTTAACATATATAATGCTTTCTAATACATTTAAAAGAAGAAATAACCCGGGAAAAATTTCTTATGTCTGATAATCCCTAGTATTTGGCGATATTTAATTATGCCCAATCATATCAAAGCAGATCTGGTGTTACCTATTTATGTATAATTTTCATTAAACATTTTTGATATCCATGTTAAATAAAACGTTTTTTTATCTTACATGACATCGTAATAATCATTTTATATAAACATTTTTTAAAAGAACAAAAACTTATTGTGAAAATAACCTGATGCATAAACAAATATTATCAGACTGTCAAATAACAGGTATAATACTTAATTTTTTACATTTAATTTTTCAAAACATATAATTTTACATTTTATATTATTGCAATAATACATTAAGACTTATAAGTTATATACTGAAATTCTTTTTTTTTGTTTCATTGCTTTAATACTTTTTTCACTCCAATTTCGCGCTTGGACAACATGTCATGCGAACTGACAGTCACAATAGTTTTAGTAATGATCTGAATATAGCTACTGTTGCGAAAATGTACTAGCGACTATCGAATTCGCCATTTTGTCATCATAATTAAACAACACTGGTAGTGGATAGGGGAGAAAGCTATGAGACGAGAAAACAATAATATGCCCTCATAGCTATTAAATCGAACAGGTTCAAATTTAATATTGGTCCTGCTGCGGTTAATTAGAAATATTTTGTTATTTTTCTAAATCATAACCAAACTAAAATTATTTATTATTAAAAATTGTTTTACACATACAAAAAATGAAGCCTCTGTCGGGGCCCCCCTTGAGCTCGGGGCCCGGTACAGCTGTCCCCTTTGACCCCCCTGTTACCACCCCTGGGGAGAAGAAGAGGGTCCCGATTCAACGAGATCTGACTTTCATTATATAGAATAAATCAGAATAGAATTAATCGAATTAAAAATAAATAAAGACAATACAGAGAAACACATGACTAAACGAACAAAACACAAATAGGTAGGTACGTAGTATCTACTGCACGTCGGCTCCGAAAACGAACATAGCTGCTAACTAAGCGTTTTGCCGGTTTATACAGCGGCAACACATTGGGTGGGCGAATGTGTCCCCCCCTCCACACTTTGTACAGTTACAGCTACTACGAGGTCAATGACCGTACGCAGTCAAACACTGCCGATGTCTGAACCGGCAACACAAGACAGTGCAAGCGCCCAGCAGTTCGAAAGCAATGCTACGCTTTTCTTCAAGTTTCCCTACTAATATTGTTCGGATTTCAAATTATTCAATAACTAAAGTATTTATTCTGTAATATAATTAATATTATTTTCTCTTATTTCCAGTACTGTTGCCGCCGGCAACAGCGGTTACATGGACGCCACGCTAGTGGTTGTGATCTAATGATCGCCGATTGCATTCTTTCAGGGCCTTTACACGCTAGTAACTCAGACATCCCCTGAACAAAACACATTGCCGTGTTGGCCATACCACCCCACTTGTTTTTCCGGATTATAGCAAACGCCAGAATGACGAATAAAAAATTGATAAACATCATCATCATCACCACTCCCAGGACTAGGCCTTAGACCTGTTCCGGAACCCATCTCCTCTTCGGTTTACCGACATCTCTCTTCCCAGTAGGGTGATAACCCAAGGCAGCCACAGGTAGACGGATATCGGGCATGCGATTCAAGTGTTCACACCATCTCCTTCTACGGTCTTCGTAAACGAGAGATGCTCAGTGGATCGGTAAGCAAACGAGAGATGGGGGTTCTGTCAGGGCAGCCTGGGGATATCCTGGGTCATGGCCTGGGAGGATGGTGCACATCGGCAGCAGGGTGTGCGTCTAGTGTAGAGGCGGAGGAGCCTACAGTAGGCCAACGGCTGCACACATGGGCTAAGTTAGTTAGTCTACTGCGATTGGGCAGAGAGAGCTCGTCAGCTGAGGTGAAAGCATTACAGCAGGCTAGTAACCTGCTAAAGTAAAAATGTTTGTACTTGCAGAACTCGTGCGAGCCTCGGAAATTGATTAACATTGTTTGCCCAATATCGACTAAATTGTTGGAAAGTCTTAACCGAATGTACCACTGGAGCGTCCCCAAACAACCCAATCGGATAGGCGGAAGGACGAAGAAGCGTTCGTTGGCCAGATACAGTCTATCTGCGTGAGACGGAACAAACCATTTTCGGTTTTTAATCTTTGCTGAAGACGATAATAAACATTTCTTAGTTTGGCATTTTCTTCATTTATTCTGCTAATATTCTAATTGCCGTGCTATTAGGCTGTGGTCTAATGCTGTTGTTTGAAACAGGACGTTTCGGCCCCCCGCCTTTAGAGACCATCTTCAGTGTTAAGGTAACCGCTACGCTGTTTACCGGTTTCCACAGTACTGTGGCAAAAGAACCACACACCACAGTACTGTGTACTCTTTCGCCACAGTACTGTGGGAACTGGTGAGCAACGTGTACCGGTTACTTTACAAATCGTAACACTGAAGATGGCCTCCAATGGGGGGGGGGGCGAAACGTCTGTTTCTAACAACAACATTAGACCGCCTAATAGCACGGCAATCAGTCTGAATATTAACAGAGTTGACGCCGCCCGTGAATGCCTAAGATATCAGCTGTTTGTAACAACAACATTAGACAGCCCAATAGCACGGCAATCAGTCTGAATATTAACAGAGTTGACGCCGCCCGTGAATGCCTAAGATATCAGCTGTTTCTAACAACATCATTAGACAGCCTAATACCACGGCAATCAGTCTGAATATTAACAGAGTTGACGCCGCCCGTGAATGCCTAAGATATCAGCTGTTTCTAACAACATCATTAGACAGCCTAATAGCACGGCAATCAGTCTGAATATTAACAGAGTTGACGCCGGCCGTGAATGCCTAAGATATCAGCTGTTTCTAACAACATCATTAGACAGCCTAATAGCACGGCAATCAGTCTGAATATTAACAGAGTTGACGCCGCCCGTGAATGCCTAAGATATCCGCTGTTTCTAACAACATCATTAGACAGCCCAATAGCACGGCAATCAGTCTGAATATTAACAGAGTTGACGCCGCCCGTGAATGCCTAAGATATCCGCTGTTTCTAACAACATCATTAGACAGCCTAATAGCACGGCAATCAGTCTGAATATTAACAGAGTTGACGCCGCCCGTGAATGCCTAAGATATCCGCTGTTTCTAACAACATCATTAGACAGCCTAATACCACGGCAATCAGTCTGAATATTAACAGAGTTGACGCCGCCCGTGAATGCCTAAGATATCCGCTGTTTCTAACAACATCATTAGACAGCCCAATAGCACGGCAATCAGTCTGAATATTAACAGAGTTGACGCCGCCCGTGAATACCTAAGATATCAGCTGTTTCTAACAACATCATTAGACAGCCTAATACCACGGCAATCAGTCTGAATATTAACAGAGTTGACGCCGCCCGTGAATGCCTAAGATATCCGCTGTTTCTAACAACGTCATTAGACAGCCTAATAGCACGGCAATCAGTCTGAATATTAACAGAGTTGACGCCGCCCGTGAATGCCTAAGATATCCGCTGTTTCTAACAATAACATTAGACAGCCTAATAGCACGGCAATCAGTCTGAATATTAACAGAGTTGACGCCGCCCGTGAATGCCTAAGATATCCGCTGTTTCTTCATTTATTTTAGTAATAATTAACATAAAAATTGCTATGTAACATTTAATATTACATTTTTGTAGCTGCATCGATTAAAAATCTCCCTTAGCTGCCATGGGATCAATTCATGTTCATATCGACAACTTCATCAATTCGATAGGCATAGCAGCCTATCTGTCGAATGGAGGAATGGAAAGAGAAACATACATACATACATACATACATACATATATACATATATCCTTGGCTCTTCAGCCCAGGATCGAGCCTTGGCCTTCAAAACAAATTGCCTCCACTTATTCCTGTCCTTAGTCATCCACCATCAATTCACCGCGCCCAGCTTCCACGCATCACTGCCGACCTCGTCCAACCATCTGTTCTTCGTCTTCCAATCTTCCTTTTTCCTATTGGCTTGTGTTTCATAATTCTTTTTGACGTACGTTCGTCATCCATTCACTGAACGTGTCCTGCCTATCTTAATCTACTAATTTTTACAAATTGGGCAACTGCAATGTCATTGTAAGTTACTTAGCACATAATTAATTATCAATTCTCTTTCTCAAGACTCCGTCCTGTTCGAATGGCCCACAAATCCTTCTCAGTATCTTTCTTTCAAACACAGCCAGTCTCTGTTCATCAATTTACTTGAGTATCCAGCACTCAGAGCCACATGTCAATACAAACCTTACCAATGTCTTATAAAGCGTGGCTTTAGTTTCTGTGGTTAATAGTCTTGATTTAAACGTTTATTCACCCCGTAATAGCTTCTATTGGCAGCCAGAATTCTTTTTTCAATTTATTTTGAGCAGTTAAATGGAAAGAGAAATGTAGAACAAAACAAGAAGCATGGAAAATATATTCCGAACATTGGTGAAAACGCTCTAAATGAAAAAGAAGCGCAGAAACAAATCAACAAACAAGTTTAAAAACATTGTGTCCTAATGTCCCTCATACAGTAGTAAATGTTTGGTGTTAAACAACAGGGAATGTCTCATTGTTGTACGACAAGCAACAGTTAAAAATGAAGTTGTGACACTTGCTCTGAATGACATTTGCTCGGAGGCCGAATGTAGTGACATTTGCTCGGAGAAACTGTGGTTCTAGGAAATTCATAATGATTCCAGGAAGTTTAGTATGGTATTAAGCAGTTACATTTGCACAGAAGCCAACGATGAGTTTTAAAATCTGTTACCTGGTCAACCTGACTGCATAAGCCCAACAATAGATCCTTTATTTCATCTAATAGTTAATTAAAAAAGAGAACGTTCATATTGACGACATTCGAAAATATCATTTGCAGTTCTTTTAGTTAGCCTGATCAAATTCTCTGCGCTCAAGTCCAGATATTTTTATATTGTTACTAGGGGAATACCCGTGCTTCGCTACGGAGTTTCACGTTGTACGTAATGAAAATTTTAGTTTAATTAATAAAGTTCAATTAAAGTAGGTTTCTTAAAAATAAATAGCTGTTGCCCACGACTTCGTTCGCGTGGTCTTCAATTTAATGCGATAATATATTTAGAACAGAATCTATTCTATTGGGTTGCCATAGTAACCAAATCTAATAGTTTTTTAAGACCCCAAAGTACCCCCCAGAGGAACGTATCGAAAAAACACCTGTCCTATGTTGGTTCTCCCGTTGCGTAAAATATTTTTGCCAAGTTTGGTTGATATCGGTCCAATGGTTTAGGAGGAGATGTGGAAGACCCCAAAGGACCCCCAAAGGATCGTATCGAAAAAACACTTGTCCTATGTTGGTTCTCCCTTTGCGTAAAATATTTGTGCCAAGTTTGGTTGAAATCGGTCCAGTGGTTTAGGAGGAGATTTGGAAGACCCCAAAGGACCCCCCGAAGGATCACATCGAAAAAACACATATCCTATGTTGGTTCTCCCGTTGCGTAAAATATTTGTGCCAAGTTTGGTTGAAATCGGTCCAGTGGTTTAGGAGGAGATGTGGAAGACCCCAAAGGACCCCATCGAAATAACCTATCCTATGTTGGTTCTCCCGTTGCGTAAAATATTTGTGCCAAGTTTGGTTGAAATCGGTCCAGTGGTTTAGGAGAAGATGTGGAAGACCCAAAAGGACCCCATCGAAAAAACACCTATCCTATGTTGGTTCTCCCTTTGCGTAAAATATTTGTGCCAAGTTTGGTTGAAATCGGTCCAGTGGTTTAGGAGGAGATGTGGAAGACCCCAAAGAACCCCATCGAAAAAACACCACTAATTCAGAAACCTTCGCGGGCGTGCGCACAACAACTCACCGAAGTTTCATCGCAATCGGATGATTGGTATAGGAACGCATACGGGACAAACAAAGAAACATTCATTTTTATATATAATAAAAAAAAAATTTCCTGGAACCCGATCGCAGCGCCACCTACCGAGTCCAATTGTGAATCTAAACCATCCAGGGACCCACTCAAACACACACACAAAATTTCATCAAAATCGGTCCAGCCGTTTAGGAGGAGTTCAGTGACATACACACGTACAGAAGAATTATATATATAAAGATGACATTATTAATTATATTAATTACAATTAAATATAATTAATTGTAATTATTATACCATATTACATATAATTACATAGTTTAATTAAATATATGCATTATTTATTATAACTATTACTCTGAATATTGAACACATCATGATTTATTATTATTATTATTTCATTCCTGTTAGTATTTTGTTGTTACTAAATGCAACACGAACGCGCGCGTGCGCACAACACACACACACACACACACACACACACACACACACAATTGCAATTTGGACGCTTCTCATATTGAAAGCTTCACTCACAACTACTTTTCATGTGTACCAACAGTTTGTTTTTTAGACTTTGCTTCATTTCAGAAACATTCCTATGAAGTACTACCAAACGATTTGAAAACTGGAAACCTGAAGAACTCTAACCAAGATGTTTGTTATACACCTGTGTCGTGTGTGTGTGTTCGTGCGCGAGTGTTTTATCAGCTCGTTGGTAACACACGTACATTCAGAGCAAATGCCACTAAGAGCAAGTGTTCCAGCCCCGTTAAAATTACAAGTTTTCGAGATGAAATAGGCGAGAAGATAGCCAGGAGCGTACTGAAGCGAAGAATAATTAGGAAGTCTTGACAAAACACAGGGAAGAGTTGTCATGGAAGGTACAAGGAGACACGATCGAAGAGGCGACATAAGAACAAATTGGTTCGGAGATCTTGTAAGAATAATTTCAGGCCTTTAAGAATAAGAAGGACCAAAACCATGTCCTTTAAAGGTAAATGTCCAGTAAGGACTAAGATAGTTATGAACAACAGCACTTTAGAACAAGTGAGCCGTTTCAAATATCTCGGCTGTGCAGTAAGCTACGAATCTGAATATGACATAAGAGGGAAGATAAATAAATTTAGAAATATTTGTGGTACGATTCATAGAAATCTTAGAAATAAAACAACACAGAGCACAAGGATTACATTTTATAAGACAATTGCAATACCCACGTTGATTTATGAGAGTGAGGCGTGGGCCATGAAAAAAAGGAAAGCGGCAAGATTCAGAGTGCCGAAATGCAGTTTTTTCGAAATACGTTAAATTATAATTGCAAGATAGAATAAGGAATGTAGATATCAGAGCAGAACTCGAAGTAAAGGACATAAATGAAATTACTTCAATTTACAGAAGACAATGGTGGGATCATCTGCAAAGGATGACAGAGGATCGGTCGCCGAAAGCGGCACTGAACTATAAAGCCATTGGTAGAAGAGACGTGGGCCGTCCGAGGATGAGATGGGTGCCGGAACAGGTTTATATAACCTAATCCTTGACGAGGAGAAGAAGAAGAAGATCTTATAAGAATAGGCTATGTTCGATTACCAGAAACAGACTGAGAAAGTTGAGCGGCGTAAAATGCAACTGTATTATATTATCAACGTATACTGACAAAACAGAGATCAACAAAATACATTATTTATAATAACTTAATGTAACGTGACGCGTATAGGATTTAGAAAACGGTTTTGCAAAAGCAGTTTAGCAGAGTTAAGATTCAGATTTGCGGGAAAGATGAGATGACAGCGTCTATGAGGACGCATGACGTTTTGGAATAAGAAATTGGAAAACAGTTGCTGCTGATCGTGACAGGCGGAGTTACAGTCTAGAAGAGGACATGACCCAATCCACAAAAGACGAAAAAGAAGAAGAAGAAGAAGAAGAAGAAGAAGAAGAAGAAGAAGAAGAAGAAGAAGAAGAAGAAGAAGAAGAAGATCATAATGATGATGTTCATCTTGTTATCTGAATTTGTCTCTGTAATTCCAACTTTGTCGTGTTTACTTGCTGAACTGCTACTTGTCACGTTCTGGACGAGGCCTTTAAGTGTTTCCACTATTTTGAAGTCGTGGTTTAGGACTTGAAATTGGTGGAGACACTGAAAGCCCTCGTACGGAACATGAAAAGTAGCAGTTTAGTAAGTAAACACGACAAAGTTGGAATAATGATGATGATGAAGAAGAAGAAGAAGAAGAAGAAGAAGAAGAAGAAGAAGAAGAAGAAGAAGAAGAAGAAGAAGGAGGAGGAGGTGGAGGAGGAGAAGAAAAAATGATGACGATGATGATGATGAAGAAGAATAAGATGATGATTTATGTCGTATATTTGTAACATATCTCAATATTTTTAAAGGATAGCTTACTTATTGTTTATGACACGTTCAATTAGAGCTTTATGATGTTACACAAGAATTATAATTTAATTATTCTCGAAGCGATTAAAAAAAGCAGATGCGGTTTCTTTATGGTTTATCTAAAAATCGATATGGTTATCTTTGAATGTATAAAAATAAAACAAGTGACATTTCAAGGGACAGGCGGAGTTACACTCTAGAGGAGGTCATGGACCAATTTAAAAAAAACGAAGAAGAAGAAGAAGAAGAAGAAGAAGAAGAAGAAGAAGAAGAAGAAGAAGAAGATGATCAAAATGATGATGATGATGAATAAGAACAAGAACAAGAAGAAGAACGAGGAGGAGGAGGTGAAGAAGGAAGAAGAAGAAGAAGAAGAAGAAGAAGAAGAAGACGATTTATGTCGTATATTTGTAACATATTTCACTATTTTCAAAGTATAGTTTTTGTTTAAGACACGTTCCATTAAAGCTATAATGATGTTACACAAGAATTATAATTTCATTATCCCGAAGCGATTAAAAAAAGCAGATGTGGTTTCTTTATGGTTTATCTAAAAATCGATATGGTTATCATTGAAAGTATAAAAATAAAACAAGTGACATTTCCTTACGGAACATTACGTTGTTCTTGACACCGTGTTTCCTGTAGGAAAGATGATGAGTGGTAGAGTTAGTTATCTGCCATCGGCAGGTGGGAGAAAACAGCGTTATCTCTACGACTACATTCAATCTCTGTCTCGAACCCCTCCCCCCATCCGTTTGCTTTGAGACAGTCTACAACCGTTGTTAACGGAAAACTGTAGAAAACTTGAACGAACTTTGCTCTGTAACAATTACTTTCTACAAAACATTGCCCAGTTATTCTGTGTAGAGAGCTTCAATACATAACTTCTTCTTCTTCTTCTTCTTCTTCTTCTTCTTCTTCTTCTTCTTCTTCTTCTTCTTCTTCTTCTTCTTCTTCAAGCACCGTGGCTCTATAACCCTCAGTGGGTCTTGGTCTGCTCCAAGAGTCGATTCCATTCCTCCCTATTGCATGCCTTGGCTTTCCAGTTTCTTATGTTCAACTTTCCGAGGTCCTCCTCTATTTGGTCTTGAATCTACTTCGGGCCTTTTTCTACTACCAATTGGTTTCTGGTAGAAAATAGTTTTCGTAGGCTGTCCTTCCTCCATTCTCTCCATGTGTCCAATCCACCTTAGCCTGTATACTTTGATTATCCTGACAATGTCCGGCTCTTTGTAAAGATGGTATAGTTCATAATTATAGCGCCTGCACCACACTACATTTCTTGTATTCCTCTAAATATTGTTCTTACAATCCGTCTTTCACAGCAACCTAGAAGTCTCTCGCTATGTTTTTGTCATTGTCCAGGTTTCTGAAACATATGTCAGCACTGGCCTGATAAGTGTTTTGTAGATTTTGCATTTCGTGCTTCGTGAGATGAAGCTAGATGTCAAGTGCTTTTTTAATCCATAATGTGTTTTATTTGCGAGATATTTTCTTCTTCTTATTTCAATGTTGATGTCGTTAGTGCTGTTTATCTGGGAGCCAAAATATATGAACTCTTTTACTGCCTCTATATTTTTTCTGCCTATTTCAAGGTTTTGAAGGGTTGGGTTAATGGTAGTTTGTTGGTAGCATACATATATTTTGTTTTCTCCAAGTTTATCTGCAGTGCAATTTTAAGTGCAGTGTGCGGTTTACTTGAGACTTAGTCTAATGCTGTAAAGGCACCAATGAGACTTCTAAGGCACTAATGTTTTATTTCTAAGATTTCTATGAATTGTACCACGAATATTCCTAAATTTATTTATCTACCTTCTCTCTTATATCATATTCAGATTCATAGCTTACTGCACAGCCGAGGTATCTGAAACGGCTCAGTTGTTCTAAAGTGCTGTTGTTCATAACTATCTTAGTCCTCCCTGGAAAAATTACATTTAAAGGTCACGGTTTTGGTCTTTCTTACTGAAATTGTCAGTGAATACTCTCTTATGCCTCGGAGTAAGGACATACATTACATCTGTGCATCTATTTCGACCTCTAGATAGAATAATTTTGCTAGATAAAGAATGAGGCTTCAGTTTGACACCATCACTTGGCATCGGAAGGGAATGTGATTTAATGAAAGCCAGAAGTGGTGAAATCCGTATAGACAGTATCTCCCGTACACACACAAACAGACAAACAGGTACATAAGACAGGCAGACAGACATTCAGATACGCTTACACATCTCTCTCTCTTTCTCTCTCTCTCTCTCTCACACACACACGCGCGCGCCCGCGCGCGAGGCGGAAAAAACATTACTTATACTTGTTGCTAGTTTTCCTCAATTTGCGACTTAATATCGTTAAACTGAACGCAAATACTACGTTGCTGCTTTCTTTAGTCTATTATTTTCAATAATATGACAGAGAAATTTCATCTGTCTTGCCATCAGGTGCACATACAATTGAGTTAGAATAAGCAGGTAACATAATCTCTTGCCCATCGTATTTATTATTTGTAATTTGTGATTCCACTAAATTTTTTTAAAATTTGTATCTGAAAAAATTACCTTGAATTCATTGCTACAATAAAAAAAAGTTCTTCCCACTGTACGTGGTTAATGGCAGGCTCTAACGGTCGTGTGGTGTGAGTTGTACCACAGCCAGAGAGGCACAGGCTATAGGTATAATGCTTGTGGATAATGATGATGATGAACTCAAATCCCAAGTGGTGTGGATACATCACTATAAATATAGCCTTAGACTGCAACATCTCGAGTCTAAGATTGAAGACTTCCTTGTCGGTAGCCAATGAGAGTCAACAATCAGAAGCCTGTGTCTACAATAACCTACACTCGAAAAAGATAAAGTACACTGAATTGTCTAGTGCGATCATAGGTTAATTGTGTAGTGCGACCATAATTAAGTGATAAGCGCACTACTATCATCCACAACTACTTGCTTCTTATTCATTTGCCTATGAATAGCGTTTTTTACGTAATACCAGTAAAACGCTTATGTGTAACGTGATGAAAGAAAGTCTCTCTATCTCTCCTCTCTCTCTCTCTCTCTCTCTCTCTCTCTCTCTCTCTCTCTCTCTCTCTCTCTCCCCCTCGCTCTCTCCCTCCCACACACACTCTTTCACCCTCTGACTCATTTACTCGCTTGATCTCTCTTTCCTCCCTCTTCGACACTTCCCTTCTTTCTTTAACAGAGAAGGAGAAAAGAGAAGAATATATGCAACGCTGTTGGCTGCACGCGCGCAACAGCGATAGCAGCTACGCTAGAATTAAAGCCTGGTATCGAATCGAAAACGTCATTTTAAAATAACTAAATGGAATGGAAACGCATTTATTTAACACCTACGATACATTTAAAGGTTATCGTTCGTTTTATGGCTGTCAGCACTTCTCTCGAAACACGTTTTATTTGAGTAATTTTAAAACAAATGTGTATTGAAAATACTTTGCTTGGTGCTCATCCGTGAAGGAAACGAGTGGAGGGGGGTTGAAGAGTGGAGAGAGGGGGAGATAGAGGTAGAGAGAGGGAGAGAGTGAGGAGGCAGAGAGAGAGCACGTGAGGGCGGACGGTTAGTGAGTGCACACCAATACTCACTGAACGAGGAAAATAATTTTAACTGAAGATGGAGATGCAGTTACAGTACAGGCTACCATACAAGTACAGTGTACAAACGGTATGCAGAGATCTCTGCATATGTTATGTTATAACATAGATGGTCTACGGTATAAATATACAGTGTATTATTATCAACACAGTAATTTTATTAACGTACAAGTATACAATAATATCAGTGTTTTTCAGTTCAGTGTTCTTTTAATAATATTCACTTACAGTTTAAAATACACACTACTCATTTAAGTTATGTATCAAACAAAAATAACATGGTAGTAAGGTACTGTTACGACATCATAGAACAATCTACGTGTTTATCGAACGTTCCAGAGGGATCCAGAATGTAATGCGGTGGTGTACGTGCTTATTGACGCATTCGCGAGATTTTTCTGGAGGCGGCCAGCCGCGCGGACTGTGTCAATTAATTACGTCGTACACTGGCGCTAAGACGCAATTATCAACGTTCTGGTCTGTGAGCGGAGGTATAAATACACGGCGGCAACGGCGTTAGTTTTCAGTATAGTGGCGATATATTTACAGTGCGGTTCGAGAGTTATTATCGGGCGATATTGCTGTGCGCGCTCAAGTGATTATTAGTTAAGTGTTGTGTTTTATAATCGGACGGTATATTGTAATACAATTGAGTTTTAATATTAGTTGACATTTATTTGCGTGTGAACAATTTTCATTTGATTTGTTATAAGAGACTGTGTTGTTAATTACGAACTGTTTAACTGTGAAAATTAAAGCTGGTGATTAGTGACTTAATTGGTGTCTTGTAATTTGTTTCCACTGTACCATACGACGATCAACTAGACCGTCGTAACAGTACAGTTACAGTTTAAAGTCATTTTACAACAAACACATAAGCCTACATAACGTAATATGATAGGTTATGTAACCTACACTCGAAGAAGATAAAGTATACTGAAGTCTAATTGTGTAGTGCGACGGTAGTTAAGTGATAAGTCCATTACTATCATCCACAACACTACTTCCTTCTTATTCATTTGCCTATGAATAACGGTTTTACCTAATGTCAGTAAAACGTCTCTGTGTAACGTGATGAAAGCTCTCTCTCTATCTCTATCTATCTATCTACCTATCTATGTATCTATCTATCTATCTCTATCTCTCCCTCCCCCCTCTCACTCTCTCTCGCTTACTCACTCAATCACTCGCTTGCTCTCTATCTCTCCTCCCTCTTCACCACCTACTTTTTCTCTTTAACAGAGAAGGAGAAAAGAGAAGAGTACATGCCACACTGTGTTACCTGCACACGCGCAATAGCGATAGCAACTACACTAGAATTAAAGCCTGGTATCGAATCGAAAATGTCATTTTAAAATAACTAAATGGAATGGAAACGCGTTTATTTAACACCTACGATACAGTTAAAAGCTATCGTTCGTTTTATGGCTGTCAGCATTTCTCTCGAAACACGTTTTATTTGAGTAATTTTAAAACAAACGTGTATTGAAAATATTTGATTGGTGCTCGCCCGGGAAAGAAAAGAGAGAGAGAGGGAGGGAGGAAGAGCGGAGAGAGAGAGAGAGAGAGAGAGAGAGAGAGAGTGTGTACGCGGAGGCAGAGAAAGAGGGCGTGAAAGCTGACGGTGAGTGAGTGTACAACAACACTCACTGAACGAGAAAAATACTTTTAACGGAAGATGCAGGTTACTATACAACTACGGTTCAGTGTAGGAACTAGAGATGGGCTGATATACCTGTAACAGGTATTTTGAAACGAATATTTTTGTGGAACGGATATAACAGTGACTGAAAAGTTGAAATACCTGTTCCGATTCAAAGATAACTGAAAAGTCGAGATACCCGTACCGATTACTCGCGCCCTCGCGGTTTCGAGTCGCGAGGCTCCCTCCCCCTTACACTATTGGTCCTGAATACTTGATTCTGCGCATGTGTCGATTGCCATACAAGTACGAAACGAAGCAAAACAGCGA
Source organism: Magicicada septendecula (assembly GCA_034769895.1). Lineage (NCBI taxonomy): Eukaryota > Metazoa > Arthropoda > Insecta > Hemiptera > Cicadidae > Magicicada > Magicicada septendecula. Next base: position 393,233,123 of record CM068375.1, on the reverse strand, counting down.
GGTTCAGAATATCTCTATGCCAAAGAGACGAAACTCTTTTTAATAAATGAAAAAAAAAATCATATTGATGTTACATTATTTATTCTAGTCTGTTATGCAGATATATAATACAGATTCTAATAACAAATTATATATTATACTAGCCACCAACTTCGTAAATTTTAAAAAAGCGAATTATATTCTGTTATAACCTACAGAGTGGCTGATAGGCCATATAATACTTCTTGTTAATGTGATTTTGGAGATGATTTCAACTTCACTATACATCTCACGTAAATTTTTTAACATTATTTGTTGTGATATTACGTGCACTCTAAATTTCATTTCCTGAGTTTCGTAACTCATTTGTCTAACCAAATTGGAATCAATAATTTAATATTAAACCTATGTCAGTTTGTTTACTCCTAGTGAAAACTGAAATTAGTATTCCCAAAGGGAGATAGGCCTATAAATTCTCTTGTTTCTTACTTTCTTTTAAACAGTAACAGCTTAATAAAGTCACAGTGTAAATTTACTTTCAATTTATTTCTTATAACAAATTAGCCTATATAATATAGGTATATGTATAATAGAGTATATAATAACAGGTTATTCTTTGGAACGGTTTCGTTCGTACCTGTTATTTTAAAATACTAGTTTAGCACACCTCTAGCTGGAACGGTATGCAGAGATCCATTGCATTAATTATTATACTGTAGTTTACAAGTTGGCACATTTTAGTTATAAATTGTTGTTACGATGCGCATGTAATGTTTCCTTACACGAACGAGGTACCAGTATTCTCAATGTCGGTTACGTGACTCAAATATAAAAATTACGTCAATTAATTTAATATATTTCGGACTACCTAGAGAACTTGATGGCATCAGACAAAATAGGTAGACGTAAAATTTTAAATAGAATCAGACTAATAAAAGGTACTGTTTCTAAGAACTTCCTGATAACGCACTGTATTAGACATCTTACTGCATTTGGAATGACGGTGTAATTTGTTCAAAATATCACCGAACGACTCGTTTCATATCTTTTACATTACTCATAAAAAGAAATATTTATATATTGTAACGAAACAGAACGTTGTAAAAATCATTATAAATGATAATTATGAAACCCTATCCAAGGATGGAACTCAAAACATTGCTCAATAACTAGTCAACAGAAAATATCAAATTTTGAAGATCAGTAAGGAACCAAATATGACATCAACAACATCAACCTTTGACCTAATTAATACTAACAAGACCTAGCCAGACATTACCCAGTAGAATAGGGCAGTAAACAAATAAAATTAAAGTAAAGAACCCTAGTAAATAACATTCAATGAATAAACTAAATAGATCCAATAAAGAGTACAACATTCAATAAAGTAAAATTGTATTAACTGTATTAAACCAAATTGTATTAAACCAAAGAGAGAAAAAGGGCACAACCCCTTACAGTGCTATAAGTGATCATAAACACAGAAAAGTGGCATAATAATAATAATAGTTACACAAACTATAGTTAAAAAGTGTACTATTATTTACAAAAAAGTGTTCAATTATCATTAACAGTAGTGATGAGTGATTTATCACACAAACAATTGTTAAACAGTGTGCATAAATTAAAACTGTTAAACTAAGTAGTATCATTAAGAGTTTTGTGTTATATTATAAGAGTTTTATGTTACCAACTAATTAATTTAAATTTATGTAATCTCAAGGGGTCATAAAGTAACTACCATCAACCATTATAAATTGTTTCATCAGATATCTGGAAAATCCACTAAATACTAAGATTTTACAGGACTAAACCAAGACATGTTTAGTACCAAATTATTTGTAATTTTATAATTAATAACTACATAAACATTGTATTAACCATTAGTGTATAATGATAAAATAATAAGTTAAAGGCAAATTGTAAAATCTAAAGTAATTAAGGGGTATTGGTCATGTAACACTTGAACTGTGCATAACGGGCCAATCAGAATTTAAGAAATTTTGGTCAGTTCGATGACAAAAAAGAAGAAATGACACTTGATTGTTAACCACGAGTGAATACAGTTGAATCGTGCTCGCAGAGTTATTATGTAACAGAATTTTAAAACCCAGGAACCGATTTTGGAAGAAAAATTTATAACCACAACAGAAGATACAAAAATTATTAACTAAAATCATATCATCAATGAGGAACAAACACGAGTAAGAAAATATCAAGGGAGTAACAAGGAGACGCACAGCTAATACCACTCAGAAGTGTAACGTATAATACAACTTTATAACTGACAATATTAGTAATCCAACACGAACAATCACTAGTCACATCAATAACTCACACCACAATTAATCACTGGACAAAATTTAAACAATACAATACTGTTAACATAACGAAGTAAAAAACCGAATTCATTGTTTAAACAAAATTAAGTTACTTTTTATTTTGTTGATACGTTATTATCCGATTTTATAAAAATAGGTTTCAAAAACATAAAAACCATAAAAATTTTAACTGTGTTAACGATACCAAACGATCGAGTGTCTTGAGTGAACAATCGTCGTCGTCGTTGTTGTCGTCATCATTTGCGGGTTAGGCTAGTAGCCTGCCAGTCTCAATGGAAGCCATCCGACCATCGCTTACGGGGTCTTCTCCCTTGGATGATAGTCAAGGGCTCTTCTTGAGAATCTACTTGGATTCATTCTCTCTACGTGTAACCGCCACTCTGTTTTGTACCGGGAGATTATCTCATTTAAGCTTTCAGCTATGCCTAGCTCCATTCGAATATGACCATTTCTGATAAGATCTCTCCTGGTAAAACCCTTTACAGCCCTCAAGAACCTCATTTCCGCTCCTTGTATTCTAGATATATTTTTGACGTTTGTAATCCAAGTCTCACTACCATACAGTAGTTGAGGTATGGCCATTACATTATAATGTTTCAATTGCGTTTCTTTCCTTCTTTTCTTCTTTAAGTGTTTAATGATTGAGTGAAGAGATTTATTTAATCAAAAGTGTGGAGATTTAATATCTTCAGAAAACAATAAAAAATATAGTAAAGTGATTCTCCAGTAACAGAGAAAAGATGTAGTACTTAGTGTACAATTATCGGCATGTATTGTTCTCGAGTGATCAAACTGAGAGTAAACGAGCAAGGAAAATCTAAGGAAATTAAGAGGTCTCGCAAAGAAATAAAATATCTACATAAAAACTATCTCCTAATTAAGAACATTGTGTCTACCAGCTTAAAGGTTGCTAAAGAGTGGAAGGTGAATTTCGATTGCAATTCGTCAATACGCACACGATTGGGACTATAAATCCAAGAGAGTTGAAGAGTAGAGACAAACTCCCACTACACTTCGTCAACGCTAAAACTTTCTACTCCTTTAGCATCTTCTTTTTTCTTTTCCTTTTAGTGGTTTCCTCCTTCTTTCGTTGATTCTGCATCCTAATGTTTACATATATATCAGCGATGCATTTTCGTAGCAGGCAATATTCACTGTCAAAAGCAAAATACTTCACAAGTATAATATACTGATTTGTTAATTATATTATAAATACTAGAATAATAATCGCAGTTTGTATGAAAAGGATACACATCTGTGGTGTTACGCAAGGAAGACCAATGGAGGAATTAAAACATCCTTAGCGTACGGGGAAACTCACTTTGAGTACGTTGCCCACTAACCTAACTGGCGAGTACATGAACGCTGAAATACTAATGCCACGTTCTTGTTTGACGTTAAACTATGAGGTATTAGAGAGAGACACACACGTTGGCAACTGTTCAGATAGCTCTACAATTATAGTTTACACTTCCTGGGAATTTATAATTCAAAGACGATTTCAGTTGTAGCGTCCAACACACGTCGCTGGCAAGCGCATCTGATCTTAATTAACGAACGGTCAGGAGAATAAATTTGCCGCATGCAATTACAGAATTTGACAAATTCATAATTGGACACAATTTAAATTTTACATTAAATACATAAGTGTCTAACTGAATTAAATAATGTTTTTCTATGTTAAACGTGTGGGATAAGAAAGTGCTCGCTTAGCGCGTAATTATTGGTCATGGTATTTCTCCCTCAACAAGATTCGCCTAACTTAACATCAGTATCATAGTTCGTATCACATCCGGTTTCTTAACAATAAAATAATTTACGTTATATATCGCTGAAGGAAAGCAGAAGAAGAAAGATAAGAAAATCGGAGAGTGTTGTGATCGTTGCGTGCAAATTACAATATCGATAAACATGTTGTATAACGCGTCGTATCAAATTTCACTTCACAGTGAAACGTAAATATACACATATGTAGGGTCTACTGTGTGCGAGTCGCAGTGCCAATCACGTCAAACGTGTTACGTAGCAACGCTGATCCGATCTTATTGAACACCTTCGCGTTATTTTACGTTATAACCTACCTTATACCTACGCGTTATGTTTGTCTTTTACGCAATTCGAGACGGGTTTAACAACAAGCATCGTTGTACGCTTATTGGTGCTGACGGAATCTAATAACTTCTTGGAAGACTACAAAAAGTGAATCTACTTCCTGAGCATTCTCCTACTAAACAAGCATAAATTTGATAAACTTGTTTTGCGCATACAACCACCCCCGTATTTGTCTTTTATTTGCTTACGGTGTAGATGCATAAAGAAAACTGAGCGATCAGTTTTAATTTAACACAGTCAACGTAGATTTTATTTACACAACCAGGCCAGCCGTGGACCACGCGAATCTCATTCCTTTTCTTCTCCTGCCAGAAGGCCCTCATTCGCACACTACGCGCCGCCGCCTTCCTTTCCACTGTCCACTTCCTTCTCGTCTTTTTCTCACCGCAGAGAACCTCAACATTTTGAATTTTGTTTCTATATGTATTTCTATCCGCATAGTCGTTCATAGAGAGACACAGTTTCATCATTTCCTCGTTGAGTTGTTTGGTGTATCCGTTCAGACTGGAAAGTTGCCAAATATAGTCGAAAATCCACCCGAACCATATGTCCAAGGAATCACAGTCTTTTCCTTCGGAAAGCCGTTTCCAGATCTTCCAGATCCCTGTACAGCTCTTCTTTGGGTCTATACCTGTGCCCGTCTTCAGTTTTCTTAGGGCCATAAATTTTCCGAAGAATTCTTTGTTCAATTTTAAGAAGAGGTTCCAAATTTTGAAAGCACATTGTTTCCACTCCATACATAATCACCGGCCTGATCGCAGTGCTATAATGGTGGATTTTCGCACTTCTGGAAAGGTTTTTCTTTCCGTACAGTTCCCGGATTAGATTAAAGGCCTTTACTAATTTGAGTTTTATTATCTTAAAGGATTCTTTGTCTGAGGCGTTTCGGGATGTGTTTTCCCGAACGTAGATAAAGTAGTTAACGTAGATTTATTATAATAAACGTTTTTTATATATCACAGTCTTGTTAAAAGATTTATTACTTTTAAATAATGGTAATTGACTTTAATAATTTGTTAAAAGTCACGTTAACGAAATGCATCGAACCATTGACAAACGCGCTCAAATTACAGTGCTGGCTGTAAACATACACAGCTTAAATAGCACATACGCCCCATGCTACAAACGATACGTTTCGTTTCGAGAGAGTTTTACAAGTACTGTGAAATTCTTTAAACAAAATTATGCAATAAAAAAATGTAACAATGCAATCAGTTAAATTAATAAAAATAAGCTTGAAAAGCTGTGGAAAAACGTCTGCTCTACATAGAGGAGTAAGAGGAGGAAGTAAGCTGATAGGAGGCAGGACGATGTAAATTGAACACTCGGGTCTCGATGCGCAGTAGACAAACACCTCGTTGCGAGGCTAAGAAAATTTTCATTCACTTCGCACATGCGCAGAACAGTTTTGTACAGTGTTTCATAGCGTGAACATCGGCTGCTACAAGACTGGCGAGAACAACGGAAACATGTGTGTGACAGAGAGGGAGATAATATGGAAGTGAGACAGTGAACGTATAGCGTCTTCTTCCCTCTCTTCTCCTTAGATAACTCAGCTATACTTTAAAGTGGGGGTAATTCATTTACTGGTCGGCGCAATTTACTGTTCAGGAAAGACCGAGATTCAAAGGGATACAGGAAATCTCGAAATCTCAGATTGACCAGAACTTTTGTCTTCTCAAATAATTTCTCCATAACATCATAACATCGCCTATCATAACATCGCCTATCATAACATCAGCATCGCATAACAACATCATAACATCAGCATTTCATCAGCATCATAACATCAGCATCGCATAACAACATCATAACATCAGCATCGCATGACAACATCATAACATCAGCATCGCATAACAACATCATAACATCAGCATCGCGTAACAACATCATAACATCAGCATCGCACAACAACATCATAACATCAGCATCGCATAACAGCATCATAACATCAGCATTTCATCAGCATCGTAGCATCAGAATCTCATAACAACATCATAACATCAGCATTTCATCAGCATCATAACATCAGCATCATAACATCAGCATCGCATAACAACATCATAACATCAGCATAGCATAACATCAGAATCGCATAACAACATCATAACATCAGCATTTCTAATTGGAATAAATCGTTTTGCTGTGTATTTTCTATTTTAGTTGAATAATTTGGGAAGCGAAAACGCAAGGTGCTTGTTGTTTGAAACGTGAATCCTCTTGCCAGTGGCGTACTGGAGGCCCGGGCGGTATCTTTCTGAGGCCCTCTTCCACAAGACGGATGTTTATAATCCAATTTATATGTAAGTAATGCATAGTATTTAAGTCTTTAAATCTAATTACTGTATTGATACACCTAGTTAGGAAACTTTATAAGAAGCTGTAGTAATGTTTGAAATAAAAATCCACGTTAATATTGTAAGTAAAATGTTTAAAGAAATGAGAGAAGTACGTATTGTTTATAGACTGCATTAAATTTATTACAATACTTTATAATATACAATAAAGTTATATACTGCAAAACAAATGTATCATTGCTGCAAACAATGCAATTTTTATCGAGTCAGATAGCAGTTTTAATGCAAATAAGGTGAACTTTGGCCGTTACGTTAAAATGTCCGTTTTATAGTTCTGGCCTCGGAAAATTCGACTATCTGATCCGATTTCCGCACTCCGAATTATCCACTGTTCGGTAAAAATTCTGATGAGAGATTTCAAATAACTTGTTGGTGTCCTGAATTGTTAAATATTGTTCACTGGTGTAATCTCTTTTAGCGTAGGCCTACATGTTATCGCCCGGTATTTCACTCCGCCGTTTACATTTTCGTACCGAGGCACGGCCTTCTTGAGTCGCTGCCGCTGCCGTTGTCATCTGTGCTGTTTGTGGTTCAATTTGCAACTTCCGAGTGGATGGTGAGGCATTAACGCCAGGTACAACTGACGTTTCTTTTTTGGTATGAATATATTTCTAATAATAAATTTGACTTTATAAGTTTTTTTTTTTAATATCTGTAAACACTTTATGAGGTAGAGTTGTAAGGTAGATTCCAAAATAATATGAAAAAATCTTTGGAATCGATCGATTAAATCCTGGACCTCTCCTAGTGTTGCGTTTCAGGACGTGACAATAGAACAATAAAATAATAAATTTACCAAAAAAACTTAATTTTCCAAGTCTGGAGGCCTCCTACTAAGTGGGGCCCGGGGCGGTCCGGACCTCCCGCCCCACCCTTAGACCGCTACTGGCTCTTGCACTAAGAAATATCAAACCGGCGCATGCGCTACGCGATTATGACACTGTACCTACGCTTTCGTCAGACTGCAGCGAGGCATCCAAAGTCCATCTCTTTGTTCAGAGAATCCTTCCACAAAGTAATGTGTTTCCAATAGTTTACCAAGCACTTTCATCCATTTGCAGTAGTGTCTCAATCGTCATATACTATTTTTGTCCTTAAAATTATTATCGTCTTCTGCCCCAATACTTTTTCGTTAATTAATCTTATTTGTTGTGGTGTAGTCGTTTTATGGTGTCCTACAATTTTTAGAATGTTTTTGTTTTTAAAATTATAGCGCATTGTATTGCTTGCTACTATGATATATATAATTCAATTATTGAAGAACTTTTTGGGAGAAATATTAAAAAGAATTTTTTTTGACGTAGGTAAATTAGCTAAGAAATTAGAGGTCATTAGAAAACGTTATTGGTGCCCAAAACCATTAACCCTTACAAATACGAAAGAAGACAAAAACGAACTTATACTGTAAAAAAACATTAGTAATGTAAGTGGTTAGCAAGTTGTTCTTATGTAAACAAATTGTTTTTTCTGGTCATGTTTACTTCTTTGGAATGAAACTCAAAGGACATGGCGCCCCCTTGACAAATGGGGCCAGGGCTTTAGCCCCCATAGCACCCCTTAATCCGGCACCGAATCCACCGTCTGCCACTGGGAAAGTTTCCCGGATTTTGTGGAGCAATGCACTTCATCCTGTGCCTATGAAGGAGCGCAAGACGTTGCTGAGTAAGGATCTCGTAACCTCGTTGTTGACCCACGACCTTTGAATCACGCACCCGGCCTCACGGACACGGCATTTGCTAATCGCTACCAAAAATCCCGAAAGGGCGTTGCCGGTTATTGCAACCCTGAGCAACATTTTGCCACTCTTCGTACACATATCTCTGCTATAACTCTGTGCATCCAGAACTATCAATCGCTACCATATGTGCGAAATATCCATATGACATTAACGTTTATTGAGTTGTTCTTGATAGTTTTTTTGTTGGCATTGCCGCAGTGTACTGACATCAGCCTTTGTTTTGACTGCCAAGAAAGCATATAGGTATTGTTGCACGACATTTATATCTGAGTTGTAGCTGCGGCGTCTTTGTGGTTTTGTAGACAGGCGCGTGCATGTCGAGTATAAAGTATCCACCCGATAAGATAAGAAATTTTTTGTGTTTTGTTTTGACGAACGGGCGCCTTTAGGCTGTCAACTTGTATTCAAAACAACAACAGTTTGTAAGCAGTAACAGAAATTTGTTAGTTATGCTTAAGACGTTTCCAAGTACGGTTTTGTTTTTGGTCACGGTCTGGCGGTGTAATTCTGAGACGTGTCGCATTTGGATATTTTTAATATCATCAAAATATCTGACAGAAAAACAAAACGGTTGTCGGGCTTTCAATATAAACAAAAAAGAAAGGCGAAAACTGAACAACAGCTGAAGTTAAGTGGTGCGTTAGAAACATTTTTAGCTGAAACTAGTGAAAGTGAAACTAAGTGTCCAAAACTGATGAGAATGAAGGTGTAAACTTGGTGCTTCTACGAGCACATCTTCCACTTATGTAATGTGAGTACTCAGCTAAATAAGTTTTTGAAAAATGTATTTATTTTTTGTCGATTTTACTATTTATGTCTGTATACATTTTTAATCAAAATATTATTAAATAGTGTGGCAAAGTAGGGATATGAAAAGTATATTGAGGAGGACGGCAAAGGTAAAACTGCACACGGGTGGGAAACACCCTAGCGGCGACCCTGAATCGAAGCTTGTCGGTGTCATAGTAAGGGTGACAAACAACAAACAAGAAATTTCAAAAATCTGGCCAAGAACTAATTCGTTAAGATGTCTATGGACGTAACATGTACAGATGTTTTATTCAGAATAAAGGAGAAATGTGGACATTAACAGCTTGTAGGTCTACAAAATCCGTCGCGTGTCAGCAATTTATGTTGGGCGTACATTCAGAAGCCGGCAGTTGGTGAATTGGGAGTTGAAAGACAGTGTTCGTATTCGAGAACGAACCGAAAAAAATATTAAATAATAAAAACGCGAATTATGTATGTTATAAAACATTTTAATCTATAAGTTAGGCCTAAAGAATGGCCTTTAAAAGTCAGGACTAAGATAGTTATAAACAACAGCACTTTAGAACAAGTGAGCCGTTTTAAATATCTAGGTTGTGCAGTAAGCTACGAATCTGAATATGATATAAGAGAGAAGATAAAATAAATTTAGAAATATTTGTGGTACGATTCATAGAAATCTTAGAAATAAACAAGACACAGCACAAGGAATAAATTTTATAACACAATTGCAGTACCCACATTGACATATGCGAGTGAGGCGTGGGTCATGACAAAAAAGGTATACGTCAAGATTCAGAGTGCTGAAATCCAGTTTCCATGAAATACTTTAAATTATACGTTGCAAGATAGAATAACAAATGAGGATACCAGAGCATACTCGAAGTAAAGGACATCTATGAAATTATTCCATTTTACAGAAGACAATGGTGGGATCATCTGCAAAGGATGACAGAGGATCGATTGCCGAAAGCGGCACTGAACTATAAAGACAGTGGTAGAAGAGGCGTGGGTCGTCCGAGGATGAGATGGGTGCCGGAACAGGGTTATATAACCTAATACTACGACAACCTAATATATAAGAAGAAGAAGACGACGACGAAAACGTTAGGGATATATGCTATAATCTAAACAATATTTTGTATAGTACAATGAGACACATCGAGAGAAGTTACGACTAGAAAAAGTAGTATTCCCTGGATTAAAGTTGTGTGTATGAGTGTCCGTAATGCATGGACTTTTCTTGGACAATACATCGTCACCAGTAGTCCAACACTAGGCAACTTATATACACAAAGAATAACAGAATAGAATGCTCAGTGACATTAAAAACAATATAAAAAATATCCAATTAGCTGCGCTTTCGTTATAACAATATTAGTTTTTATATAGTGTTTACAATACACACACGGATCAAACACGTCTGCCCTATTGACCTAATTAGCCGGCCAGTGTATTAAATCAAATCGCGAGAGTTGGCGCGCGAGAAAATTTATTTTTAATACACCGCCGTGCTTCTCTTTTGTATATTTTTATACCGCGATCTTGAAAGAAAAAAAAAAACACATGAATGAGCGAGCAGAACATTTTTCCACCCAGCTAAACAGACGACTTTGTATAAACTGACGCAGCCTTGAAATCCGTTTCTTTTTACAACAAACAATATTTGTACCAAAAAAAACTTCGTCCCAAGTTAACGGTGATAGCCAGCGCAAAGAACGTGTTGATAAAAATCGTATCTTTCAGTAGAAAATATTCAGTTTTTACTAATTTCTCATCTGTACAAATAGGCCTACGTATTCTTACTGTGAAGAGTAAATGTTAAAAGTTAAGTTCACATTTAATGTTTTCAACCGTACTTATACTGAACGCAGACGCGGATTTATCATTTTGTCGCCTGTAAGGCAGTATAATTTGCCACCCTCCCACAAATCTCTGTTGGGGAGGGGGTGCATTTACGACTTTAATTCAATCCTTCATATTTTCAATTACCCTAAAATTTGTTCTCTATGTATTTTCTTCTCTATTTTTCTTAATACATTTCGATAGAACAATTTACGTAACGTACTAGGAAGAGTACAAAAAGACATTAAATTACTGTAGCCGTGTTTATTCCAAAACATTTTAACTGAAGTCTGAATCAACGAACTAAAGAATAATAACTGAAGGAAAAAATATTAATAAGTAAACAAATACAAGAAGAGGTGGTGGTGGAGTTAAGAAAAAGTGATCAGACGACTCACACTTTACCCAGAAGTACACACCACGCCAAAAATTTGCGCGGGCCGGTCAGGGTTGTGTACGAAATTATGCTACGCTCACAGTCTATATTTTTTATAGTCATGAAATTATGGCTCTTTTATAGTGGCATCTATAGAGAGTCACTCACGTCAAATTACAGAGTCGGTAAAGGATGTTCAAAATTTGAATGTAAACGAAGTAATTGTTAAATAATTAATTTATACAATGAAATTATCACATATATAATGCATATAAATACGGTGTTCTCTTTATGTAATAAGCGTAGTTACTAACCAATATATATTTTTAAAAGTTTCTCATCATATTGGGACGAAATGGAGCGGCATTTGAAACATCTCTTAGGTATAAAACCAATACAATGGCCGTCAAATTTCACCTTTCCAAAATTTGCCGCCCCTCAAATTTTGGCGCCTGGGAACTGCCTACTTTGCCTATGCATAAATCCGCCCCTGACTGAACATAACTTACCATAATAATCAGACGAATTCCAGTATCTCATTCAGTATGTCTAATGTGTGTGTTGTGTGTGTGTGTGTGTGTGTGTGTGTGTGTGTGTGTTGTGTGTGTGTTTTTCTCTAATCGTTCACATTGTCGTGCGAAATAAAGTCTGGACGTGCTGTAGACAAATTCTATTTTAAGAATCGTTATTGTTCAATTCCAGTCAGTTCTTCAGAACATACTGTTGTAGCTGTCCTGGTGTATGATTCTGTAGTCAAATTGTGTAGGCCCCATTTTTACTTCCATGTTCCGTAAGGAAATGAAGTATGGTGATGGCGAAAAAATCGTATTCGAGGTAAGGGCTGATTCTGATTGTACTACCCTCAAAACATGAAGAAAAGTCATTTTCCGAACAGTGTCTATGTGTACAATTTTTTCTATGGTGAACGATAACTGCCGCAAATTAAAACAGAATCATTTTGCATATTTGCCCGAGTTGTAGAGTGCTCAAGGCCTATTGATTTTGGTGAAACTCGGTTAAAAGGGGGAGGGGTAGTTTACCTGCAACGTTTTACGTTTTAACAAGAGTAAAGTACTTAATTTCGATAAATAAAGTACTGTATTCTGAAATGAAGGTCCACTGTAGAAAGGTTGATGAAATATCTATAAATGAAAAGGGTAGTTGAAGGGGGAGGGGGTAATTTTTTGTATTGATGTCATACATTTATTCGATCGAAAACTTAAAGATTTCAACAAAATATTAACAATTGATATCGTTCCAGTCTATGTAACCACGGATACGTAAACAAAATAATTTTTCGTTTTCAGGAATTCACAGATAACAAACACAGGGCGATATTCCCTTTCTTTCGCGTTGTTTTAATAAAAAAGATAATTTAATTCTTTATTTTTAAAATATTAACAACTAGGTACAATTCGTATTTTGATTATCTTTCTCAGCATTTTTACCAAAAGCATGCTGATATATTTGGTTTCGTTCTGAGTGTAGGCCTACATCTTAAAAATAATTTTATAATTAATTAGAAATGGAAGTCGTGTATGGTTCTCTGTACCGATTTTCTGAAATTCAAACCAAAAGATGGCAGAAAAGCCGTGAAGTATAAATCTGTCCCTACAGCCGCTCGTTCCCAACGAGCTACGAGGCTTGTGGACGAGCTACGAGCTCACATATGGATGTGAGAACGTTCATAACAATTTTAAAGTTGTTTAATAATTAATATTACAATAATTAAAAAATAATAACAGTTTTAGTCGACAAAAATACACGTATCTTTGATGTAAGGCATTCACGCCCGGCGTTAACGAGTGTAAGCCGCGGTCTGATGGTGTTAGAATGAGACGTTTCGGAATCACCATCGGAGGCCATCTACAGTGGTAGAATATTGTGGCACATGTCCGCCAAATAACCCCATTACTGAGGTCAAATAACAAGTTTTGGCCGAAACGTCTGGTTCTAATACCATGAGACCACGACATAACTGTCCGGCTTACACTCGTTTCAAAACATATATATAATTAATTACTTTTGTCGTTATGTACCTAAACGTTTGTGTATAAATGGAAAATAAAATATCTTAAATTCTTTCCAGAAAAGGAAGAATGCAAATAAATGCATTCAACTTTCAATCTGTAACTGAAATTCGGCGAGTAGGCCTACACACGAATTTGATGAATCTTAAAAATAGTCGCTAAATAAATATATGATAGACAGAATTATCACTGTTGCACACCACTATAGAAAAATTAGTGGTGTGCAACAGTGATAATTCTGTTTGTGATTTTAACCACTAACACAACTTTCTTCATTAAATATATGATAGACTCATCCTGTGGAAATAAGTCTGGATACACCTAAAGTTTAACATTAAGCGGCTGGGAAGTTTTCTTTATTTGCTGTACGAATTAAACTGAGCCTACCCTGCATCTCACAAATTTCTTAAGTCATACCAAAAAGGAATGTATTGTTATTAAGATTGTTGTTGTTGTTGTTGTGTCAGCGTCGTCAATATCATCATCGTCATCGTCGTCGTCGTCGTCGGGGGTGTCATCATCATCGTCGTCGTCGTCGGGGGTGTCATTATTCTTACTATTATTATTATTATTATTATTATTATTATTATTATTATTATTATTTTCTAAATAAATTGTTCAACAAAATGTTTCATATTCATTGTTTTAAAACAGTGTAACAACTACCTTGGATGAAACGTAAAACTGTTATCTCAACTTTGAAGATGCATTGTTTATAAAAGTATTTACTCCCATTTGTAACCTAATTTTAATTTAGTTTTGGTATTGTGAAAAGTGAAAACCACCTGACAAGTGTAGCTGAACAGATATAATCATTTTTCAGTTAGTTTTTCGTTAAAGCACTTGATTTGCACTTGAAAATTTAAATAACAAACTAGTTTACTGTATCTACAGATCCGCGGCTCTGATTTTACGTTCCAAAAACCAACCATAAAATAATTAATACTTAAAGTCGACGCCTATCCTGTGTGTGTAGTCTTGCTTAATGTTACAATGGACACGCTTTTGCTCGCCTAGCGGTCTGTACTGTTTCTGTACAAACCCGTGCCAGCAACTTTATCTGAAGTAAAGCAAACTTAAAAACAAGAAAAATACTATGAATTTGTTTATTTATTATTTTTATTTGTAGAAACAACAGAAAAACAGTACGGCGACCACCTTGTGTAAACGAATTTTATCCCTCTTATTTTTTTAAACAAATAGAAGTTTAAATGTTTACTGGATGCAAGCCATGAAGACGTTTATAAAAAAGAAAGACTAATGTAGCTTATTTTTTAGCTTGTACTCCTCGATAGCCAAGAAGATAGATTAAAGTAGTCTCTCTCTCTCTCTCTCTCTCTCTCTCTCTCTCTCTCTCTCTCTCTCTCTCTCTCTCTCTCCCCCCCCCTTCTCCCTAATCGCCGTATCCTCTTCCTCCTTTTCTTACGCAACTATAAATGCTAGGATTGGTTTGTAGCACAATTATCCACTTATACTGGAATTTTTATAGCAGAGGTATTGCACGGGGCCGTGGGTATTGACAGTTGTGATGACGTCATAACCATGTCGTCACTTCGTAACCACGTGTTTCTGTTGAATGTCGCCCGAGCGTTAAGTTTTATTACTGCATTCACTCAAAACAAGCTTCGCGAAGACAGAACAAACCCCGTACGCACAGACTAAATATGTATTGGCCTAAACAATTAATATTTATCCAGTTGTAACTAAAGATAAAATTCTTAAACTAAAAATTGGAATTCTTACTCAAATGATAAACTAGAACTTAACTAACTTCACTGTTTTCTAATTAACTTCAAATTCTCAGTATCTTTAATTTCTTTATTTCATGATAAATATGATAATTTGTAATCATCAACTTAGTGTAGGCTATAAATATCTGTAAATAAAATAAAGTTAACAATAATAAAAAAAAGTATAGGCCCTACTCTCCATTATCATAGAAGAAACACAGGTATACGGCAGGAACTGAACATTATGAATATACTCGACAGGATCGCCCAGTACCGGCTGAATTGGTGGCAACATCTTTGCCGAATGGATGACCCAAACAACTCTGGAACGATAAGCCGAGGGGACGGAGAGGTGTGGGACGTCCGAGGAAGCGTTGGAGTGATCAGCTCTAATCTTTGCCTATTTGAGGCCGAAACAAACCATCGTTGGTTTAATCCTTGAAGATGATGACGACGATGATGATGAATAATAAAAAAATTTATAAGACAACAAAATATGAGTCAATGTTATGTGTTTGTTTACTTTTACCAGAAAACCAAAACTAAAAATAAAATTATTATTACCAGTCTATAGTTTTCCACCTGTGCCGTTAATCTAAACATGTTACACCACTTATGTCACTACCAGAGTCACTAGCGTCACTGGATTCTATGCCCAAATTTATTACCCGTTGTTCCACGCGTCTTCTAATATTAGTTCGTTGGTTCATGCTTCATCAATCACTTTTTTTGTATGCATCACTGCTTTTTCCCCAATCGTCTGCAGTAACATTCGTAATATCCTCACGTATCAATATTTTTCTACTTCTGTTCCTGTAAAAGTCTTATTATGTCTTGCTACATATCTCTTTACTTGTGCCCAAATTAACTCCATGAGGTTAAAATGACAGCGATTCGGTAGCAATCTTACTCCTTTATGGCCATGTTCTTCCGCTACATTGTCAATCACTTGTTCCGGAAATCGAGGCTTACAACCTGATACCAACTCCAGCAGCTCTGCTTTTTTCATGCTAACAGTGGTATAAATGAATAACCAGTGACAGTGAAGCCAGTGAATAATTTCTTCTTTACGTGTAGCTAATGTCGACGCTTTGTCGTATATAACCGACTGATAAGAGGCGTTATCCATTACAATCTTTGACTTCACTGTGAGGTTTTTTAATAACGAGTCTGTGAACCACTTCGACAGAATTCATTTCTTCGTGGAATGATTTGGATGAATCATTTGGATGTCCCAGCATATACAATAATAATCTAACTCCTCATCCTAAAGGTACTTTTATTGTTCCTTCCACAGTAGGCTATTATCTTTTCACCTTTTTCGTAAACGTGAACTATATTTACCCATGTTTCGTCTAACCAGATTATATGTTGAGTAGATTTAGTTTGAATTTCTCTTAGACATTTACAACGTAAAGCAACTACACTTTCACTTTCCATTGGAACGTTTCTGCCAGAAATGTTTGTAAAGATTTTTCATTACTTTTCTAACAGATGATTGACTACCGGAAAAAGATCAGCTGCTGTCAACGATTCATGAAGTTTATTTATTGTTGGGTGTTCTTTTCTACAATAGTAGCTACAAATGTGCTGTCGAATTGCATTTTTTGGAAAGAATCTAACTTCGTAACTCTTTTGTCCATATTTTTTTTATTAGGGGTTTGAAACTTGGGCTGTGTATCCTAGAATCAGTGAGGAGACGGTTTTTCTCTTTTCCTATAACCTACATACTATCAGGTTCTCCCCACTTCGCATACAGCAGCTGTACGCATTGAAACTTTATTCACGGAAATGAACGGCCCCTGATTGCTTTTTATTTTTCAAAATAGTCACACACTGGAGAGATAAGTTGGCTGGCCTATCCATTAAACACTTTCCTTTTTCTTGTCTTGCGTATAGCTGAAGCACTCGTACTGGCGTCGGACATAGCTGAATAGATAATGTTAACTATCACTGTCACTTAATACACTAAATATTTAAATTTTGCCATCGTTTCTCTTCTTTCATTAAAACGTAAAAGTGCCACGTGAGCTTGCGTGGCTCATAATTTGCTTTTTATGGAGACGGTAAATTTATGTCGTATACGAATGTCGCACAAAACGCCAAATTTAATAACACTAACACAATCTTTAATCGAGGTTCAAGCTGTGACAGCAATATAAACAACTGAGTAATACAATGTGCTATGTAAACAGTGAAGGCTTATTTCCGCTAGTCGAAAGTAAGATGATAGTAAACGAAACACGACTTAAGCAAATTAAAAGCAATGAGTTATAAATGAATCGTATTAAAACGTGCACAATTAGTACAGACAACACATTAAAAGGCGCTTCGACGCAACCTCAGTGTAATAAGCGTTAATGATAGCTATAGATAGTAGGCATATACAAGAAGAGGGTAATCCAGAAAAGCGTACGTGCATACCCCCAAGTTATGGATATGAATTGGATACTTGAGAGGGCGGATATCCAGGGCCGCCGCTAGGGTGCTTGCCGCCCGTGTGCAGTTTTACCTTTGCCGTCCTGCTGAATATACTTTACATATCCCTATTCAATATTATTTTAATTAAAAATTTATACAGACATAAATAGTAAAATTAATAAAACATACATATATTTTTCAAAAAATTATTTAGCTGAGTACTTACACGATATAAGTGGAAGATGTGCTCGTAGAAGTGACCAGACCGTGACCAAAAACAAGACCGTACTTGAAAACGTTTTGAGCATAACTAACAAAATTCTGGTACTGGTTACAAACTGCTGTTGTTTTGAATATAAGTTGACAGTCCTAAAGGCGCCCGTTCGTCAGAACAAAGCATAAATAATTTCTCATCTTATCGGGAAGGTACTTTATAGTTTGCAATGCGTCGACATGCACGCGCATGTCTACAAAACCACAAAGAGACCGCAGCTGTAGCTCAGATATAAATGTCACGCAACAATACCTATAGGCTTTCTTGGCAGTCAAAACAAAGGCTGATGCCAGTACACCGAGGTAATGCTAACAAAAGAAACATCAGGAACAACTCAATAAACGTTAATGTTATATACCTAGACCTAGTCCGTACTGATTGTTTTAATTTAGTTTTCAATTCTGCTGATGAATTTGGCAGACTGTGGCCGCCCCTTTGGTATGCCCACCCGTGTGCGGTGCACATTTCGTACATAAGGTACCTGCGGATATCCCCGCTGTGTCATGCTCTTGCAGGCGCAAGTACGTGTGTAGCCCATTGAGATACGACTGTGTTCTTTCTGTCCCACCCAGTTCCCTTCAATTGTGTTTTTGAAGAGACCCTCGTGTCGTGAAGTGTGACCAATCGTTGCACCTCATCAACTCGTTGAAGATGGAGTTCTTCACAAACTCACTCAAATCCTTATACTTTATTCTTATGATTCGTTTGCAGTAGAACAGTCCACAAACAACGTGCGTGCAGCCGGTATGGACCAAAGCAAGTGTTCATAGGATATCCGTAACGGATAATATGTATTGCTGACTACGAGGATCAGTTTAAAAGTTCGCTGAGCGACATCTATAGATCAGGGGTGGAACTAAAATCTTTCGTGTGCTGCAAGATGTATATTTCGCGTGAACACCTGTTAATTTCCAGATAATATATCTGTCAATTTGTTCATTTTTTACCAGCTATATTTGAAATTTTCCTGTCACGCGTTTTTTTAAAATGCACCAAATCACACATTGTGTTGTGAGGAATTCTCTGTTATAAACGTTTTAGCGCCAATGGAAAATCAAAACGAAATTGTAAATGTGTTACGAGATGCTGCGCCTTCAGAAACAACAGTAAGTGGAGCACACTCGAGTTTAAACGTGGTCGTACTAGCGCTGAAGACTATCCCAGCAGTGGAAAAAAAAGTGAAAAAAAATGGCATTATTGAAAAAATGTCATAGTGTGTTGGAAGGCCGCAGATTGAGGAGTGGATGATGTTTGATGAAATCATAGGCACCTCATATGAGCGTGTGTGAAAAATCAAGAACTTGGTGTGAAAAAGCGTTGTGCAAGATGGCTGCCGCATCTGGAGTTGTTGGAATTTTTGGGCGCCCAGTGCGGGGGGGGTCATCTTTTACGACCACGTTTAAACTCAAGTGCCTACTTAAAAACCGTTTGTTTTGAAGTCGCAGCATCTCCTGACACATTTACAATTTCGTTTTGAATTTCCGTTGGCGCTAAATAATTTTTAACAAAGAATCACACCACGATGTTTGATTTTGTCCGTTTTTGAAAACACGCATGACACGTCAATTTTAAACAGCTTCTAAACAATGAATAAATGTATAGATAGATTTGGAAATTAACATGAGTTTACATAGAATACAAATCTTGCAGCACACGAAACATTTTAGTTTTACCACTAAGCTACAGATGTCGCTCCGCGAACTTTTCAACGGACACTCCTAGTTTACCACCTAGAGTGGAGAAACACAGTCACCTCTCCGAAATATATATGTGTACTATGTGTAATATAGTTTTACGTTTCACGCATACAGTAGCGTATCTAGAATTTGGCCTTCGGAATTTGGGATCGTGCAGGCTTCATAAAAACAAAGAAAAGTTAAGACTAATCAACATTACTATCTTTAAAGTGGATGAAATCAGTCCCATTAATATAAACGGTAATATTTATTATCAAAATACCCCTAAACCATATTGGTGTCGGTGAAATAAACGGTAATAACACAATAAAAATACTCGTTATTGAAACATTGTTAACAAGAAACTTAATTAATAATTGAATTGATTTTCCTATATTTCATATTTCAAACGTATGCTCTACGTTAATGCTGTGTAATAAACCTGTTTGTATATATAAAAAAAAAAACTGTTACTAATACATTATCGCACACAGCTGAAAAATAAACAGTCTAAAAATTAAGAGATTAACAAAATTCGTCAACTTTCTTGACCCTCTGGGGGGGGGGGGGGTCCGGTCTCTTTCGTTCCCTCTCCCGTAAATACGCCCGTGCACGCGTAACGCTCTGTTCCATTTGCAGAAGGAGTAGAGAGCATAAATATCATACACTAAAAAATTGTTTACTGGAATGGAATAATTATGAATTCATTTTCCCATATCCTAAGGCTGCTGGCTTATTACGTGTGCACCAGAATGTTTTCAGTTCTCGCCGTCTCACCTGCCAACATGAAAGCCCAAAAATAGATTTGTGTACACGCGCTAGTATGGAAAATATTGCACCAGACTGTGTTCAATATTGCGATACCTCTGAGATATCGAGTGTTGTATTTTTCTATCAGAGTGTAACCAGTGCAGATATAGAACAATGGATAAAATATAAAACAAACTCTTCTATCATAAAGTGCCAGTAGAAGAATGAAGTTAATAGATAGCATTAAAATCAAAGGGTGTTACGAAGAAACGAAAAGACTGGCATGCGGTAGGACAGCTTGGAGAGTTTTTGCCATTTGAGGACCTACCTTAGGGCAGAACACCAAATTATACGAGTATCCATTAATGTGAATGTTTATAATTGTGTAGTATTTTTATGTTTCTGTACTAGCCTATACTAAGTGCACAGTTTCCCACCTCAATACCCCCGTCAAGACACTTTGAGTTTCAGATCGAGATTGTAATACGTAATCTTGAATTAGGCAGTCATACAGGATTTGTACATGCGCTGATGATAAATTCACGCTGATGCGTAGTACTAATTAACTGAAACAAAATGTCTTTGAAAGAGATACTAAACAAATTAGACAACAAAACATGCAAACGAGAATTACATATTGAATTACGCATTAATTAAAAAAATAAATACAAATGGAAGTCAACAGTGCATATAATAACAAAGACAACAAACTGTAGGCTACAATTAGCTTCCATGTTATCACGGTTTTTGTTTAGAGAATGCTCGCATTTAAATATCTCAACGGCTGCGCTGTTAGTTATTTAAAAAGTGTTGTTTCTTCGTACAAAATTGTGTTTTATTAATTACATTAACAATCTGAAAAGTTAAATTGTTTTTAATATACAATTTTTAATAAATTCAAATAAATACACTGCAAATAGGTTTATTTCCACCTGACGCACGTTTCACAGACATTATTCTGTATCTTCAGAAGTTTGTTTGAATTGTAATGGAATGTTTCGCTTACAATATAATTAACGGATAATCGAGTTTTCTTTGATTCTATTGTCGTTTGTTGCAATGATCATGTAGTCAGCTATTTATTATATATTTAATGTTTTATTTTATTCTAATAAATGTATGATTTTAAATAAATCGTCTTGTTTTGTTTTTATTTGAATTTGTTCTTTTAGGTTATTATTATTGTGTTTGTAAGTATTGAGATTTTCCCAGATATTCATTTTGTTACCTTTTTGTACGTTTTTAATTAATTTGACATTTTGAATGTCTGTAAATTCATGCTTATTGTTTAAACAGTGTGTGGCTAAATTAGATTTGTAAATATTAGGTTTGAAAAACGCGTTGCGATGTTGAATCTCCCGGACAATTTTTTCTTCGTCTGGCCTACGTAGAATTTATTGCAATCTGGAAATTCTATTTTGTAAACAAATTTTATTAGCATGTTACAAAGTGAAACAAATTGATACGATAATTTATTTTCTAATAATGATTTTTGCACAAGTCTAACTGGGCCCTGATTGTATCTGTATGTTTAATCTAAATATATCTACTGTATATGTGTGAATAAATAATTCCACTTAATCTACTGTACATTACGTGTACGGACGTTGCAAAAACTTTGAGAATACATTGCATGTTTATGTATTAACGTGAAGCTGTAACAGTCGTGCGTAATTGTGTTTGTGTGAAAATAGTTTTTTTTTGTAGTTGCGAGTGAAATGTTTAGACGTTTTTAAATTGGAAAGATAATTTGTTTATGTGGTTAATAAACCAGATGTCTCAGCGACTGTGTAATGCGTGGACGCGTGAGCGACTGTGTGTGTGAAAGAGAGAGTGAGAAGAAAATTTGGAAGCCATAGAGAGAGAGAGAGAGAGAGAGAGAGAGAGAGAGAGAGAGAGGGGCCACGCGAATACGATTCAACATACGGAAACTAATACTGCGTCTGTGCTGTTAACTTCGCCTTGTATCTATTTTTTACAAGGTTTAAGGATCAATGTGTGCGTCTGTTTATTGTCCAAAATTGAAAGCGTATACTTCGGAAGTTTCGGAGAAAGAATTTCGCAATCATATGTTAGTTTGTGCGTCAAATTTAAACTTCCTTTGTTTAGGTAATTGCCTTACCAATTCCTAGCACTACTGTATAGCCGTAATTCTGACCTTCTCTGCTGAACGCGTTGCATGTGGTAGTTACCTATTGCTGTATGCGAACATTCGAATCCTTTTTCCTCAGTAGCGTAGTATCTAGAATTTGGCTTTGGTTTGGGGGGTCCAGTCAAGTCGGCTTCATACAAAAAAAAAAAACAAGTTAAGACTAATCAACAATACTGTCTATAAAGTGGTTGATAAACGTACGATAACATCCTGAAATCAACCCCATTAAAGTAAACTGAAATAACACAATAAAATATTATTGAAACATTGTTTAACAAAATTCGTCAACTCATTTCGACCCTCTGGGGAGGGTCCGGTCCCGTTCGTCCGCATCCCGCAAGTACGCCCCTATTTCCGCATCCTCCCGCACCGAAATGAGAAAGTTAGACAACAAACAATGGAGATAAGTTTAAACTTGCGCATAACAACGGCCGTTTTAACAAAACAAATGAATGTTCGTTCTAAATTCAACAGTAAATAAAAACAGAAATTAAGAAGACACACTAAGAGGACAATAAGATTACCAAGTCGGCGTCTAGTGATAATATTTTAAAATCACTTGCTGAGTAAATTTAATATTAAAATCAGAAACATTTCTGAAATAACATATTGACAAGTGTTAATTTACACGTAAGGTAAAATATGATAAACATAAAACTGTGAAAAGAATATAAATGGGAAAAATGAAAAGAAATAAAAAAAGGACAACAGTGTTTTAAAGTATACTCGTTTTATGTTTGTTAGTACACACCTGACCACAGAACTTGAACACTGACCTCGAGGTGCGCAGTGAACAGACACCTCGTTGCGAGGCTAACAGAAGTTTCAGTCATTTCACACATACGCACAAGTCTTGAACAGCGTTTAATAGTGTAAACATCGACTGCAACAAGACTGGCGAGAACAATGGAAGCATGTGTGTGTGAGACAGAGGCAGAGTAAAACAGTGTGTGTACAAGCGAGACAGCAAACTATTATTCCGTTGTCTCGCCTCACTCCTTTCCATACAACTTAGCTATTCTTTAAGGGGGGGGGGATTCACTCGCTGAGTCGGCGTAGCTCAGCGCCCAAGATAGGCTGTCATGTTTCTACCAGAAGGCTGTCACGCCAGTGGCGGCGATAAGGCCCCCGCAGACCCCGCGGCGCGGGGGGGCCCCGACCCTCATGGGGGGCCCCAGTTGGCCCAGTCATGGGACATAACTTGTAACATGAAAAATAAGCGTAAACGAGTTGTAAAACGCTTCTTTGTTGAATTATCAGTTGACCATAGAATTGACGACCCAGTGAAATCATTTGAAGTAAAAGTTTTCAATGCAACACTAGATATTGTAATAGCTCAGCTACAAATGAGATTCGAAGGATTGCGTTGCATTGATGATAGGTTTTCATTCCTGACGCCTCAGAATTTAGTAAACTTCTCACAAGAGACAATAGTGGAGAAAAATAAGGCTCTGGTAAATGTGTATCCTGGTGACCTTTCCACATCACTGCCTGACCAAGTAATATCCTTCAAAGCTCTGATGGCCAAAGAAATTGTACACAAGAAAAGAATTCGAGAAATGATGAATTTACTGGTTGAAGAAAACAGCTGCCTTATGAGTTGCCTCCCAGACTTAACTACAGCTTTGCAGCTTTATTTAACCATACCTGTCACAACAGCTACAGCGGAAAGAAGCTTTTCAAAACTTAAATTAATTAATTTAAGTCATACTTAAGAAGTACCATGGCCCAAACTCGGTTGAGTGACTTGGCACTGTTAAGCATTGAGCATGAAGAGACACAGAAAACTAATATCAACGAAGTGGTTGAAAAGTTCTTAGCTATTAAAAAATGAAGACTAGGCTTAGGAAAACAGTGAACTTTGGTTGATTCTCATCTGTAAATATTGTACATTACTTGAGTTCGAGTGTTATTGAATTGGATTAGACTTAAGGAGAACTTGTATAGAGTATATTCAAGAATTTTACAAATTCAGGTACAAACTAATTTAAATGTTTGAAAAAAGCTAGAATGTTACTTTGATATTCGTTTTTAAATAATAAATTTTTAACACTCTGTGTGCGGTACTGTTTCATAGTCTGAATTTAGATCTTTGACGTAAAAATAAATCATTCTTTTTATTTTGGTTTTTTTATAGTTTGTATAGAACTTTGTCTATTTAGCAACAATGAATTTTAAGAGTTTGTACACGTGTAAAACATCCTTTGCAAATTGCAAACGCTTTGTGATAGACGAGAAAGTATTCACAAACCATTGTTGTGAAACACACGTAAATAGAAACTCATTTGAGTGTTTTCCCCTATTACGTATACAAAATTTAACCATTTTTATAGGGCCCCCTAATTAGTTTCGCGGGGGGGCCCCCGTTACGTTAGCGCCGCCACTGTGTCACGCCCCCCGTCACTGGACTCAGTCTCAGTAGTCGAGCCACTAATCAGAGGTGTGCTAAATTAGTATATAAAATATCAGGTACGAGCGAAACCGTTCCAAAGAAATAACACGTACAAATACATGTCATTATATACCTATTATACATATACCTGTATTATATAATTTGTTAGAAGAAATAAATTGAAACTATTAACAGGTGTTACTTTACACTGTGACTTTATTAAGCTGTTACTGTTTAAAAGAAAATAAGAAACAAGAAAATTTATAGACCTATGTACCTTCGGGAATACTAATTTAAGTTTTCACTAGGAGTAAATAAACTGACATAGATTTAATATTAAATTATTGATTCCATTTTGGATAGACAAATCAGTTGCGAAACTCGGGCGATGAAATTTAGAGTGCACGTAATAGCACAACAAATAATGTCAAAAAAATTTACGTGAGACGTGCAGTGAAGTTACAATCATCTCCGAACCACATTAACAAAAAGTACTCAATGTGGCCTATCAGCCACTCTGTAGGTTATAACACAATATAATTCGCGTTTTCAAAATTTACCAAGTTGGTGACTAACATAATATATAATTTGTCATTATAATCTCTATTGTACATCTGCATAACACACGAAAATAAATGTAACATCAGTATGAATTTTTTTCATTGATTAAAAACAGCTTCGTCTCTTGGGCATAGAGATATTCTGAATTTCGCTGTTTTGTTTCGTTTCGTACTTGTATGGCAATCGGCACATGCGCAGAATCAAGTATTCAGCATCAAAAAGTGGTTTTGTACTCGCGTACTCGTAATACTCATAGTACTCATTTACTTGTTTATTCGTTAGTTCGTTAGGGGAGTCCCGCGACTCGGAACTGCGAGGCCGTGAGTAATCGGAACGGGTATTTCGGATTTTAAGTTTTCAGTTATCGTTGAAAGGGAACAGGTATGTCAACTTTTCAGTCACTGTTATATCAGTTCCACAAAACGGAACGGGTGTAATTGGAACAGGTATTTCGACTTTTAAGTTTTCAGTTATCGTTGATGGGGAACAGGTATTTCAACTTTTCAGTCACTGTCATATCGTTCCAAAATACCTGTTATAGGAATATCGGCCCACCTCTACTGACGATTCCTCATCACATAACTGGCGAACCGTTTCGTGCTAAGAAAAGTAGGCTAACATGTGTAATTCTATCAAAACCATAAAAAATCTAAAAAAATTGTTCTAAAAAGTAAAACCACGTCAGTATTAGAGCGATAAAGCAAACCGGAAGCCAGTGCGGAAGGTAGTTAGAGTATTACGTCATAACACCTGATTTACAGTGTCCGACGACATAATGATAACGCTAAGCTCTATTGCTCGTTGTAGAGCAGACCAGTACACATATATAAATAATTTAATTATGCCTACATTTATTTAATAAAATTAAATTTTAAACTTAAATAAAAATAAAAATTATCATTAAACAATTTTTATTTACACTTTTTTAATTTAAATGTTTATTTAAAGTAGGAGCGGTCTTAGCGCAGTGGCTAGCGTGTGGCGCTGCTACGGTGTCGGCGCGGGTTCCATTCCCGCCGGGGCTATCTCATTTAGATACGACCGTTCCCTCTCGCAAGACAATGGCAAACCAGCGAGAGGTATCCTGCTTAGTATAAATCCTCCCCAACTATGCCGTTCGGATCCGGCGTTAAACTGTAGGTCCCATATACCTGTGAGAGACTCCGTAACACACGCACCGCGGGTATATGCGGGGAGGGTTCAAACCAGTCGAAAGACTAAACGACCCAATAATAATAATTTAAAGTAAATGTATTTAATTAAATGCTGTTTAGAAAACCTTTTTTAACAGGAAGGCGTAACAACGTTGATCTGTTTTGGTCTTGGCGACAAATTAATAATGACACCTATCTTCCAGATTTCCATGAAAACAAAAGTTTCACTTTTTAAGGTATTTAAGATTATTAAAACAGTGTTAAGAACTTAGTGTTTGTTTACTTAGAATGTTACTTGTTTCTTTGTAAATTGTTTTATTTTCTTTCCTACGACCTGCTGCAGCTATATAGTGCCTTCCTCATGTTTTTGCTGAGATATAGGAGAGCGAGGTCCATAGAAATGCCGTTACGGGGGGGGGGGGGTCAAACTGAATGAAAGTGAAGCCTCCTCGCTTAGAAGCTACGCAATTTAACTGAACTACTTGCAAGCCTACCCGTTTTGGCTCCAATTCTAGGAACTCCTTTTCTTCTTCTTCTGGCATTGATCGCAAAAACTTAACTTCTCGTACCGAAGTAGAAGCGACGTTCTCAAACGAAATTAGTATACGAAATTAGCAGTACATTGAATACAAACACTTTGAAAACTACAATTTCTTCTGTTCCAGACTCGAATCACTGTGTAAATCGAATGCATCAGTCGTCATATAACACACCATATTAATCTTAGGCCAAACAATCGTTGTTTGGGTGGCTTCGTTATTTATGAACTATCTAATTAATACAATTGTGTTAGAAAATTAGAGAGGGTTAAAAATTTTAAGTATCAAGGGGAAATAATTCAAGAGAATGGTTTAGAATAATCTGTTATAGAAGAAAGGATTCATAAAATGGAAAGAGCGTATGGTATAACTAAAGATATTTACAATAAAAAGTGCATAACTAAAAATGCGAAAATAAGGCATTACAGTACAGTTGTAAAGCCAGAATGCTTATTATGCAAGTGAATGTCTAGCACTGAATTATAATTTAGACAAATTAGAAAGATTGGAAAGACGAATTATTAGGAAAATATTAGCCCCACGAAAAACGTCAGAAGGTTCGAAATTAAGAAGTAATGATGAAATATATGAAAGTATAGAAAATATAACAGAAACAATGAGAAAAAGAAGACTATTATTTTTTGACATTTATATAGAATGGACGACTGTAGGTTAACAAAGCAGATCTTCAAATATCTGTGGGGGAAGAAGTCAACATCAAGTTGGATTAAGGAAGTCCAAAAGGATTTAGAAGAAAATAATATAAACTCAGAAGAAGCAATTGAAAGAGAAGATTTTCGGGCAAAAGTGTTAAAAATGGAATGAGTCTAGGGTAGGAGAGAAAAAACGCAGGTTCAAAGTAGACTGAAGACAGGAAGAACAGACACAGTGAAAAGATGAAAGAATATAGGAGAAAAAGAAAAGAACAAAGAATAAAGAATTCAAATTGGCATGCGGTCCTCAGATGGGCGATACAAAAAAAGTTGTGTTAGTTTATGTAATCATAAACAGGATTAACACTGTTGCACACCACTAAGAAAACTTTTTTCCGATTAGCGGTTTCAAGCTTCACATCTCATCATCAGATCGGAAATATCTGAAAACGCTAATCGGAAAACGTTTTCTACAGTGGTGTGCAACAGTGTTATTTCTGTTTATTTATGAAATGTTACACAAATTAAAAACGTTGAAAAACTCTGCGATTGTATGAAATGTGTGTCATTTTATACGCTCGTTCTGAGTTACTACAAGCAAAGTTCGTTTTGTGTACCAATGAGTACGATTCTATGACGATAGAATAGGTGATACTTCCTGTAAATTGTTAACACAATGAAACGGTGCGAAACCTCGATGTAACTACAGACTTTAATTGTTCTAATCGCACTAGTCTCTCGGTGAAAACTTATTTGCGTGTATTAGTGCTGTCATATGTTGGCGTGAATTCTAAAATGCGTGAGGTCTAAAGTTATGAGCTAATTTCATAGTTAAACAGGTTAGGAAAGACGTGTTTAACTGTGCGCAAATACCGTTGCAGGTTTTCCGCTGTTTACAACCGGGAGAAGGTGAATGAAAACTGTTAAACCCACAGCGAAATGGGGCCCACAGCAACGTTGTTCATTTCACGATGTCCAATTCAGTTCTACCGTAGTCTTCTGTTTCGTCCTCTACGTTCTAGGAATTAGAAGTTTGTCACTTCGATTTGGAAACATGTGAAGCTTATGATAATTTGAAGTGGACAAGATGCAGCCGTGTTGGATAACCTAAACAACCACTGATTTACTTAGACTTAACTAAAACTATTGGTCGGGTAACAAAAACGTCTCTTCCTGAATGGCACAGTCTAATTCAATAACGATCTAAATTTTCTGAATTAAACACGCAGCACATTCTTCTTCTTCTTCTTCTTCTTCTTCTTCTTCTTCTTCTTCTTCTTCTTCTTCTTCTTCTTCTTCTTCTGCTCCTCCTCCTCCTCCTCCTCCTCCTCCTCCTCCTCCTCCTCCTCCTCCTCCTCCTCCCCTCCTCCCCTCCTCCCCTCATCCTTCTTCTTCTTCTTCTTCTTCTTCTTCTTCTTCTTCTTCTTCTTCTTCTTCTTCTTCTTCTTCTCACGATTCTATAGTTCTATTCGGCTGTTAGTTTCGGTTTCCACTGAGACTGATTCTTATCCATCGCTTGTCGGTTGTTCATATTCGTTAATTCCTGAGCTAGAACTCGTGCGTGTTATTTCGCTATCGACTTTTCCCTCTGTCAATCAGTTGTCCCCTTATTATCTTTTTCAACAGTCGACGATCGTTCATTCTTTGCACGTCTCGTGTCTATTGTAGCCACTGTATTTTGGTATGGTCTACTAACTCCATGTCGTTAGATTGACTATTTTAGCTCATAGGATTTTTTCAAAAGGATTGCTTTGCTTATAATTTTTTTTCAAAAGTAGCCAGTATTCCTCTTTTTTCCGTTATTAATATCCACACCTTGTAGCCATAGGTAACAGTTGGTCTCATCATTTTTTAAATAATCTTATTTTAAAATAAGTCAGCACAAATCTCTTGCGTTTACTTTCATAACGTCGAGATTAAATCTGTTACTTTTACCTTCATACAAAACAACATCTTGCCTACGAAACGAGGAAAAGTCGCGTTCCGGTGAAACAACAATAAACAATTTACAAATTACACGCATCATTGAATGTGAATGTCTCGCTGCCCAACCCCAATACATTAGCAGACCCACTTTGTTTTAAAACGGCTCGATATAGCGGACTTGGTTATGCGCGTGGGTTTCTGTTCTGGCTTCTGTTATGACTGACTCTATCAGACCACTTGAAACGTATTCTGAAGTGGTTTCTTCTCGCACTTATCTAACAGCGCGTAATGGCTCCCTCTCTTTGTGCACTCCGAAGGCGGTATTATTCGAGATCATTTTTTTCTATTCGTGTAACGTGCCCTTCTTTTTTACTTCCATGTTCCGTAAGGAAATGGAAGTATGGTGATCGCAAAATAAAAATAGTCTTCGAGGTAAGAGCATATTACAGATTCTGATTGTACTACCATCAAAACACGAAAAAAAATCATTTTTCGAAAAGTGTCTAGAATTTTGTTATGGCGAACGATAGCTGCCACAAATCCAAACAAAATCAAATAATTTTGTGCATACCTGCCCGATTTGTAGAGGACTCAAGGTTTATTGATTTTGGTGAAGATCGGTTAAGGGCAAGGGGCAGTTTACCTGGAACGTTTTACGTTTTAACAAGAGTAAAGTACTTAATTTTTATAAACAAAATATCATGCAAATAAGGTCATAATAATCCAATGTAGAACGGTAGATGACATATAATATATAAATGAAAAGGGTTGATGAAGGGGGAGGGGGCAATTTTTATATTGATGTTATAAATTTATTGGATTGAAAACATAAAATATTAACAGTTAATATAGTTCCGTGCTATGTAACCACGGATACGTAAACAAAATAATTTTTTATTTTCAGAAATTCACAGATAACAACACTGGGCGATATTCGTTTTCTTTCGCGTTGTTTAAATAAAAGATAATTTAATCAAATTATCTAGTTATTTATTTTTAAAATATAAACAACTAGGTGCAATTCGTATTTTGATTATACGTATTTCTCAGCGTTTTTGCCAAAAGCATGCTGATATATTTAGTTTCGTTCTGAGTGTACATATTAAAAATAATTTTATAATTAATTAGAAGATGGAAGTCATGTATGGTTCTCCATACTGATTTTTACTTCCATGTTACATAAGGAAATGGAAGTATGGTGATGGCGAAACAAATCGTGTTCGAGATAAGGGCTGATTCTGATTGTACTACCCTCATAACATGAAGAAAAGTCATTTTTCGAAAAGAGAGAGAGAGAGAGAGAGTGTGTGTGTGTGTGTGTGTGTTTTAACATTGAAAATGTTTATAAGGACGTATCGCACATTTACGGCCGATCGCTGGTGCGTGATCGAAAATGGGAACCGGTGAGTTTCCATAGAAACTACTTCTTTGTTGTCAATAACGTAGTACACATATAAAATTTCGATTATGAATGCGACTACATTTAACTTATAATCTGTACGTTCGTAAATGAAGAATGAATACACTGATTGGTGAATGAAGAATGAATTCATTGATTGGTGACTGAACATAAATATATATATTTTTTAGATTTATTGAAGCATTTTCAATGCTCTTCTCTGTGCATTGCCTGTAAATTTTTCTATGGCGAACGATAACTGTCGCAAATTCAAATAGAATCAAATAATATTTTGCATACATGCCTCAAATGTAGATGACTCAAGGCCTGTTGATTTTGCTGAAGATCGGTTAAGGGGAAGGGGTAGTTTATTTGCAAAATTTTATATTTTAACAAGAGTAAAGTACTTAATTTTGATAAATAAAATAACATGAAAAGAAGGTCATAATAATTCACTGTAGAAAGGTAGATGAAATATCTATAAATGAAATGGTATTTGTAGGGAGAGGATAATATTTTCATTTATTTTCTATAAATGAAAATGATAGTTGAAGGGGGGAGGGGATAATTTTTTATATGTGTACTATGTTATCGGCAACAAAGAAGTAGTTTGTTGTTAAAATTCCTTCCCGGGCTGTTTGCCCGTGGTTTTCTGCAAAACCAGACGTTTTGGCAGTGCCATTGACTGCCATTATCAGTGAAAATCGAGTGCGCTGACGTGAGGTGGTATACGTTAGTGACCACAGTGCTGTTTTCAAGGCTGAAGCAAGAAGTAGAAAGAAGTAGTTTCTATGGAAATATTTCATTTCGAAAATGAATTTAAATATAAATCTTAGAACATGGAAGTCATGTATGGTTCTCCATACTGATTTTTTATAATCGAAGGCTGTGTATATACAATATTTGAAAAAAGTATACTAAATATACTATTGTGTGTTTCTTCGGAATCACATATCGTCTGTAACGTAACCTGTAACCAGATCTGTATTGAGCTGTCTTACGTGTTCAGTCCAAAGCCCAGTAGTATTTCTTTCGACATGATACACGTCCGTCGCCTATTTCACCCTTACCTACGGTTTATTCGCAAAGGATGGCATTTGCTAATTCTCATTTCGTAAAAATAGCTTTCTAGGTTTTTCTCCACTGGCCTCAGCATCCATTCACGATTCCCACGGACGAAACATAAGAACTCCTTACATATTTCTAAAGGCTTTCTGACACGAGTCCCATTAATGTCCATCAAGTTGAGTGATCTTTCACTGACTGTATAAGTATTTTCAGAAGATAGCAAAACCTCTGAAGATACTGATACAGTCAGTGTAACGTGTATCAGGTCAATTAAAACTATAAACAAAAAATAATACATTGTACTTGTAGAAGTAATTACAATTTGATAATGTGTGTGTGTGTGTGTGTGTGTGTGTGTGTGTGTGTGTGAAGTATATTTACATTAGGTATATAAAGAACTGGTAAGATAGAGAAATACGATGATGTATAGATGTTTTCAGTGGTATTCAAGTCACCTGTGTGAACAGATAAGTAATATGCCTACTGTAGTATCATGAACAATAATAAACAGTATCAGTATTGATTTCTTTACACTTGGCAGTATTGTAATCTCAGATTTTCTGAATGTCGGAAAAAAGTCGTTCATTAAACTGAGACTTATTGAAAGAAATTTACCAAAACTGTTTCCATGTAGACCTAACATTCTTGTATAGCAAATTGTTGATGATATTGTCCCATATATCTGTGAGAGACTCCGTAACACACGCACCACGGGTACATGCGGGGAGGGTACAAACCAGTTTAAAAACTGAAGGACCCCAATAAGTTGAGTGCTGTCCCAACAACGTCGCTCCTTTTGACATAAAAGAAAACAATTACAAAACGTAACACCGAAGACAATGACGATCTCAGAGTAAACTGCACTAGAACTTTTCACAATCATTGCAAAGATCCTCCCATCTGCACTATTCTGCCGCTCTCAATTAAATAGAAACGTAGGCTTACAAATTTGCTATCAGCAATCATGTTTAGTGTAGGCTACTTGTTCTTTTTTTATTCCTGGATTATCGCTAATTTCTAAGGTGCATATTAAGTTACTTTTTCGATTGGAAGTCGATAAGGCTAGGGGGGACCAACAAACAGTTACATAACATACAACGCTATCGAAGAGATATGACGGTGAAACACGGGCATGGACCTCCAAAGATAGGAACCGAATCCAGGTACCGTTCTAAAGATCTGTTACAGGCGTTTCGTCAAAAGATTAAATGTGAATCGAAGATATCGGACGTACGGTAGCCTTTAGTTTGTGAAGAATACAATAAACGAGTATACGAATTGTTGGTATCGTGTTCTTACGCGTGGCTCCAATGTGAAACACTAATGCAATTCCTGTGAATGTGAAATACTTCATATTCGTATCCGAGCCACAATAGAATAAACTAAATGAATAGGTCCATTCTTACCTTCTTAGTCCGTCCTGTGGCTTCCTTATGTGAAATTTAAAGATGTAAAAACAACGCGTTTCAGAACTTATGTTCCATCATCAAGTGCGTTTCACTCGTTGGAGGTCGTCAACACATTAAAACACAACACATATTTAAACACAAAAAACTAATTAACAATAGAGGCCGAAGTTCACGGTGCGCGCCGTACGGTGTAATATCGATACAGCCATCTGTTGTCATTGTAGTCTGTGCGCTATCTGTGACGCGGGCTTCAGGCGTTCTGAAACTTGCAATGCAGTATCATACAATGTGTTGGAATGGAATCAAAATTCATCTGGTCGTTTAACAAATGCTCGGGATAAAATTTATACGCCTTATACACTTAAAACTTCTTCGGCAGCACTCATGTACCGGCCTTTCTTGGAAACATGTACGGGTATAAGACTTGTAGCAAAATCTGTGTAATTTGGTTACTATTCATCAAATGTCGGCCAAAATTGGATTTTGTTTTTTCTAAGTATTTTTCGGTAAATGTTCTGTAAATCTTTGGAAAAAAGACTTCCCTGTTTGGCCTATATAAAAAGATTTACAGTCACTACATTTAATTTTGTAGACGCTCGTTTTTTTCTTCCAGTGGTTTAGTAATTTTAGGGCGAAGCAATTTATGTAAGTTATTGTTCGTGCGGAATGCCATGACTATGTTCATTTTCTTAAGTGTATTGGTGACGACTTGAGGAAGGATGGTGCCATATTCATTTACTATAATGTTAATTTTGTTCTATCTTCTGGGGGGCTTTTTTGTTTGTTATAATGTTTTATAAGCAACCTGTCTATCAAGAACTTTTGTACCCGTTGCGTGTTGCTATATATTTTATTGTGTTCAATTCGCTATGGAAGTCATTGGGTTCAAGAGGTACCGTTATTAACCTATGGATAAAACTATTGTAAGCAGTCATTTTTTGTGAAATATGGTGGTATGAGTCCGCATGTATGGTGATATCTGTCGTAGTAGGCTTCCTGTAGATTTGATATTTAAATCCATTGTTGGTTTTTATCACCGTTAAGTCCAGAAAATTCAGTTTACTGTCAGCTTCAGTTTCTCCCGTAAATTGTATGTATTTATTTACATTATTGAAATATTGTTTCAAATTGTCTATCTGTATTAAGGTTCCGTTAAAAACTATGAAAGTATCGTCTACATAACGAGTATAGAAAACTATTTGTTTGTATAACTTATTATTATCAGATAATAAATACGTATTCTCATAGTGGTTCAAATAAACGTCCGACAATAAGCCGGAGAGGGCCGAGCCCATAGCTAGGCCCTCTTCTTGGATGAAATATTTGTCATTAAATATAAAATAATTCTGTTTCAAAAAATCACTTGCAATAAGTCAATACATTCTTTAATTTTCTCGGGACTTAATGTGTTTGCGTCATTGAAATGCTAATTAAAATGCTAATTGTCTGCTGTACCGGTATGTTTGTGTAAAGATTAGTAATATCAAAAGTTGCAATTTTATAACTGAGTTTCAATTCAATGTTTTTCAGTTTGTTAATAAAATCGATGTTATTTTGTATGGTATGATTATTATGAAGTTTTATATTACTTTTTATTACAACGGCCAATTTCTTTGCAATTTTAAACCCCGGTGCGGTAGTAAAGTTTACAAGTGGTCTAATCGGTACATCTTTTTTATGTATTTTGGGTAAGCCAGTGAGTTGAGGTGCACGGGCGTTTATCGGCTTTAACAGTCGTCACGTCGTCTCATCAAATTGTTCTGTACAACTATTAATAGTGCCATTCAGATTTTCACAAAGCCACTGGTTGGGTCTGTCAATAACTCCTTTATTTTATTGTTTGTAATGAAATCGAAGCACTTTGCAATGTATTCGTCCTTGTACAGTACAACCATGGCGTTACCTTTATCAGCTTTTGTAACGAGGGCCTTATTATCTGTCAATTTATGTTGTATTTGTGTCACCAGTTTTAATTCTGTAAGGTGTTTATAATTAATCTTACTGTGTCTGTCATTGTTGTATTGGTCTTTCAATTTCATATTAAGTTTCTTATTTATTAATACGCGTGCTTCGTTCTGAGCTTTATGGTACAGTACAACGATAGCGTTCCGGAAAAAGTTTTCAAAAGTATGAAACAAGTATCGCCATATTGAGTATTGTTACGTAATACGGAACGTTCTACAAGTATCTCGGCTATCCCAGCAGAGCCCAGTTGTAATGTGTGTGTGCGTACATTTTGCTGCTACTTTGAGATGGAAGACAATTTACGTGACACTTATCATGCGTCAACAACCGAAGGTATTCCAGACCGTACCGGTCAGCGCACTGTGTTCGAGGACACTGTTTCTAGTGGATTCGAGAGCGCCTGTTTGTTTAACACGTCATCCAAAGTTACCGATTATTCTGGCATCTCAGCGGGGTATAAATACAGGCATTCAGCGACGGTCAGTTCAGTTTAAGTGACGATTTATTCAAGTGAGGTTCGAAGTATTGTGGCAGAGTGTTATTGTGTTATAATAGTGCGGGACTCCATTAGTTGATATTATTATTGGGTGTGGACAAATTTTATTTGAATTTTTGTACGAGTATAATCTTGTTGAATAACTTGTTGATTACAAACTGTTATTTGTGATTAATTAAAGTTGGTAATTAGTGGTGTCACTGGTGTCTTGTATTTTGTTTTCCACTGTGCCATACGACGATCAGTAGACCGTCGTAACAGTGTGTTGGCCTATCCTATACTGCCGGAGTATTTCCGAATGTAATTTTCAGTGCACATTCATGGGGTTCGAGACGGTGAAAACTATTGCAAGTGTTATGAATAGCAAGACACCAGAATAATGCAATAATGCAGACACCGTTGTACGTGCACTGGATTCTGAAGGTGCCAAATCAACGTCTGGCTGGGCCAATCATAAAGTGTGCGCAGTAAAACTCGCGACAATACACACAATTAAAAAGGAATATAACGAAAATCCTTACATACAGGCTATTCCGTCGGCCTCGGAAACCAGATTGGAGATAGGTATATACATTTGATAAATCGAATCTGTAAAGACTGGATTGCAAATATCCACAATTAAAACCAAAATGATGGCTTTTTGTGGAACTGATCTCGTACGGGCAAAAATTGTTACAGATGGTACTGTTCTGGAACAAGTTAGCAGTTTTGAATACCTGGGCTACAGTGTGTCTGATAATGCAAGCAGCGACGTGGTGAATAAGTTGCATAATTTCAACCTTATGTGCGGAACCATCAGGCGAACCCTTAAGTCAGCAAGTAAAGGAACACGCCTAAAATTCTACAAGGTGATGTAGGCCCTTCACACACTTCTTTATGGGTCTGAGAATCGGACTTTAACGAAAGCCCAGGCCAGTCGCATCCAAGCGATTGAAATGAGATTTCTCAGGCACGTGGCAGGGTGTACTCTCCATGCTCATAGAAGAAACACAGATATATGGCAGGAACTAAATATTATGAGTATACTCGACAGGATCGCCCAATATCGGCTGAATTGGTGGGAACATCTTTGCCGAATGGATGAATGCCGCATCCCCAAACAACTATGGAACTATAAGCCGATGGGACGGAGAGGTGTGGGACGTCCGAGGAAGCGCTGGAGTGACCTGCTGTAATATTTGCCTACTTGAGACCGGAACAAACCATTCTTGGTTTAAACCTTGAAGATGATGATGATGTAAGGAACAGAGACCCATCGGTCGACACCACAATATAAAGTAAGAAAGAATGCAAGACCGAAGTGTTGTAAATGTGGGAAACCTGGGCAAAGAGATTGGCAGTCCAATAAACGCCAAGGAAACGGAAAAGAGTCGGTACAACGGGAATTGTGCTGACTAACTGCAGGAATTAGTCAGCAATTAGCTTGAGTC
The DNA here is from genome assembly GCA_034769895.1 of Magicicada septendecula. Lineage (NCBI taxonomy): Eukaryota > Metazoa > Arthropoda > Insecta > Hemiptera > Cicadidae > Magicicada > Magicicada septendecula. The sequence goes on along the minus strand of CM068375.1, from coordinate 393,195,581 downwards.
GGTACAACGGGAATTGTGCTGACTAACTGCAGGAATTAGTCAGCAATTAGCTTATCAGCTTATTTCTGACAACGAGCCTAGACAACAAGCAATTTCTGTACTTCAGAAAAAGATCAGGACCTGGGTAGTTAAAGGATTTATCCAAAAAAGCCGACCTCAGTTACAACTGACGCAGGCGCCACAGTATCCATTGTTGTGTATGTGTCTGTCTGTGTGAAAAATTAAAATTATTTTAAAATTTAAATGGAAAAATTAAATTTAAAGATACAAATAGAGATGATATTTACACGGAAAATTCTGTTAGAAAAATATGTAGCTGTTCTGTTTCAGAATTATTATCATTGCTACAAATTGTACGGCCAACGTACAATTATTGAAAAGTGTTAATATTCATCGCTATCATTTTTAAAAATAACTCTGAATAAACTAATGAAAGTGTCTAAAGAAATATTTTTAACATTTTCGACTAATATTGTTCTAAAATATTTTAAAATATCTGGGTCATACTTTTAAGAAATTTAACTGCTTCCCCTGGTGTTCATGTTTTCAGATATTTTTTATTACATAAACCGACGTTGTTACTATTTTATGTACGCATAAAACTAGAAACAGACGTTTGTAGACATTTATTTACGTTGAGGTTAAATCTGCTTTACGAGTTATAAACAACTTTCAGAATGAAATTATGTTCTTAGTTTCTTCTGTAAAAAATATCTGTTTAACATCAAAGTATGTTTAACTTTTTACCGTTGTAATTCTAGTCGAAATTCTTTCTCTGTGTGTATATTTCTGTTCGTGTATATATATGCTATGCAATGTGTAATGCTCTCTGTCATAAGCTGACTGTGCTCTAGCTACTTGTGTTAATTTTTTTTAAACTTTTAAACTCCTAAATAAAAAAAAACAAAAAAATAATCCATTATTTCTAAGAGTTGCTTCAATCAGTCACTCTACTCTACTCTACTCTACTCTACTCTACTCTACTCTACTCTACTCTCTCTCTCTCTCTCTCTCTCTCTCTCTCTCTCTCTCTCTCTCTCTTCCTCTGACACACTGTGTCACACACAGACTTACACGCTACACATAAAAAACACAACATATTTAAGAAAAAATCCCCTTTTTATACACATGCGAAAGCACAGAGTGAATGTTGCAAACTAAACTCTTAAAATTATTTTATTTTTGTTACCCAACACAAATTGCAGAAAACTGAAATTGAAGCGCTGCAAAAAAGAAGCCAGTAGGAGTCTGCAAAATAAGAAGAGGAGTAGAAGTCAGACAAGGATCTTCTTTGTCTCCATATTTGTTTAACTTATTTATCGAAGAGGCTATCACAAGAATGAAAGAAGGAACCAAAGGCATTAAGATTAATGGAAGGCGCATTCATAGCATCTGCTTTGCAGTTGATATAGTAACAATCGCAGACTCCGTAAAAGAAATGAATAGAATGTTAGAAATCTTGTCTGAAAAACTGGGGAAACTTAAATTAAAGATTATCAAGAAGAAAACAAAAACAATGGTGATGGGGAAGAAGAAAGAGAAGGTGAAACTTGATATTAAATTGGGTAATACAATTTTAGAACAGATTGAAAATTTTTGCTACCTGGGAAGCACCATCACTTGTGAAAATAGATATGGACAGAGATTAAGAGGAGAATAGCTCTAGCAACGCAGGCGTTTCAGAGAGAGCCTGGAGCTTTCGCTTATGAGTCTTGGCCAAGTAGCCCCAAACGAGTATCGCGTAGGTAACCATCGGCACCACATAGGTGGAGACGATAAGTTTACCTAGGCGGCGGGTCATGGCGTTGCTGCATAGCACGGGACGGAGTTGATACAGACGATTGGCGGTCTTGAGGGCTACTTGTGCAGAGTGTGTCCGCCAGGTAAGACGACGGTCGAGGTGAACCCCGAGGTACTTGACCTCTCGAGACCAGGGCAACAGAGTATCGCCTGTGTAAAGTCTGTCTGGGAGCCTTAAGCGTCTGGAGAAGACTACTGCTGTGCTCTTGGCCGCGTTGATGGCAACCCTCCATCTCTCTGCCCACTCAACGTACTCGTCCAATTGTTCCTGGAGCCAGATAACTGCAGTTTCAGCTCGACGATCGACGGCATACACCGCGGTGTCGTCAGCGAACATGGTCAACCTGGTGCCAGGCAACTTGGGCACGTCATTGACGTGCACAGAGGAAAGCAGGGGGCCCAAGACGCTTCGCTGAGGTACACCAGCCGTAATAGCCCTTGCCGAAGAAAGGGTGTTATCTACTCTCACGCAAAAGGTTCTGTTCCGAAGAAAGCTAGCAATCAGATGAATGTAGCAATCCGGAAGCAGAATCTCCGTAAGTTTGTCCAGGAGGCCTGGATGCCAAACACGATCTAACGCCTTCTCGACATCAAGGAAAACGGTGACGGTCTGCTCCCGCGAGCAACCGGCCTCGGCCACGGTTAGTAATGAGCAAGTCCTCGCAGAAGTGAACTAAGATAGATCACTTTTTAAAATGATTGAAAGAAGAAAGTCAAAATTGATCGGGCACGTATTACGACACAATCAGTTCGTGAGTAACATTTCTGAAGGAAAGGTGTTGGAGGAAAAACCAAGAGCAGCGTTCTTCAAAGACATGGGAAAGGAGACGAACTTCCTATCGTAGTGCGATTTAAAGAGGACAATGATGGAGAGAGAGACGTGGCTAACTCGACAAGGCATGGCCTTTATATGATGATGACGATGATCATTATCTAACACAATAAAGTGTAAGATATAAAGGGAAGCATTTGATTTGTTATACTAAGTCTTTCAGTAGCCACTTTATTGTACCTTTGGCGGCTAACATTCTCTTATATATTGTCACCGGACAAAAGGCTTGCCGCATGACAAATGGCGCCAATCGTACACTCTAGTTACTTTGGTGGCCCTAAAAAGGACCGAGTGGCGAGAACGGTGATGTTGGTAGTGCCGCGCTGAGATGTTCGGCGGCTGCACCCGCTGTTCGTGGCGTACTGCAGTCCTCCTCTTCTTCCGGCACCGGTTGTAGAGTCGGATGCCGGCCCAGCGAAATCCATAGCTGGCACGGAACTGGAGGGCGAAGACGCAAGAACGCCGGTTCTATTCTTCGGCCGTTCCTTCCGGCTGACTCCGCGCCGATGTCGTCCGAGAGAGGAGAAGAAATGAAGTGCGTCCGATGGCGTGGCGATGAAGAGTGCGCCAAAATTACACAACTGGGGGTTGCGCGGCCCGCGCGAAGCGCGGGTCGCGAGTAGTGCAGTGTCCCGAGTCTCAGAAAGGACTCCTGCCACTGGGTCTGTTAGAGTTCATTATATACTTTTAGCTAATTATGGGGGGGGGGTCTGAAGCGACCTGCGATTGGTGGATTATACCACCGGGACTAGCAAACGAGGTCGCTTCCAGGACTCACCTGGTCGCGGGGTGTATTTACCAAGTCCGGCAATGAGGGAATTGTGGGTCACTCTGTCGGAACGAACATAGAATCGTCGCGCCAGGCGTCTCACGGTGTCATCAAGAGAGCAGACACCGAGTCCTCTCCTCAAAAGACGAGAAGAGTACCTCCGGGGGACTTTGCACGCGAGCTTCAGTCCCCGGTCGAGTACGCGCTGGAGCGTGATTCTATCACCACGAGCCAGGTATCCCCAAACAGGACAGGCGTAGGTAATCACCGGCAACACGTACGTGTTGACTATGAGCTTACCTAGCCGGGGGGTCATTGCCGGAGTAGATAGCACGGGCCAGAGTCTACTGAGTTGCGCCGAAGCGCGTTGTCTGATGTAGTTTGTATGGGTTCGCCAGGTGAGTCGGGAATCCACGTGGAGCCCGAGGTACTTGACGCTATTGGTCCAGGGCACCTCGACGGGGCCTACTTTAAGCGGCCGAGGCCGCTTGCGTTTTCGCGAGAATATTACCGCGGCGCTCTTGGAAGCGTTAACGGCAACTCTCCAGTCATCGGTCCACCCGACATACGCGTAGGGTTGGCGCTGGAGCTTAACTGCCGCATAACTCGCGTTCGGCTCTGAGGCAAAAGCCGCAGTGTCGTCCGCGAACAGCGACAATTTCACTCCAGGAACTCGGGGCGTGTCGTTGACAAACAACGAGAACAGGAGAGGCCCAAGGACACTTCCCTGAGGGACGCCAGCGGTAATACGCCTCTCCGAAGAGAGAGCGTGGTCTACTCTCACTCGGAAGCTACGGTCTCGCAGAAAGCTGCCGATCAAGTGAACGTAGCAGTCTGGGAGAAGGACTTCCGTTAGTTTGTAAAGGACACCCTCGTGCCACACGCGGTCAAAGGCTTTCTCTACGTCTAGGAAGATCGCAGCCGTCTGTTTGCCCTGGCAGCCAGCCTCGGTTATGCATTCCACGAGTCTCATCAGCTGATGAGTCGAGGAGTGCAGCTCACGAAAGCCGAACTGTTCGGGGATCAGCACGTCTAGTCTTTCTAGATGGTCGCGGATCCTACGCTGGATCAGACGCTCAAAAACCTTGGACGTCGCGGACAAGAGGCTGATGGGCCTGAGGTTTTCTACGCGAGAAGAATTCTTTCCCGGCTTAGGTATCACAATGACGGTAGCCGTTTTCCATTTCACCGGAAAATAGGCCAGTCTGAGGCATGAATTGAACAGGTCAGTGAGGAACTGGGTTCCTCGCTCCGGAAGGCGATGGAGGGCGGAATTCATGACTCCGTCCGGGCCAGGCGCCTTCCGGGGCTTGAGCTGAACAATCCTCTCAGAGACTTCCTCCGGGGAGATGGGCTCCGGCTGGACTGTGATATCGGCCGATAGAAAGCGCTCTACCTCGCGGCAGATTTGCTCAGTGAAGGCCGGGTTCTTGGATGGGTTGGGAGCGAACTGACGCTCTAAACTGTCAGCCAAGAACTCTGCCTTTTCGAGGGGGCGGCCAAGGGGTTGACCGCCGGGTCCGGCCAGTGCGGGGAGAGGCGCGCGTTTGCGCTTTCCCGTTAGGGCACTGGGAATCCGCCAGACATTACGGTCCTCGGCAGGGCCATCCATCTGTGTTACAGCTAGCTCCCAGTTGCGTCTACGGAACGCCAGCATGTCGCGACGCAACTTGCCGGACGCTCTGTTGAACGCAGCCTTGTCAGCCGGGTCACGAGTCCTCTGCCAGCGTCTCCGGAGGCGATTCCTCTCGCAAGCGATCTGAGACACCTCTTCGGGGATCCGCTGATAGTCGGGCGTGAGCCCCGGCTTCATCCGGGAGGACACGTCAACCGCCGAGACTACGGCTGTGTCGAATAAGCCAACTGCCTCATCGACATGCTGGGTAGTGTCGAGCGGGATATGCTCTGGTAAGCGGCGACTGAACGCCGGGCCAAAGCGGTCCCACTCGATTACCCGCCGCTCGTCGCGGACGGTGGCGTGCTGGGTAGCTATATGCACACTGATAGGGCAATGGTCCGAGGACAGTTCCGAAATGACGGAGACGTGGACCGGGCAATAAACGCCCCTGACCGCGGCAATGTCCAGTACGTCAGGGCGGGAGTTAGCCCTCGAGGGATAGTATGTAGGCCCGGTAGGACCCATGACTGTGACCCGAGCCGCATCAGCATACCTGCGTAAGCGGGTCCCGTTTGGGTTCGCCAAGCGGCTCCCCCAATCGGGGTGCTTACAGTTCAGGTCGCCCGCCAGGACTACCCTCCTGTGTGCTCCAAAGACGGCCTCCAGATCGTTCGACAGGAGCTCCGTTTGTGGAGGCTTGTAAGCGGAGACCACGAGTAGACCGCCGAGAGCACCATGGAGCTCGACCGCGGTGCACTCGAGGTTCCGCCGCTGAGGCAGGACAACGCGGTGATGGCGAAGACTCGCCTTCACCGCGATGGCTGTGCCCCCTCCTGCGCGACCCGACCGGTCGTCCCGGTGGCACACGTAGTTGGGCAGTCGGAAACGACGATGCGGGGTCAGGTGCGTCTCACCAAGAAGAAGCACGTCGGGCTTGTGTCGGGCAACGAACTCTAAGAGCTCAGAATGCCGGGAAGCGAGGCCGTTGGCGTTCCACGCCACTAGCTCGAGGTCTCGCTTGAGGGATTGCCGTGGTTGTCCGTTCATAACAGACCTATAATCCGGCAGGCTTCCACCAAGAGGAGGAACTTATCTTGGAGCGAGGCTGTTGCCAAGCGTTCCTTGATTTTGAGGAAAGTTTGGGCTACTTTCTGCAAGTCGTAGCTTGCCAGAAAGTTGGAGACAACGGCGAGATCATCGGAAGATGAGGCCTGGGGGGAACGCTTACCGGCAGCTGCATAGCTGCGGCGGGGCGAGACGGTGGAAGCCTTGGGGGCAGGTTCTGGAGCGGGTGGTCGCTCTGGCTTTTGGTGGACGGGCTTGGGTCCAGTGGCAGGTAACTTTGGCTGGCCCGTGTTCTTGGCCTGGTTCCTAACTTTCTTGCCCGATCTGGGGAATCTAGGCTTGGGTGGCGGCGGCAATGGAGGATCAATTTCCTCGTCATCCGGCAGCGGGACTTGTGTATAGTGGGGGACTTCGCGTTCCGGTTCCGGGGGCGCGATGGTTGGTTTGGCCTTTGGAGCTTCGCTCGGGCTCACTGAACTGCTGGGTTTCGGAACCGGAGCAGACCTAGGGGCTGGTTTCCGGACCACAGGTTCAGCGGCTTTGGCCGGTTTTACTGGTTGGCTAGCAACGTGTCGAGGCTTAGGCTGGACGGGTTTCTTAAGCTTGTCCAGCTGCTCGCTATAGACTGGGCAGCGCCTGTTATTAGCAGCATGGGCGCCGCCACAGTTAATACAATATCGGTGGTTGGCCGGGACAGCGCAGGCCTGCGTCAAGTGGTCATTTCCACAGCGGACGCAGGTCGGCGCGTTCCGACAACCGAAGCTGCTGTGGCCGAACCGCTGGCACCTGTGGCACTGGGAAAGTGCGCCAAAATTTTCTGCCGGCCCGGGTTTTATGCACTAACCGGGATCGCTGATTGGCTAGCTCCGAGCACGTTAGATGGTCACGTCTCGGCTGCTGAACGCTGATTGGCTCGCTGTGCCCGCCGCTGGTAACAGAGAGCAGATGTTCGCATACCGCTGCCGTCACAACTCTCCCGGGACTTGAATGCTCTCCGGTAGCCAGCCTACTGCTCTTCTCAGGATCTTGTAGAGGTATCTGTTGGGCGCCATGTTGATTGGTGTGCCGGCTGGTAGCTCGCTGGCGTGGCTGGATCTTCCATCCGCAAGATGATCGTTACCCCACGTTGGGCGCCACTTGTCACCGGACAAAAGGCTTGCCGCATGACAAATGGCGCCAATCGTACACTCTAGTTATTTTGGTGGCCCTAAAAAGGACCGAGTGGCGAGAACGGTGATGTTGGTAGTGCCGCGCTGAGATGTTCGGCGGTTGCGCTCGCTGTTCGTGGCGTACTGCAGTCCTCCTCTTCTTCCGGCACCGGTTGTAGAGTCGGCTGCCGGCCCAGCGAAATCCATCGCTGGCGCGGAACGGGAGTGCGAAGACGCAAGAACGGCGGCGGTCCTATTATTTGGCCGTTCCTTACGGCTGACTCCGCCTCGATGTCGTTCGAGAGAGGAGAGGAGATGAAGTGCGTCTTTGCATTGCATTATGGATGTGGGGTGTCTTTGCACCCGTGGCTTGATTGCAGCATCTGGAACGTGTCCAATGGCTGCCAGAAGTGAACGTAGTGCTGGTACAATGTCGACTGGTTACCTAAGACTGGAAAAGGAAACAGCCAACCAGTTAACTGTGAAGGCGGGGGAGTATAACTTTATTGTTTGGTGCACTGCCGCTGGTACCGATTCGAGCAACAGATGTTGCCCGTTTCAAGTCCAGTCAGCAGACGCCCTGAGGGCGTCGGTCGCTCCCCGCGAGGCGGAGAGCCTCCGTGCCAGTGATTGATGACAGCGACAAGCAGCCGGCTCAGCGTGCTAGGAGGTAGGCAGGAAGGAAAGAAGGACAGTTTGGTGAAATACTCTGGTCTAGGGCTGATGATTACAATTTGTTTTCATTTAATTTAAAGAGGATGGCGTTATGGCGGATCGTCAAGAAGCGCCCGTGGGCGCTTGACCCGAATGGGCGGTGGTGGTTCTGATGCACTGATGGTTCGTAAGTACGGGAAGGTGGAGGTCGAGGCTTTAGCAAAGAGAGTTAGAGCCAGCGACCGGACAAAGGAAGTCAAGGTAGGAACACGGAGACCCCTTCGAATCACGTCGTTCCTTACAAACCAAGGGGACCCCGTCAAGGATCGGAGTGTACGGGACTGGAAAGCTTCCAGCCTACATCTGTTGGTGGTGGATAAAAGAGACCACCAGGCGGGTGCCGCATAGGTCAATACAGACCTGAGAAATAGTAGATAGAGTGTAAGTTTCGTGCGCATGGCCAGGCGGCTGCGACACGAGAGGAAAGGAGATAATTTGGCTCGGACGCCGCGAGCCTTGGCAAGGGTTTCCGTCACGTGGGCGTTGAAGCAAAGGCGACGATCTAGCCGAACGCCTAAATACTTCACCGATTCTTTGTAGGTGATGGGCCTCCCTGCTAGGGAGAGGGGCTGGCATCGGGAGATGGACTTACGGGTGAAGCAGATCGCCTCGGATTTCTCCGTGTTGATCGTCACCCGCCATTTCCGTAGCCAGTCCGGAAGCTGGTTCAACTGACGCTGCAGCTTTGTACTCGCAAATCGCGGGGACAGGGAGCTGCAGTGATACATAGCATCGTCAGCGAACAAAGACAACGTGACTCCGGGCAAGACAGGCAGGTCGTTCGTGTACACAAGATACAGAACGGGGCCGAGGACAGATCCCTGAGGTACGCCGGCGGCGACGGGTCGAACCGTAGAACAGGACCCGTCGACGCTCACCCTGAAGGTTCGGTCGCTGAGATACGACCGGAGGAAAAACACTATGGTCGATGGTAGAGGGGAATTGGCAAGTTTGAAGAGAACACCTTCGTGCCAGACTTTATCGAAGGCCTTGCTCACGTCCAACAGTACGGCGGCCGTAGCCGCTCGCCTGTTGGTGGCGTCTGAGAAGTGCGTAACAACGCGGACCAATTGAAGCGTGGTCGAGTGCTCTCTGCGAAACCCGAACTGTTCGCTGCGGATGAAACCATCTAGCAGCGGCGAGATGCGAGCCAGCAGGAGACGCTCGAACACCTTCGAGATGACTGGCAAGAGAGAGATTGGTCGATAGCTTTCAGGAAGCATGCGCGGCTTGCGAGGCTTCGGAATCATTATGATGTTGGCTGATTTCCACAGGCGGGGAACGTACTGTAGCCGGAGACAGGAGTTAAACAGCTGAAGAACGAGGTCAACGCCTGAGGCCGGGAGATTTTGTAGAGCAGCGGCTCCGATCCGGTCAGGACCGGGGGCGCGACGGCGATTTAGTCGGCAGATAGATGAAACTAGTTCATACCTGTCGAACGGGAGGGCTGGGACTTCGGGAGGGCGTGAAAAATGTCCAGATAGGAAGTCACGGACTTCTGCCGAGTGGGCAGGGTCCGAGACGCCTTGGTGAACAGTAAATTGCACCTCCATGCAGTCGGCGAAGACCTCAGCCTTGCCTTCCGATGAAGATACAACCCCGTTCGGAGTTTCAAGTGGGTTGCGAGTTCTCTTCTCGCGGGTCCGTCTACTCGCCGCTCTCCAGACGGAGGCGTGGTCGACTTCAAGAGACTCAAGGTATGAGTCCCATCGATCAGAGTTTACGTCCCGCAGTAGCTGCTGGACGTAAAGAGACTGGGCCTGAAAGCGCCTTTTGACGCCGGGATCACGGGTTCTTTGCCATCTGCGGCGGAGATTGCGCCGTAGCCAGATGGCGTGGAGTACTTCCGCAGGTAAGGCCGATTTACGATGATTCACCTCGAGAGCATATGTGTGTCGATCCATGACACCTTGGACCAACTCCTGAAGATGAGTGGCTCGGAGATCCAAATCGTCACAAGTGACGATCGGGTCCGCGGGGAGTGATGGTAACCGCCGTGAGAGCTCATCATGGTAGGAGCGCCAGTTGACTCTCCTAACAATCTGAGCGGGAGGTCGGGGTGAGGCCGACAGCTCACGGGCAGTTATAAAAAGGGGATTGTGATCGGATGAGAGATCCGACACTGACGAGACCTGGATGTGATGGGTCACGTCCTTGACTATAACAATGTCAAGGACGTCCGGTCGATGACCGGAAAAGGGGAAGTGAGTAGGCTCTTCTGGGCCGATGACTTGAAGTACCGGGTCGTCAGAGACGAACCGATACAGAGATTTTCCGTAGGCGTTGGCTACTCTGCTGTTCCAGGAGGGATGCTTGGCATTTAAGTCGCCGGCTACAATGGTTGGTAGGGGATGATCGAGGAGAGCGTCCCACTCCTCGGGCGGTGGAGGTAGCCGCAGGCCGGGCCGGAGATACGCCGCAACAACGCGCAACTCCGATCCGCCAGCGTCTATCGCCACCGCACAACCTTCAACAAGAGATGTATCTAAAGGGGGTAGTGGCCTGTGGGATATCCGCCTGTGGACTAAGACGGCTGTCCCCCCCCCCAAGGGGCGACAGCCAGGCCGCTGGGGACGATCCTGACGAAAACAGATGTAAGATGGCAGGTTGAAGGTATGGTAGCGAGCCAGATGAGTCTCGCAAAGGAGGACGACATCAGCGTCGTACTCCGTTACGAAAGTCATCAGTTCAGATCGTCGGGGGACTACCCCATGGGCATTCCACGCAACGATCCTAAGACTCCTAGCCATTCAAAGGAAGAAGAGGAAAGAGGGTGGACAGTGATTGAAACACCAGGGCGAGAACCGTGGTTGTATCTGGAGCTTTCAGCCCAGGCAGTTAGGGGGTCCACCGGGGCCCGGGAAGATTCCCGAGATTCCGGAAGACAGACCTGGCTGGCCTCGGCCGGTGTTGCAGATGGCGCAGGGCTCGGGGACGGACGTGAGGTCTGCTCAGTTGGGAGCTTAGGTTGATGGCTGGGGGCGGGCGGGGCCCGCTGAGGTTTTACAGGCAAGGCCTGTGGAACTTGTCGCTGACGGCGACGAGTGCGCTTCGGTTTGGAGCTCCAAGGAGCGGAAGGCGGGACTGATGTAGCAGCCACAGCCGCGTATGAAGGGCCGGGCGCTCCGGCAGGCGCCGGGACAGAAGGGACTGCAGGCGGCGCCGAAACGTCGACTGCAGGCGGAACTGGGGCCCTGGGAGCAGCCGGAACTGCTGCCGGGGCCTGAAATGATGCTCCGGAGAGAGGTGGGAAGGCCTCTCTGCGGTTAGGGAGGGGACCTGCAACACGGCCTGCCTGCGCGCCAGGGCGAGCAGGAGTCCGCTGCAGCTTCATGGCAGATATAAAGTCCCCTATAGCTAGCCGGATGGTCCCCGCCGCAGTTGCAGCAAATGGCCGTGAACCCCGTCTTGGGCTTATCACACCCACGACGAGGCTCAGTACATCGCACGCAACGCGGAGGGTGATTACAGAATAAGCTGGAGTGGCCAAACCTCTCTAACAGTTAAAACACTGCGAGGGGCCTGGCCGCAGGTCAAAAGTACGAACTTGCACCCGAAGGTGCAGGAAGTTTTGGAGGCTATAGACCTCCTCGAACTGGCCTACTTTGAGTAGTTTCACTAGAAAACTATTCACAGGACGGCGATCTTCCCCCTTGCCAGCATGCAGTACACTTACCGCCGTCGGCGAATAGCCTAAAGCGACAAGCTCCTGCCTGATGGTATCGGGGGCGGTCCAGGAAGGAAGTCCAGAGAGAACAACTTTAATTTCGCGCTCTGAAGGAAGCGCGAAAGTATGAAAGGAGATCTTCCGATCGGTAAGAAACTGTTGGACCGATCGGAAGTCCGGGACTGTTGTGGCCGCAATTCGAAGCAAGGCGCCTTGGCACCTGGCCTCGAGTTTGGCCGAAGGAAGCAGATTCTGCAGGGAACGGAGAATTTCCCTGTAGTTACGATTGTCTGGAATAACAATCGGCGGAATTTTTGGTTTGGGGACAGATTTGGAGTTTGGCTGAGTACATTGGCTGGCGCTGTTACCGGGACTAGATACCCGTTGCGTAGGAGCGGCCGGTGGCGGGCTGGCGACTAATTTTCGCTTGCGTTTGGCAGACTTGCCCTCCACAAGCGAAAATTCACCGTCCCCCGTCCCCACACTACACAATCATCACTTTCACATTCACTTTCACTAATTGTATGGGAAGGTAGCGGGGTAGAATGAGGACCGGTACCGCAGGTTTCCATTAAGGTTACCAGCGGTGCCGGCAAAGGAACGGGCGTTGCGTTCGACGCCATCTCGGGATTAACCGAAATGAACGTCGAAGACGCAAAAAGGGCTAGGAAAGAGTGACTTTCACCAGCACTGAATCACTACACTGACAGACAAAGAACACGAACACCAGACGCGCACTGCACACGAATCACAAAAACACTCGCGCACGACACAATACACTTCTGAAATTGTAGCACACTTATTATGTTGAAGAACGATGATGATGATGATGATGATGATGATGATGATGAAAACAGATTGAAAAAGATATTACTAACGGTTAAAAACCACAATCGCAAATGCGAAAAAGTTTTCTGCCGGCCCGGGTTTTATGCACTAACCGGGATCGCTGATTGGCTAGCTCCGAGCACGTTAGATGGTCACGTCTCGGCTGCTGATCGCTGATTGGCTCGCTGTGTCCGCCGCTGGTAACGGAGAGCAGATGTTCGCATACCGCTGCCGTCACAATATACTTAAGAGTATTCAGACATAGAAAGAAAGTAAAAAATAGAAACATCATTAAAACTCCAATTATAGTTTTACTGTTATAAAGTCCGTCTATTTCCGGTGTTAGACAATTCTGAAATAAATTTTCCATACATATTTAGTAAACAGTAGGTCTAAAACGTACTTCCTACTACCTGCTGTACATTATTTGCACCGTTGTGCGCGATTATGAGTAACACATGTCACTCATTATTACTTAACACACGTTAAATGTAAGAAGGCAAAATGTCGTTACTCTTCTAGATCATATTAAAACAAATCCTATTAAAGAAAGACTACACCGTCAGAGATAACTAGCAAGATATAAACGGATGCGAAGGTAGAGGAAGGAAGATTACAAAAAGTTTGCGTTGGAAAGACAGAATTAAAAACCAATTGCTAAAAAACTTAAGCAAAGATGCTTTGAAAATAAGATTGCAATAATTAAAGATTGGCGCTTATGTTGTGGAGAAAGGCTAGGTGTTGCAGTAGAAATACCACAATATCAGGGGCGTATTTTCGGGGGGGAGACGTGACCGCTCCACCCCAGAGGGCCTAATAAGTTGACGAATTTTGTTAATCTGTTTATGTTTTGGGCTGTTTTATGTTTTGTGTATAGTGATGATGATATTTATAGACTAAAAAGGCACAAACTATTAGACTTACCATTCAGGTTTAACTAATAATGTATTATCTGCATTTTCTGTATTGTAATGTCTGTGATATCTGTTCTGTTCTGTATGTTTTGTATTCGTGTCATTATTAAGTGTTAATGTCAACCTGTATATGTGGCTTATGGGCCCAGTGTTTAACACTTGAACTTATTGTATCATGCCAGCAGCAAGTGGAAGTGATTTTTGTTCATTTGTTTACATATTTTTGTCATTTAGTTTTGTAATTTGTGTACCTCTTTAATCTATTATCAAAAACAAGAAGAGCTGTCAATGGTCAGCTCTTCATAATCCTGTATGTGTGTAGTCAGCTAATTTGTTAAATGTTCGCTTAGTCGAACAGATTACAGATCTCCAATAAATTAAAAAAAAGTATAGTGATTGGGAAAAAATCGTGTTCGAGATAAGGGCAGATTCTGATTATACTACCCTCAAAACATGAAAAAAAGTCATTTTCCGAATAGTGTCTGTGTGTGTGTCTGTGTGTAGAATGTTTTGTATGGCGAACGATAACTGCCGCAAATTCAAACAGAATCAAATAATTCTTTGCATATACGCTTGCGTTGTAGAGGACTCAAGGCCTGTTGATTTTGGTCACGATCGGTTAAGGGGAAGGGGTCGTTTACCTGCAACGTTTTATGTTTTAACAAGAGTAGTAAAGTACTTAATTTTGATAAATAAAGTATACTGAAAAGAAGGTCATAATAATTCACTGTAGAAAGGTAGATGAAATATCTATAAATGAAAAGGGTAGTTGAAGGGGAGGGGGTAATTTTCTATAAATGAAAATGATAGATGAAGGGGAGGTGATAATTTTTTATATGTGTACTACGTTATCGGCAACAAAGAAGTAGTTTGTTGTTAAAATTCCTTCTCGGGCTGTTTGGCCGTAGTCCAATGTTTTCTGCAAACCAGACGTTTCGGCAGTGCTATAGACTACCATCATCAGTGAAAAGCGAGTGCGCTAACGTGAGGTGGTATACATTAGTGACCACAGTACTGTGGTTAAGGCTGAAGAAAGAAGTAGTTTCTATGGCAATATTTCATTTCGAAAATGATTTTAAATATAAATCTTAGAACATGGAAGTCATGTATGGTTCTCCAAACCGATATTTTCAACTGTTACCCTAATATAGAAGTAACTCTTTTTTATACATAGGCTACAAATAGGTTTATTACACAGCATTAGCGTATACGTTTAAAATATGACATATAGGAAAAAGCAATTCAGTCAATAAGTATCTTGTAAACAATCTTTCAATAACGCGTAGTTTTTTGTGTTATTACTGTTTACTTTAATGGGACGGATTTCAGTCACTTTAAAGATTGTAATGTTGATTACTCACAACTTGTTTTTTCTTTTGTATGAAAGGGACCCGACCTCGGACCCCCAAACTCTAGATACGCCGCTGCACCATATAGATTGTGTGTGTGTGTGTGTGTGTGTGTGTGTGTGTGTGTGTGTGTGTGTTTGTGATTTTAATTTTCAAAAAAAGTTTTTTTATTATCAACTTTTATAATCAACTTGAACTGGAAATAACGAGTGTTTATTGATCAAGCTTTTTAATTATTCCTTATTTACCGAGAGTTGAGACCTTATTTACCAACTGACCAGCAGTCAAAGCATTTCGAGCATGCTAATGTATTGTTGTTAATGCCTAAGCTTATTGTGTAACTCATTTCTCGTCACTCTTACGATAAAATGTAATAGACAAGCTTTTTACCATTAATAATGTCTGTAAATTTTAATTGTTCTTTTTCAAGAAGTTTTTTATATTATGAAATTTATTGGTACCCTCCCAATATCCTTTCTGATATCTCGATTAAACGATCGTATCGATATACCACGATGTGAAGAAAAAGAAAAAGAAGTGTACTAATTTTAAATTATACTGTTTCTGAATGTAAAGCGAAGTTCATAAACTGTAGTTAGTTTTAACATTTTTACTTCAGCAGTTTTATTTTGTTCATCATCACTATCACTACCTAAACAATGCTCATCTCTTTTTTCACTCATGTTAAAGTTGGGTTATTTATATAACAAAAATAAAAACTGCAATGACTCGCACAAACGGAACAAATCACTCACTCACACGACTGATCACTGATGACTCAGACCGACTGAACCGCTGAACGAGATTACGTCATTATGAAAGATCCATGCTTTTTGGTATTCAGGCCACTTATATGTACATAAATAGTAAAACAGTTTTACCTTTGTTTTTTGAAGAACTAAACACGATCAAATACATAGCTAAGGCCAATGGTTATAAAGGTTCAATTGTGGAAAGTTTAGTCAAGAAACACCAAAAAAAGAAAACAACATAGAATTACAAGAAATAATAGAAATAGAGTTAGGTATGTAGCATCAGAATATAGTAACACCCTACCCAAAATTTTAAACAAAGTATTCGGTGAGATAAATATAAAAATGGCTTACCGAACTAATAACAACGTTAATAAGATACGCCTACCTAAAAATTCAAAATCAGTTGAGGACAAGACGGACGTTTATAAGATAATGTGCAATGACTGTGATAGTTTCTACATTGGCCAAACTGGTAGACCCTTTAAAAACGCTTTAAAGAACATTTACCTAAAAAAGAATTTAGTAAAACTGTGTCAAATTACGCGCGCCATCTGATGTACAAAACCCATAATTATACCGATTTCATGACGAACTTTCAACCCCTCCACGTATGCGGAAAAGGAAGTTATATGAATGCTGTCGAAGAATTCGAAATATATAAGGCTTATACAGATAAAAACACAAAGAAGTCCTTCTTAATGAACAATTGAATTTCCAATCAAATTCACTGTACTACGCAGCGATAAGAATACAAAACAAGGTCCATAGTGCGCGACCTATAACAACATGAGCACAGCAGTCGACTACAGTAATTCGTGGTACGCACCAATGATATCGCGTGTGTTCTCACGTTTGGGGGTTTTTATGTGTTTTTTGTGTTTATATTAATATTTATTGTGATGTGTAAAGTTGTATAAAAAGTTGTTTTTAATATTTTAACTATTGACGAACTTCACCAAGGGATATTCCTGATGATGGGACATATGTCCCGACACGCGTAGAGTTTCGTAAAGGATAAAGGCCACCAGACGGAAAAGAAAAAGGCAAAACTGTTTTACTATTTATATCATTATGAAAGTGCGGCATTGCCAAATTTGTTAGTTAGGATTGTCAAATTCGGTTGTTAGGATTAATTCTTGATTTAGAAAAGGTTAGGTTATTAATAAATTCCAATAATTAAATGATATAGGATTAATTTAAAATTAAATATTTTTGTTAAAATAGTACCAAATTATATTGAAGTAGTACCAACAGTACCAAAACATCAATTTCTGGAGAAAAAGTACCAACTTTGGTACTAAAGTGCCAGTTCTGGCAGCCCTGCTGACGATTAGTACGAGCGACAGAGCGTAACCTATAATTCTGTAGTTTTGTCACGTGCGCTAACAGCTGTTTAACCGCGGACACGTGACCCAGACGGCGGAAGTCGCATAGTAAACAGCGACGAGCCGCTGCCTTCTTAATAAACAAGCAGTACGGTATCGAACTTTATACATAATTTTCTACGTCACACTTCTGTTCACTTTTGCCTTATAACTTACAATATTGTATTGCAGTTTGTTATTTGTAATTAGCTGCGTTAAAGTTTGTCAATATTAGATAATCAGGAACGCAGTTAAATCAAATCTGCAGAAATATTTGACGTTACGTCTTGGTTTTTTAGATGCTCTGGATATCGTGTACAAAAATAATTTTATGTTTAATACACACCAATTTGTCCTTTAAATATGTTACCTTGTATTACATTATACTGATTATATCGCTCTCGGTCAGTTGCGACGAAATAATGTTTTTACCTGTTCTTACTCGGTCAATTGCGCCCCGCACTTTCAGCTACTGACCGAATATGCTATTTAGTTATTTATGTTATTTAGAAACGTTCCTATTCTAAACTTTGATGAGATTTGAGTCCTGCAACGTTTTATTTTGCGAGTAACGACTTTCTTCTAGCATTTTTTCTCTAAAATGTGTGTAATTATCGCTGGACTTGTGTGAGCGACGCAGTAAGCTAAAGGGAACAGGCTATGTGACAGCCTTCTTGTTCAAAGAGGTTTAGGAGCTGGGAGTTAGGTTAGACTGCAGGTCATCTTGCTACAAACAATTTGCTACAATTCGATCTAATATTTATTACGTGCGAACAAGTATTTTTAGAGACGTTAAAATATACGTAACAGTTTGTAATTTTACAATTAAAATTTTGTAACTTTTCAGAACGTGTTGAACATTCATTGTCAAATCGAAACAAAATTAGACAAGATGCAATTAATTTCCACATAATAAAGGTTTAGTAAAATTAATATTAAGATTTGTGTTCTAAACAATCAGAAAACTAAATTTGTCAAATTGCGGACAGCAATTCAGTCATTCAGACAGCAGTCGATTCGGACAGCCAGTGGCTTCAGAGCGTCGGTGCGTTGTGTACCTAGCAGTGACGAGTACAGTATATTACGGGACCGGAGGACTGAAAATTGGGTAAAGGCAGCCGACCAATAATATTAAAGTAGAACAGTTCTAAGAATATGGACTTCAAATAAATACTTCGTGTTGTAAACGCGTTATAGATTTTAACAAAGGATTTATAATTATTACTTGAGAAGAATTATGAAAATAAATTATAATAAAATATCGGTATGGAGAACCACACATGATTTCCATGTTCCAAGATTTATATTTAAAATCATTTTCGAAATGAAACATTTCCATAGAAACGGCTTCTTTCTTCAGCATTAACCACAGTACTGTGGTCACTAACGTATACCACCTCACGTTAGCGGACTCAATTTCCCACTGATGATGACAGTCGATGGCACTGACGAAACGTCTGGTTTTGCAGAAAACATTGGACTTACGGCCAAACAGCCCGGGAAGGAATTTTAACAACAAACTACTTCTTTGTTGCCAATAACGTAGTACACATATAAAATATTATCCCCTCCCCCTTCAACTATCATTTTCATTTATAGTAAATTACCCCCTCCCTCTTTAACTACCCTTTTCATTTATAGATATTTCATCTACCCTCCTACAGTGGATTATTATGACCTTTTCAGGATACTTTTTTGATCAAAATTAAGTACTTTACTCTTGTTAAAACAAAACGTTGCCGGTAAACTACCCCTTCCCCTTAACCGATCTTCACCAAAATCAATAGGCCTTGAGTCCTCTTCAACTCAGCCACATATGCAAAATATTATTTGATTCCGTTTACACACAGACACACTTTGTGGAAATGACTGTTCTTCATGTTTTGAGGGTAGTAGGCCTACAATCAGAATCGGCCTTATCTCGAACACGATTTTTTTCGCTATCACCATACTTCTATTTCCTTACGGAACATGGAAGTAAAATACAGTTGTTTTGTGCTTTTGGAAGTTCTCCCCTAGTGCTTTTTGTGCTTTGCTCTTAATAGACTGTTGGAAGTATTATCCAGTCGGTCTTTCAGGATTCTGTCACACTACCTCGCCAAGCGACAGACGCAACTCCAAGTACAATACTTGTAAGTGTCAAAAATGAGGGCGATAAAATCCAACAAGTGCAGCAGTCAGTAAAGGATCTTGTTTTCCTGGTTTTACTCAGTGACGTGGCGCGGGAAAATCGGACGTGTTGCCGGTTTTTATTGTTAGAGTTAAGCCTATATTATAAATCGTACAATAAATTAAATTTTATACATACATGTACCATTTTTTTTTTACTTGTATTGCAACACTCGTTTCGGCGGTTCTTTTCTATAAAAATGTTGTTTATAATGGAATCATAAAATGTTAGCATTTTCTTCTTCAAATTTTGTTTTTCTATGGCTATAAGAGCTAGTCCAGACATTCTATTATGGCCCTGAGTGTTCCGCTGGTATGTATGTATGCAGCGAAGGGCTAACAACAACTGTTCCGCAGCGGCACTTGTTACAGGAATAGTAAGAATCAAGGCGCACAATTTCGTAACTTCCGATAATGCTCGAGTTAGTCCACTGGCATCCAAGTATAGATTAAGATCATACTCTGACTTGGGTCTAAATTAAAAACTTTAACTTCAAAAAATATCTAAATAAAAACTTTTACTTCGTGAATTTCATTGTCGTCTTTTTGACCAAACACTCGGGAAAAATCAGGGTAACAAAACCGTAGAAAAAGCAGGTTTTTACTCGCGCGGAGTTTTATGTTGTGAAAATTTAATAATAATCATTTTTTTAAGGATGTGTAACGTCTTGTTTCAAGTTAACCCTGTACCTTCACTGTTAATTTGTCAAAATTTATAGGGCGCTAGCGCGCGACCACACATGTGCACACAGCGCGCGCGCGTACACATGCACGTACGTACACTCGAGTACACGTTACGCACGAGTATTTTATCACTGTAAATAGTTATGTAATTGATAAACTAATCAATAAACATTCTTACCCTTTGTTATTTACTTGTTAAAAACGTTATAACATAATATAACGTAATAAATTTGTTAGGACTATGTTTATAATATTTATTTGTTATTTTATATAATTTAAAAGACACAGATTTTAACTTCACGCTTCAAGCTGACCATATCTGTTACGCTAACTACCTACTACCTACAATTAATTACGCAAAGTCATTTTAAAAAGTCAGTTACTTTCAAAGTGACGCAAATATTTACAACGCAATATTCAAACGTACGCCTATGTAAAAATATATATAATGTAATATAATCGGACCGTGGTCAGTTGCGACCCAATGGTCTAAAACCCGGTCAGTTGCAACCAAGGTGGAAATTTGAACCCAGTCAAATGCGATAAGTTGCATTTTCATGTTATTATTATAATAATACAAAAATTACCGTTATAATTCTATTCATTCCTGGCCTAACCTAAGCGAACCTGGCCTAACCTTACCTAACACAACAAAAATGCTAGAAGAAAGTGGTTACTCGCCCAAATAAAACGTTGCAGGACTCAAATCTCATCAAAGTTTAGAATAGGAACGTTTCTAAATAACATAAATAACTAAATAACATATTCGGTCAGTAGCTGAAAGTGCGGGGCGCATTTGACCGAGTAAGAACAGGTAAAAACATTATTTCGTCGCAAATGACCGAGACCGATTTTTTTAGCACTGTAACAGCTGAGCTAGTATCTGCAATTATGGGAATATTAATATTTCTTTCTTTAAATTCTCTGCACAGTTCTTCTCTTTTTTAATAATACTCCGTATATTTCATGTCGCCAATTTTAATTTTTCACTTATCCAAATCGCTTGTCCTTTTTGGGTTGCAGTTGTTTACCAATATCTCCGTGCGGCTGTGTTCTCTGAAGTCCGTCCGGCTCCCTGGTATTAAGTTATCACGGAGACACATATTTGAATGTACGATGTTGTTTACTGACGACTCACTCGTACTTCTGAATACAGAATCTGATTTACAAAAATCTATTTTTAAGGTTCATCAATTTTGCAAAGAATGTAATATAAAAATCACCACTGTAAAAACAAAGGTGATGGCATTTCGAGGTAAGGAACCAATAAGAACAAAATGATGATTAATGATGGAATTCTAGAACAGGTGGGCCTTTTAACTATTTGGAAAATAATATTGGCTATGATACAATTATGATATTGATGTTAAGTTAGGTAACTTCTAGACGAACTGTGGGATAATCAACCATACTTTTATAAAGGTACGTCGAGATTGAAAATTAAGGTTTTAAAAAGTTACGGCAGTCCCTGTACTGTCCTATGGGTGAATCATGGACAACAAACAAGGAACAAGACAGTAACATACCGGTCCCGGAAATGGCATTCTTAAGAGGAGTTAAAAAGTGTTCTAAACTTGACCGTATACAGAATCAGGCCATAAGAGAAGAGTTACAAGTGTTTAACTTGAATGAAAAATTAAAACATTACAAACAACGGTGGAAAGGACACTTAGAAACAATGTCAGATTGCAGACTGGCCAAACAAGTCTGGAAGTACAAACCTATAGGACACACAGGTGTGTGGGTAGACCCAGGAGGAGATGGCTGGAGGATCTTTCAAGGGGGAAAAGCCAGCACTTTGCCTAAGCCGTGTTGTGAAGAAGAAGATGATGATGATGATGATGATGATGATTTTATTTCTCATGCAAGCCAACATATGACAGCACTAATACATGCAAATATTACAGATATTTAAATACCACAAGCAAAATATGAAATAAGTTTCCACTGAAAGACTGGCGTGATTAGAACATTTAAAGTCTGTAGTTTCGTTTAGGTTTTGCACCATTGTGACGGTGATGAACAACTGAATTGAAGACTGAAACACAATGGTTAATTATTAACTGTTTTACATTGTTCAATCGTGCTTTACTGTCCATACAGCATACGAGTTAGTAAATTTTTTATCATATTCCACATGCGGTATTGTTTGTAGTATCGCAAAATTTATACACATATGCATACGTATATACTCATTTGTGTGTGTGTGTTCCATGTCATTTTATATTCTGTTTTCGTTATGGCATGTTCAAACTTACGTTTACTGTGCGCGCATAGGGTTTATATTACCCTCAAATATGTTTTATTTTTATTTTTATTTTTTACGAGTCGTAACAGTTTCAGCGAAGTGATTAAGCACTGTTGCTAGCCGGCCAACAGTTCCTGTGTACCTCCGCGTTTCTGAAGCTCCATTAAGAATGACCTCTATAAGCTCCCACAGTTTAGTGTTCTGCTAAACAAACTGTTTCTTATATCCCGCTGAGTGGACGCGTGCGTGCATGCGTGCGTGAGTCATAGAAACAGAGAGAAGAGGATAGTATAAGCGGGAAAGAGAGAGAGATAGGGGCCAAAGACTGATAAAAATAATTCCACCGTATGTAGGTTCTGTGTAATAGCGTTTGGATAGCGTCCAGGAAGTCGTTGACATCACCAAACGGATTGGTTTGGCTGTATAAATTTATAAACATCATTAGGCGGCAGACGCATTGTGTCCCCGAGTACGCTCTAGCACAGTATTAGCTGTTAGACTAATGTGTACAGTGTCAGCTTGGATTACGTCAGAAATTTGTAACGTATTTTTAAAATACGTTAGTTTTTAAATATGTAGTTTTTAAAATACGAAAATAAAATAAATTTCGAGTACGTCAAGCTGAATTCGTTACAGTCACGAGTTGCATAT
Source organism: Magicicada septendecula (assembly GCA_034769895.1). Lineage (NCBI taxonomy): Eukaryota > Metazoa > Arthropoda > Insecta > Hemiptera > Cicadidae > Magicicada > Magicicada septendecula. Next base: position 393,173,006 of record CM068375.1, on the reverse strand, counting down.
CTGTATAACTACGAGACTGTTGCAATACGTATGTCGTTGTTTCAGAAAAGTAATTGTTGAGTATCAATAACTCTGGTGTACAGTAATTTATTCCACTGTTTTAAGGTCACGGACCTTGTGACAATACTTTATTCACTAAACACAACAATCGTTTTTCAATAGCTCAGGACAAATTCACTCAGTCGTAGTAGTTATTCAGTAGGATAAAAACACGTACTTTGATATTATTAATGATCATCGTTGTTATGTATCGTCTCACAGAAATTAAACCTGCTTTAGTTATTTTTTTTAAATGGAAACGCATATTTCACAATCATTAGTGATCACCACTTGTAGATATCTTGCGACAAGAACTACAAAATGTGCTGTAGTACCAAAAACTCATCTGAATAGATAACGATTGAAATATTTAAAAAATTAAAATACCCGGTGGACAGCTGGCCTGTAGATTGATGGACAACCGACTGAAAGACAGATTTTAGTAAATACTATTTTTCAAGTTGATGTAGTCCTACTTTTCACTGGATCATTCATACTAAACTCGTAAGTAAGCTACACATCATAATTAAATAGCCAATCGTCCTGTGTGAGAAAACGGGACTACCCCCCCCCCTACCAAATTAGAAAAAAAATCGGTATGGAGAACCATAAATGTTCTAAGATTTATATTAAAAATCATTTTCGAAATGAAATATTTCCATACACACTACTTCTTTCTGCAACCTTAACCACAGTACTGTGGTCACTAACGTTAGCGCACTGATTATGACAGTCGATGGCACTGCTGAAACGTCTGATTTTACAGAAAACACTGGACCACGGCCAAACAGCCTGGGAAAGAATTTTAAAAATTTAAATGAAATATTTCCCTAGAAACTACTTCTTTGTTGCCGATAACGTAGTACACATATAAAAAAATATCCCTTCCCCTTCAACTATCATTTTCATTTATAGAAAATTACTCCCACCCCATTCAAATACCCTTTTCATTTATAGACATTTCATCTACCTTTCTACAGTGGATTATTATGACCTATTTCATAGGATACTTTATTTATCTAAATTAAGTACTTTACACTTGTTACTTATGTAACAAAATTAAGTACTTCACCAAAATCAATAGGCCTTGAGTCCTTTACAACATACACAAAAATTTATTTGATTCTGTTTGAATTTACGGCAGTTACCGTTCGTCACAGAAAATATTACTTTTTTAAAACATAAAACATTGCAAGTAAACATTCCCCTTAACCGATCTTCAACAAAATCAATAGGCCTTGAGTCCTCTACAAATCAGGCACATATGCAAAACATTATTTGCTTCTGTTTGAATTTGCGGCAGTTATCGTTCGCCATAGAATAAATTACATAGAGACACACAGACACTTTTCGGAAAATGAGTTTCCGTCATGTTTTGAAGGTAGTACAATCAGAATCAGCCCTTATATCGAACATGAGTTTTTTCCATTACCATACTTCCATTCCCTTATGAACATCGAAGTAATAAACTAACTCACCTAGAGCAGTTGTCCATCGTCCCGAGTTTCTATTCTTGAATTATCAATTTCTCTTTACATACAATTCTACAAACGAACATGATTATCGCAGCCATCCGAGGAAATCTGTACGGCGTATAAAATTCAATATAAATTATACTTGTATAGTATTGTCACGTGGCCGAAGGTTCGTGTTTTTCAAACAGTCTACCTGTCTCCAGCAACCGGGATGCTTGGCTGTCTGTTTTATACAAAACCGGAAGTTTAAAAATACATTTAAATGCTCGATACACAACACTGATTATGCCAATAAGAACCCTGTTGTTCGTTTTAGAAGAGTTTCATATGTAGGATTTTGTAAAGTAACCCGAAAATTAGTTTCAACTTTTGACGAATAACAATAAATGAACTTATAAACTATTTATTTGTAAATATAAGTATATCACTACCGACTCGGAACACAAAGTTTTTTATTGGTAAAAACGTAAAAGTTTTACCTTATAGCCTGAATCAGTTTTCATGTAGGGCTTTTGTTATTTGTCACATTTTTTCTTGTAAAACTGTCTTATGGATTTTTTTATGTATGTCCTTTGTGCAAAGTTTTGTGTTATTTGTGCGGCCAGATTGTTGTATATGATTTTGATTTGTGCGTATTTTGGTATGCTTGATTTGTTGAGGCATGTTTTGTTAAACATTATGTGTGCGGCGATTTTTCTGACTTTCAGTATCGTGATCCTGTAGGTTTGGACTATAGCTCGTCTTGCTATACGCAAAACTAAAATACGCACAAATCAAAATCATACACAACAATCTGGCCGCACAAATAACACAAAACATTGTACAAAGGACATACATAAAAGAATCCATAAGACAGTTTTACAAGAAACGTACGAGGACATTAAAAATCGTAACTTAAGTGTTCAGAAGGAAAGTTACAATTTATTACTAACATTAAGTGCGTGAATGAAGAGGATGAACCAACAAAACAACTATACAAGAAAAAATATGACAAATAAACAAAAGCCCTACATGAAAACTGGTTCAGGCTATAAGGTAAAACTTTTACGTTTTTACCAATAAAAAACTTTGTGTTCCGAGGCGGTAGTGATATAATTATATTTAGTTAATCAACGGACACGTCATGGACAACAAAATCCAAGTATTTATTTGTATTCCTATATTATTTATGTTTTTGTTATCTTTTTACATTATAGAAAACAGTAGGTTTTGTTGTTGATAATTAGGTATGTTAGAAGAGAAGAAAAAGAAGAAGAAGAAGAAGAAGAAGAAGAAGAAGAAGAAGAAGAAGAAGAAGAAGAAGAAGAAGAAGAAGAAGAAGAAGAAGAAGAAGAAGAAGAGGAAGAAGAAGAAATTCCAAATACTAATTACTGACACGATAAGGTAGGCCATTCAAAAATTTATTGAACATAATGGCTTTCATAAACATCATGATGGAAGTGCAGGAGCTCTTCCTATTCCGCTCAGATAAAGTACGTTATTCTGTGGAATTTTCATTATTTAAAAAATAGTTTTATCTACGAAAATACATGTACGGAATTAACTTGATAATTTACAAACTTTTCAACAAACTTAACTCGTGTTGTCAGCATATAAGGTATTGTCCAACATCATATTTTCTAGGCTGCTTCCCTACGCTGAGGAAAACAAAAAAGAATATCAATGTGGATTCACTAGGAATAGGTCAACAACAGACCAAATGTTTACACTAAGGTAAATCCTGGAAAAAACGTTGGAATATGGAGTGGCCACTCACCATCTCTTTGTGGATTTCCAGTCGGCATATGATTCAATCAACTGGAAAATGCTATACAGAGCTACGAAGGAGTTGAATATACCATCTAAGCTGGTGCGTATGGTTGGAGTAGTTATTTCCAACCATAACTTAACTATAATTCTAAGTGCCAAATCAGAATACAATCAAATCTATCTAACTCCTTAAAAACATTGAATGGGGTGAAACAAGGAGATGCCTTAGCGTGTCTGTTGTTCAACATAGCTCTAGAAAAGGTCATCAGGGATTCAGGAATTCAAACTACTGGACACATATTTCACAAGGAGGTACAGCTTCTGGGATATGCCGATGACATTGACGTCATAAGTAGGTCTGAATCTGGCTTAAAAGAAGCCTTTCAGGAACTGGAGTTGTCCGCTAAGGCTATGGGCTTTGTTATAAACCAAAGCAAATCCAAATATATGGTTGTAGGTGCTAACACTCGTGCCCTGTCTCTGCGCATTAACGATTATGAATTTGAAAATGTTCAGGGTTTTCCATATCTCGGGTCATATGTGGACTCTGGAAATGACTCCTCTAGAGACATTGAAAAATGGATATTATCTGCTAATAGCTGTTACTACGGACTGGTGAAACATGTTAAGTCAAAATTAATATGTAAAGAGACAAAAGCCAACCTATACAAGACCTTGATCAGACCAGTCCTGATGTATGGCTCGGAATGCTGGGTGCTAAAGAAACTAGATCAGCAGAAACTATCCGTGTTTGAGAGGAGGGTACTGAGTAGAATCTATGGCCCTGTGAAGGAAAACGACATTTGGAGGCGGCTGCATAATCGAGAGTTGTACGAAAGGTTTAAAGATCTTCCGATCGTGCAACTCATACAAATTAACAGATTGCGTTGGGCTGGACATGTGCAGAGAATGGCGGAGGATAGAATCCCAAAAAGAGTTATGAATTATTTGCCGATGGGAAGGAGAAGGAAAGGAAGACCGCGTACAAGATGGCTGGTTGCCGCGTACCAGGTTGGTAAGGAGGCAGTGAGGCTGGGTGCAGCAAACTGGTGGACATTGGCCGGGAGTAGAGACCAGTGGGGAAGATTTCTTTTGGAGGCCGGGGCCCGGACTGGGCTGTAGCGCCGAGGATGTATGTATGCTGTGTGTTGCAGCATGTCTACAATATGTATGTATTGTAACTCAAAGTATGTATGTATGTAACTCGTGTTGTGTTCTCATGAATAATGTTTGTGATGTGAATTCACATTGGTCATTTGATAAAAACATTTCAGAATTTATGTAAAAACGATGTTTTACTTATCTGTTATACATTAGAATGGTTCAGTTTATTTGTTGTCAAAATTGTATTACGATTCGTAGCATTGAGCGGAGGCACGCGATCAACAAATTCCATAAAGCGTTATTGTTTTAAGTCCCGATAGTCAGATATACGAAATTGTTTCCAATACAGATTTATATTATTTACATTGAAGTTTTTTGACACTTCAATATGCAAAATAATCAAAACATTTTTTTTTCTATTTCTTTTATGAATTTGCTAACTGCTATAATTTTTTATTGTTTGACTAAGCTTTTCGTCATTACTGACATCTTCAGGTCTTAAACAACCACCTGAAGACCATCCTGACCATCTTCAGGTCTTAAACTTCGTTGTTTAAGACCTGAAGATGTCAGTAATGACGAAAAGCTTAGTCAAACAATAAAAAATTATAGCAGTTAGCAAATTCATAAAAGAAATAGTAAGGATGGCTGCTAATTTAAACAATACGAAGAATTTTTTTTTCTGTTTGAAATATTCAAGAATATTATCTTAAACGATTCTGATAAACAATCAGAATGAAAAACAGTTGAATTGACATTGAAGTGATACTAAACGAAAAATAATTTAAATTATATAACACATTTGATTTTTGTTGATTACTTTTACACAAACGCTACAGTATGCATATTACATAATATATGCTGTACGTAATAAGACTACTGCAGCCACCATAGTACACTATAGTAACAATGTGGTTATATTTGCAATAATGTTTACATCTTGTGGTACGTACGTATCTTATGTATTGTGTTCGGTATAATGAATAATTAAATAAAACCATATTGAAAGGTTTTTTTTTAAAGTCATCTCATCGTGTATGGCCAGATAAGCAACACTCGTAGCACACACTATATGGAGAAGGAGACGGGCTGACAATCGGACAAACAAAAACAAACCACTGCACTGTGAAACGGGTATCAGTGACCTAAAAATAAATAAAACTTATGACAGTCATTTACATAATTGAAACAGACAGGTGGTGTGGGCGTGTAGATGTCATGGCGTTCGGAAAAGAGACAGAGACAGAGAGACAGCTGTGAAATTGTTGTGACGTCGTGTGTGTGTGTGTGTGTTTCTGTTGGAACAGACCTCTGTCAAACAACGTACGAAGTAACGCCACTGCTTACAGGAGGTATTAATGGTCACACTAATTTAACACTTCAATAATTTGATCAAACTACTAAAAACTACTTCTATTCATATGGTACCACACCTACCACTTTTCTTCTTATTTTTGATTGTCATCTTTAATACCACTCCTCATTTTTCTTCTTCTCCTTCTTCTCCTCTTGTCTTCTCTTCTTTTTTTTCTTTCTCTTCTTCTACTTCTTCTATTTCCTCACATTGTTATTCCTTCTTCATACCTTTTGGCTTATTTTCTTCACTGGGTTGAAAAATAACCGAATTCCTTAAAATAAATATCCTTGGAGTAAATTAAAAAAAATGTCTGCTGTTTTTTTTTTTGACCCACACAATCATGGTACGAGCAACTGGTCGATTAAAGATCCCACGCTGAAAGAATTGACTAAGGTAATGTAACGGAGAGTAACTGAAATAAGATTTACTGATTAACTGAGATAACAAGTCTAAACAGTTAGGTTAAATAGACCTGCTCTAGAGAAAGAGTTGCTGTGCTGTGGCATTCTCATACAACGGGTAAAAGTTTTAACGTTAATATCACTCAAAAAATGGCACCCAAAAAATATTATTAATAATTGCGACTATCCAAGTCTTCGAGTGAAGTAATGTAAGCAAAGTTTCCAGTCTCTAGTCAATAAGGCGGAATGAAATAGAAAGCATTTTTTTTGTGTTTAGCAGGTAAATCTTATCAATTAAATGATGCAGTCATCGTTCGTACGTGTCCTCTTTAAAAGAGTGAATGATTCAGTGGAGTATCTATAATTTGCCGTTGGGGGGGGGGGGCTCCGCGGTTCTATCCAGTCGGCTTCATACAAAAGAAAAACCAAGTTAAGACTAGTCAACATTACTGTCTTTAAGTGGTTGAAAAACGTGTGATAACATCCTGAAATCAGTCCCATTAAAGTAAACTTTAATAACTCAATAAAAATATGCGCTACTGAAACATTGTTTACAAGATACTTATTGGCTGAATTGAGTTTTCTATATTTGATATAGAAAACAACGTTATATTGATATATTGCCCCGTTCGTCGCGGCCCCCGTAATACTCTCCCTGGAAAAGATGGACAAGGAAAGGAAAAAAGAAAAAGTGAAAACCGATAAGTTTTGGAATAGCGATGTGATGAAGAAGTTCTTAAACGATTTGAGAGGATAATACTTATGAGAATTTTTGGGCCAGTAGTGCAAGAAGTACACTTGGCGGTTCCGCATGAATCTTGAACTTGATACATTAATAAACAGCAAAAACATAGCAAAGTTTATTAAGTCACAGAGGATTAGATGGCTAGAGCATATTTATAGATGGAGAAGACCAGAAATTCGAAAGCTATCACAGAATGGAAACCCTTGGAGTCTAGGAAGACCGAGAAAGAGGTGGACTGAGTGTGTTGAGGAGGACCTGCGAACCATGGTGATCAGAGGGTGGAAGATTGTTGCTGAGAACAGAAGTGAATGGTGTAGGATTGTTGAGGGGGACAGATCTCATAGAGGGATGTAGAGTCAGAGTAAAAAGATGACTGGAATAGCGATGTATTGGTTAAGAACGAGAGACAAACGTTTTGGAAAGCAAACAAATATACTTGGAACCGTGATAAACTGGAGAACAAGCGAGCAGAAGTATAAAGTAAAGAACTGCAGAAGAACAGCGCGTGTTGGCATTTACGTTCCACAAATAGTACACGCACTAGTAGTTTGTTTTGAGCAAAGACTGCAAAACCTTTACTCTTGACCCAGTCTCAGAAGACTAAGTGTGCCAGACGAGGCGTAGATTTGGGGGGGGGGGCAGAAAGCCAATAAATTGACGCCAACGTAAACGGTGAAACAAAGTGTAATATAAATGCTTACACAAAGTGAAACCGATTATCGGCAATAAAACGACCAAACGGTTCCAGTCAGCCTTTCCTGTGTGTGTGTGTGTGTGTGTGTGTGTGTGTGTGTGTGTGTGTGTGTGTGTGTGTGTGTGTGTGTGTGTGTGTGTGTGTGTGTGTGTGTGTGTGTGTGTGTGTGTGTGTGTGTGTGTGTGTTTAGTGACTCATCCAGTCGGCGAGGCTTTAATGTACACACAAACAAAGTGTGTGTTTAATAAACTTTTCTCGCAAAAAATATATTCGTTCTGCTCTATAAACCGAAACAGCTGCAAATAAATGTTTATATTCAGTGCCACCGTACGCTTAATTTAATGGGATTTCTCGTTCACACTGTTTTTTTTTTCCAAGAATTTTTTTAATGAATCAACTGTTTCCAGAAGCACAAACACTATCGAAGCTTAGAATAGATCACTATACACGTTTTCTTTCAGTTTGCAAACATCAACTACAATGCGCGGTTGTTGAAAATTAATAAGTTGTCTCTTTTTAATTACAGTAGAACTCCATTTATCCGAACTCCAGTTATCCGAATCGCCAATTATCCGAATCGATGTCAGGAAATTAAAAAATCCAATTTGTACAACAAAAAGTTTATTCAAACTGCAGTTACCGTACTAACATAAAACATCGTAAATAATTGAAACACATGTTAGCTATGCACCATAGTTTACATACTGTTTCGTCGTCTTTACAGTGGACCAATATCTTGCTGTCTATTGTGTGGTGTTTGTCGTGCATTCTGTTTATACAGCACACTATTTTGCCAAGCTGTTTTAATTTTGTGTTCACGTAGTGTGTATATAAAATGTCTTCTAAAACGAAGCATGACGTATTGTCGATGACGGACAAAGTAAAAATAATTGAACAATTAAAAAAAGAGTTCTACTAGTAATTTTATACAAACCACTATGTTGTCTTTGGTATTGACGAGCGCTTTCGGCAGACAAGCCATTTATCAACCTGTCATTTATCAACCTGAATCATTTACCAACCAATATCACTAGGTTGGTAAATGACCTGAAGATGGCTTGACTGCCGAAAGCGCTCGTCAATACCAAAGACAACATAGTGGTTTGTATAAAATTACTAGTAGAAATATTTGAGACCACTAACACTCCAATACAACAATAAAAAAAAAGAGTGTTGGCCGAAACGTTTAATGTATGTGCAGCCACTGCTTCTGATATAAAAAGAAATAGTTCTTCGATTTTGAACTTTGTTTCTAATTTGGAAAGTGAAGATGGAATGTCGTCCCTAAAAGTGATGACAACGCCTGAAAATAAAAACCTAGAAAATGCAGTTTTTAAATGGTTTTTGCAGCAACGGTCACTTGAAAATCCCCTCTCTGGCCCATGTGTTTGTGAAAAAGCAAAAATGTTTACTGAAAAGACGGGTGGTTTAGGCGAATTTAAAGCAAGTAACGGTTGACTACGTAATTTTAAGGCTAGACATGATATTCGAGAGTTAGATTTGACTGGAGAAAAACTTTTCGCAGATAACAATGCAGCTGATAAGTTTATTGGAGAGCTTAAAACCAAACTATAAACTACGATTCTGAATTAGTGTACAATGCCGATGAAGCGGGACATCATTGGAAAGCATTGCTCCATAAAAGTTTATCTTCAAAGAAAGGAGAACGTGTTCCTCGTCACAAAATTAGTAAAGAACGTGTGACAGTGCTTACTGGCGCCATTCAACGGGCAGTCATCGACTCTCATCGCTTTTAATAGGAAAATCAAAAAATCCTAGGGCTTTCAAAAACGTTAAAAAGCTCCCGATCGTATACAAAAATCAACCGAAAGTGTGGATGACAGCAGCGTTGTTTTCAGAATGGTTCGAGGAAATGTTTATTCCGGTAAAAAGAAATATCAAAAGAATGGGAAAAAGGAAATCGTGCTGCTTCTTATTGATAACGCACCAACCCTTCCTTCAGTGGATCTTTTGGGAAGAAGAAACGGACGTTTTAAAGTGCTCTTCCTGCCGGCATATATAACGAGTTTGTTGCAACCGATGGATCAAGATCACTGTACAAATCCTGCCTGTTCCGAGTGTGACGTGGACGACATAAACGAGTGGTTGCAGTGCGATTCTTGCCGTCAAGCCTTTGCGGAACCTGGCTGCATGCTATCGAGTTTCTACGTCAAAACAATTACCTAACTTTACTTGACATGTTCAACTGAAAAATTATAATTATGTGTGAGTATTATTTTTAATTTTTTTGTAGTAAAAGTGAAATTCTTGCAAAACACGTCTGACCTGTTTTTTTTTATTAAGATATTGTTTCATGTAATAAAAATAAGCAAAAGTAAATTTTGAGCAATTTTCGAGTTTTCTTTCATAAAATAACCTCTTTTTTATGTTTGTCGCAATTATCGGAATTTCTGCATATCCGAATTAGGTCTGGGACTCATTAGTTCGGATAAATGGAGTTCTACTGTAGTTGTTTTATTTTCTACATCCCTTCCCTGTTACCTTCTTCTCTCTTTGTTTTCATCATTCCGTGCCATTTCTTAACTCTTAACTCTCCTTGTCCTCGTTGCAAATTTCCCTTCTAATGGCTTCCCTTACTTCTGTATTACTTGTTTCTCTTTTCTTGTAATCTAGAATTTGGTTTTGAGGAGGTCGGCTCCATACAAACGAAAAAACAAGTTAAGACTAATCAACACTACTATCTTTCAAGTGGCTGAGAAACGCGTGATAACATCCTGAAGTCAGTCCTGTTACAGTAAATGGTAATAACACAATAAAAATACGTGTTATTAAAACATCGTTAAAAGATACTTATTGAGTGAATTGATTTTCCTGTATTTCGTATTTCAAACGTATGCCCTAATGCTGTGTAATAAATCTGTTTGTGTATTTTAGAAAGAGCTATTACAATATTAGCGTACACAGCCGAGAAAAATAAAATTAAACCGCCTAAACATTAAGATTCGGTCCCGTTCGTCCTCACCCGGTAAATACTCCCCTGGCGGCACTTATCTTTATATACTTGTACAACCACCCCAGCTGCTATGTTATTTACACATATTGTACAAGTAACAAAAGTGTGATGGTCCTGACCTATACAATGTAGTTTCAAAATCATTATTAACTGGTGGCAACGACTTGAGTGCCTTACTTAGAACGAAACATCCGGTTGTCTCCTTAGTTGCCCGCGCGCGCAGAGAACGGAGGGTTGATTTTCCTATATTTCATATTTCAAACGTAAATAAATGTAGTCCCCGTATATTGTACAACACGCGTTGATGAATTATTGTTTAGAAATAAATAACCAAAATTTGGTTAATTATAACATTTACAATTCTTAATTGCCGGATAGTATAAAAGTATGGACTTTGTAAACTAGTATTATGTGACAACATTGTTCAAAATAAACATTTTGTGATTACAGATGACATCTTGACATCATTTTTTTACTTCCATGTTCCGTAAGGAAATGGAAGTATGGTGATGACGAAAAAAATCGTGTTCGAGATAAGGGCTGATTCTGATTGTACTACCCTCAAAACATGAAGAAAAGTCATTTACCGAAAAGTGTCTGTGTGTAGTTTTTTCTACGGCGAACGATAACTGCCGCATATTCAAACAGAAACAAATAATTTTTTGCATATGTGCCCGAATTGTAGAGCACTCAAGGATTATTGATTTTGGTGAAGATTAGTTAAGGGGAAGGGGCCGTTTACCTGCAACGTTTTATGTTTTAACAAGACTAAGTACCTAATTTTGATAAATATAATATCCTGAAAAGAAGGTCATAATAATCTTCTGTAGCAAGATAGATGAAATATCTATAAATTAAAAGGGTAGTTGAAGGGGGAGGGAGTAATTTTATATAAATTTAAATGATAGTTGAAGGGGGTGGATGTAATTTTTTTGTATGTGTGCTACGTTATCGGCAACAAAGAAGTAGTTTCTATAATCTGTCAAACATAAAACTCGATTTACAAGGAACACACCCAACTTGTTAGAAAATATCGAACCGAATTCAAGTAAATAATTTTAAATATAAATCTTAGAACATGGAAGTCATGTATGATTCTGGATACTGATATTTTATTGTTCTTTGAAAGACTCGAGTAATTAGAGTTTTAAATAAATTTTCTCTTAAAGGGAATACGTACAGACAAGAAAAACATTAGTAACATGCACAGGGCAGAAGACAAAATAGAGACCACAGAGTTTTAGACTTTTTAAAAAGCTGTTTCTATCCTAAAAAAATTAACATCGTCATTGGTGAACTGATTTATTTTTCAATATAATACCAAAAGCATAGTTTATATTGATTTTTTTTTAAATTCATTGTTGAATTAAATTAAAAAGTAAGAGTAATATAACAATTAAAAAGGTAATAATAATTAAAAAGGCAATATTTTAAAACAAATAGTGGAAAAGAGAATTTCATTTAATGCAGAGGCAAGTCTTGCATATGTGGACATCGATAAAGCATTTGACAAGTTGGATAGAGCAGCATTATGGAGGGTAATGCAGAGAAGAGGATATCCTATTCATTTAATAAAGGTAATTAAAAGTTTGACATACAAATTAAAGTAGGTAACAAAATTATCTGTAGGTTTAAAACATCCAAAGGGTTATTGCAAGGCTGCCCAACATCGCCCACGCTGTTTAAGATATTTTTAGAATATGCATTAACCATGTGGAAACAGAAATACCATGGAATGGGAATACCGATACGAAATGAACACCTGTACACACTATGCTTCGCCGATGACCAGGTAGTTATAGCCCAGGATGAAGAACATCTAAGGTACACGGTCAGAAAGCTGAATGAAGAATACGCAAAGATGGGATTGGAAATAAACATAAAAAAGATTGAATACTTAGCAATTAGAGATGAAGAAACAACAGATTTAGAAGTAGACGAAAATGTTAAAATTAGAGGAACAGACAAATTCAAGAACTTAGGATTTACACTGAGTACACAAGGCACAAAGGAAGAGGAAATAAAAAGTAGATTAGGGCAGACTAGAACAGGGATTAGACAATTACACAGTGTTATATGGGACAAAAATATTTAAAAAAAAAATGATATATCAGACCATAGTCCAAAGCATTATGACGTATGCAGCCGAAATATGGGTTATTAACAAAAAGAATGAAATAAATACGGTACGGTCATGTCCGGAGAGCCCAAAATAGGTGGATCAACAAAGTGACGGAATGGAGTCCATTAGGAAGGAGAAAAAAGGGAAGACCGAGAAGATCTTGGAGGGACGAATTGGATGAATCTATGGAACGTTTAGGACTTGAGGAAGGACAATGGGAACATCGGGAGAATTGGAAAGCCAGGTTGAAGGAAGGGAGACGGCACTAGCTGTAGCAACCCTATTATATATATATATATATATATATATATATATATATATATATAATTAAAAGTTTGTATAATCGAACGCAGATACGGATAAAAACTAACAGATTGTCAGAGCCCATTGGAATAAACCAAAGCGTCCGGCAGGGTTGCAGTCTTTCTCCAGTTTAATATCTATATAGATGATGCCATAGGGAAATGGAAATTGGACGCGCCCAAAGCATTATACTTGAGGATAGGATTTTACTTAAATATTTTAATGTATGCAGACGGTCTTGTGATCATACAAGAGAATGAAAATGACCGCCAAAGGTCGTTGTTTTATCTTACTGACATTTTAACAGATTACAATCTAACCATTTCCTTATCCAAAACAAAAGTTATGGCTTTTCCTGGGGCAACTCATATTAGAACAAAGATTGTCACACAGGACTCGTCAATAGAACAGGTGCCAGATTTCAAGTATCTAGGGTGGCAGCATCACATATCAAGATGATTCGGAGATTGAAAGCAAAATTAGTCTCTTCCAGTCGCTTTGTGGCTGTATCATTAAACATTTAAATAAGAAAACAAGGAAAGAGACGCAACTGAAATGTTATAATGTAATGGCCACACCTCTACTACTGTATGGTAGTGAGACTTGGATTAGAAAGGCCAAAGATATGTCTAGAATACAAGGAGCGGAAATGAGGTTCTTGAGGGCTGTAAAGGGTTGTACTAGGACAGATCTTATAAGAAATGATCATATTAGAATGGAGCTAGGCATAGCTGAAAGCTTAAATGAGAAAATCTCCCGGCACAAAACGGAATGACGGTTACATGTAGAGAGAATGGATCCTACTAGATTTTCAAGAAGAGCCCTTGACTATCATCAGAGGGGGAAGAGAAGTGTGGGAAGACCCCGTAAGCGATGGTTGGATGATTTCCATTGAGCCTGAAACAGGCTGCTAGGCTAAGCCGTAAAGGATGACGACGACGATTAAAAGGTGTAACAAAATGCAATATCTTATTTAAGTAGGCGCGGATCCAAGGGGGAAATCCCCCCCCAAGTCACATCAAACGATATTTTTCTCTTTGTCGTGTGACTGTAGAATAGTGTTATGATTATGAATATGATAAAAAATTCATATCACGTTATGTAGGTTCATGTTTCTATTGCAAAATGGCTTTAAACTGTACCTTACCAACATGTTAATTTTTGTTTGAGACATAACTTAAATGAGTAGTGTGTATTTTAAAGTGTAAGTGAATATTATTAAAGGAACACTGAACTGACAAACACGCATACATGATTGTATACTTGTAGCCTACGTTAATAAACGTACTGTGTTCATAATAATACACTGTATATTTATCTTCACTGATTGCTATCATTTATACTTTAGATCATTAAAGAATGGTCCAAATTTTCATAATCCCCCTCCCCAGAAGCCAACTATTCTCCCCCTCCCAATTGCTTACTGGATCCTCCTCTGATTTAAAGTAGGGATGAGGATCGCCAGAAAACCATCGATGTTTAACATCGTGAAGAGTACATCGATGTTAAAAAAACATCGGTATGAAAACATCGATGTTTTTATGCCAATGTTGCAATTCAAATAAAAATCTATGCTTTTTACATGTTTGTAATAGTAAAAATAATTGGGATGGATAATAAATAAAAATAATTAAAGAGAAGAATAATATACCGCGATACTTTACTCACTTACCTGATCAGAAGATTCTGAAAAACCAAAAGCCCTTGGGGTTACCACCACATTTTGATAGGCGGAATGTGGAAACCTCAACACTGTACCCGAGAAAACAATTTAAATACATCCTGCTTCCCCGTATCAGAATTTCCAGGGCAGTTGACGAACTCGTTGAGAACAGGTTAGGTAAAGGCGAGGTGACGTTAAAATAATTTAACTCACATTCATAATTAACTAAATCTATTCATTATTATTTATTACTATAATGATTATAAAGTGTTTTGAACAACATAGGCCTACATAAAACCACCTCGTTTAACAAAAACAAAAACTTCTTTAAATCTATGTCAGGTTTGTTTGCTCCTAGTGAAAGTTTAAATTACTATTCCCAAAGAGAGATAGGCCTATAAATTCTCTTATTTTCTTTTAAACAGTAAAAGCTTAATAAAATCACAGTGTAAAGTAACACTGTTAATACTTTTAGTTTCAATTTATTTATTATAAAAAATTATACAGGTATATGTATAATAAGTATATAATAAGAGGTTTTCGTAATTAGTACCTGTTAGTTTTTTTGGAACGGTTAAGCTGGTATCTGTAACTTTCGAATACTAGTTTAGCCCACCTCTGTAAAGAACAGAATATGAGATAAAGTAATACAAATAGGGTACATGGAAAGAAGTGTAATTCATTTTAAAAATACCTGTAACGTTGCAATATATCTTTTGGGTGGCATGATTAACGGGTAGAGAATTATGAACGATGCCGATGATATTAAAATTTCAAAATTAAACTGTTTAAATTATGTTCTAACACTATCACAATTAAAAGAGAAAAACGCTATACCCAGTATGAAAAATAATTAAAAAATCTAAAACTAAATCTGAATGAAAACCAAATACGACTAACGTAAAGGGTAAACCGTTATTTCGTACGTATGGCACGTATGTAAGCTAAAGCTACCTTTGAAACTGTTGAAACCTATGTAACGGTCTCCTATAAAACGGTTTTGTTTAGTTTTACCATATTATTACGTCACTACGCTACTATGTAGCTCATATACATGGTACCTATCGTTTACCTAGGTTAGGGAGCAAACTACGTAGCCATTAATATCTAAAATAAAAATTTGTTGATTTAAAATAAACTAAATTTAACAATCGACTTAAAAAAGTCTTCATTACAAATTAAAAAAAGTGTTCAAAGGAAAACATCGAAACGAAACCATCGATAGTATGAAAACATCGCAACTGAACCATCGATGGTAAAAACATCGAACATCGAACGTTAACCATCGATGTTTTTGGAACACCGGCCATCGATGCTCATCCCTAATTTAAAGACACTAACAGTTAAAGGATACCTTGAATATACGCGTACGCTGCTACACATGAAGATTTGAATAAAGTATTCAACTGTTTTAAAAATAAAGTAAATATTCTTACTGTGATTCTTGTACTACGTTTTTGTGTCACGGACTCTGCCAAGCGAGGAAAATGAACGAGCTGAGGAAATGACAAAACGTTTCGCAAAATACTGCCTACGTTTACAAGTTTGAAACCAAGAAAAACGGAGGGCAGAGAGTTATGTACTGTGCGACGGTAATTGCATCATATAAGTAAACAGCGAGTTTGACACATTCGAAGTTTTGTAAAGACACAACAAGAAGATTAATGTGGCCGCATGCGACGTCAGAATGCGTAATGAACGGTAATGAGGAGACTAACTTTTAGAACTGACGTGTTTTGGGAAACACGCAACACGTGTGTGGAATACAGAAACGCCACACAGGACAAACAGGACTAAGCTTACAAAGAACGAGAAAACTGTTGTATCGTATTCTCTCGTATGCTGAATTAGACAAGTAAAATAACTCTTTGATTTCCTTACCGCTACGCGATTTAGTATTAAGCTGCGTGACGAATTTTCCTGTCTGATGTTTTGCTGTTGTTTCGACTTCTTGTTATCTGTAGACATTCCTTAGTTGTTGTCTCATTGTCGTTTTATTCACTCACGTTTCGACAGATTTTGAAACCACTTGATTATTTTGCGTAATACGGAACATTCTCGTACAGTCGATAGCGTCGTTCTACAAGATTATCAAGTAGCCCAGCCAGTGTGTTTTTCTGTCAACGCCGCGCTGAAGTATTCTATAGAATTTTCGAGTGCTTGTTAATGACGCATATTATGGAACCCTGCAGATTATAAATAGCCAACACCTGCCGCTTGAAAGTCAGTTTACGTTGGGCGATTACACCGTGCGTTCAAGTGCTTATTAGTGAAAAGTGATCATTGTGGGGGACTATATTACTTGACATTTTTATTGCGTGTGTACAAATTTAACTTGAATTATTGTACGAGTATAATCTTGTTGAATAACTTGTTGATTACAAACTATTAATTGTGATTGATTAAAACTGGTGATTACTGACTTAATTGGTGTCTTTATTTTGGTTTTCCACTGTACCATACGACGATTAGTGAGACGGTCGTAACAATACATTAAATTAAATTAATGCCAATATTTTTCTATAGGAAGCCTCCCCGACGCATAAGCAAAGAAAACTGACTGTATACTTTCATTGTCACAGAAAATACGTTTTTAATTACGCACATTACGAACTAAATACAAACAACAAAAGTCGCTTGTGTAAAACAAATTACTGCAAACAACAGCGAATATGTGAGACTATCAAGCATTTATCTATTTGTTTGGGGTATGTCTCACAGTAATTTTTGAAGACATCAACCGATTTCCATAAAAAACTAGCATACGTATTCTTAGCTTTACAACCCTACAATAAATCACTCAGAGTGGTCCACCCAAAAATAGGGAAGCAGCGGCAAAAACAGGTAAAAATTAATTTAAATAAAACTCACAAAATCCACGTGTATTATCTAATTAAGGATGATTTTAACAACAATATGAATATATTGTTTAGGTTTGGAAAACGTACACATTTTTGGACTGCAGAGCCCAAAAATTGTATAGCAATTTTACAAAATTTTAAAAATACTTGGCGGGAATCAAACTGAAGAGCACAATTTCGAATTAGCATTTACACTGAAAGCTTTTTGACTTTAGGTACGATACGGGTCTAAAATGGAAGTTAAACTTCTGAAAAATTGTAAAAGTCTCTGTGTGGCACCAAACTATGAGGAATTTTATTGAAAATATGAACTCAGCATCTTTTATAATTTGTCAAAATTAATATTTCTTGCAAATTATGGACCGCCTTTAAAAGTGTTTAAGCTGTTTGCAGAAAAAACTTTAATATTGTTATCACTTAATATTTGTGAAACGTATTCAATACAGGTCTATCCGTGCGTTTGAAAACATACATAAACATGAAACCAAGAATAAATTATTTATTATTTCAGCATTATGATTAGAGACGTAACTGAAAAATAACAATGAAGTATTTGGTAGTTTCAGTGTTCATTACATCCATAATAATGAAAAAAGTAATAACTTTTGTCTAGGTATAAGGTACGGCAAACTCTCCAATAACGTTGTGACAACGTATAGCCCAGCTTGATGTTTCTTGGCTGGCATCGTAAGTACGAAGAACTTTATTCACAGCACTGAAAAAAATAAAATTCTACTTTTTTTCTAGTAAAAAATAAATTTTGTTCAAAGTAATGACAGAGGTCACCAGATAGCTTACTAGTAATTTTAGCGATCAGGTTGATTAATAAATTCAAGAAGTGTCAGTATTTGTGCAATATTGTACTGAGGTATTTTAGTAGTGCCAGGATGAACGTACAACTGACATTTTACAAATTTTTGCAGTCCCAGCAGTGTTTATGGGTAGGAGACTTGGAATTTTACAAAGGAGATAAAAAGAAAGTGGAAATGAGAAAATGAGATGTCTCACGGCGATAGAAGTGTATAAATTGGCTGACAGGAAGAGCGGTGAATTTATAAAAGAGAAACTAAATAAAAAATAATGGCGTTTAAAGGGAAATTCCCAGTACGCTCCAAAATAGTAATAGACAATAAAATTATTGGACAGATATCCCGTCTAGGGTGCGACGTAAGTTGTGGATATGAAAACGATATCGATAATAAAATAAACAGATACCAGAGGATGTGTAGAACAATTCATAAGACTCTGGGACAGAAAGTACGAAAAGATACAGAATTGAAATTTTATAAAGTAATGGCGGCACCAGTATTCATGTACGGGAGTGAATCGTGGACGCTTACCGAAAATCCGAGAAAACGAATTGAAGCTGCTGAAATGAAATTCTTAAGGAGAGTCAAAGGACGCACCCTAAGAGATCGTATAAGAAATGCAGACATAAGGCAAGAGCTGAATATATACTCGATAAACAATAAAATTACATAAAATAAAGAAAACTGGAAACAACACATAAACAGAATGGGTGACTCGAGAATACCCAAAGAGATAATCCGGTATAAGCTTCTTGGAGAACGAGATAGAGGCAGAACAAGAAAACGGTGGCTGTGAAGACGGAACAGGCTGCAAGCCTAATCCTTGAAGTGGAGAAGATGTAGTAGAAGAAGAAGAAGACGAAACTAAGTAAATTTAATACAGTGGCACCTCGATACCATGAACCTCAGTAACATGAATTCCTTGATAACACGAATTCTTTTCAATCCCCTAAAATGTCCCATAACACTCAATGTTAAAAATACCTCTACAACCCGAAATTCCTTAGTTAATAACCTTGATAAGCCGAATTTTCGTTGATTTGAGAACAAAATACTGTACTAATTAACCTTTATAACACAAATTTTTACTCTACAGAAACTCTATAGGAGAATTTGACCTCTATGAGACGAATTACCCACGGCAGCGAGCTTGTTATGAACTAGGACCTTGATAACATGAACTTTTGTTATCTTAACCTTGATAACAGGAACCTCGCTTTGACGAATTCCTCGATAACACAAATTTTTTTATAATCCCCTTGAGATTCGTGTTATCGAGGTTCACTGGACGAGCAAAGACAGACACGCAGAAATAATTCTAAGGATCATGTTGATTGGTTGACAAAATCTCGAGCTACTAAAATGTTAAAGGATTATAATAAGCCCAGCTGTAGCAGACGATGGATGTGTGGGACTTTCTAACAGCGATATTCGTTTTACGTTAGCTAGACAGTCATGTACGGAATGAAACGAATTCAACGACACAGTGCTGTTATTTCATGATTTACCCAGTCAAGACAAATGCTTACTACTGGGTTGAACAGCTAATTTAATTCTGTGTCGAAACATACATTGTCGGGTATGTCATAAGGCACAAGACTAGTTGTAAATTATTATAACACCTTGGCAACCACTTTACAAGTACTGTTGTCACGAGAAATGAATGTCACTTTATAAATAGATGCGCTAAATAAAGGAGAAGTCGTAACGCAACTAACACAATTAATACATGTGCCACATAAATATTACGATTCTAGTGAGCGGGTGTCTACAGTTACAAATGTTCAGACTTTAATGTCAGTATCATTCGTTTTCCCTGCAAAAGGAATAAAATTTCCTCCCTCTCAGGCCTATTACTGAGCATTCACAGCGACATTTCACACATCAGCCACAAGTGTTTACTTAATTCATGCCAATACGGAGACTCTCCCCATGAACATGCCTCGCACACGTTTTTCAAGTGCTGCAGATTCGCAAAACTGAGGATGGTACTGAAAATGGAGCTCGGGGAGTTCACGCTCGGGGAGTTGCGCTTGTTTCGAGGTAAGGCGGAATGGGACCGCATCAATGCATTTATTCAGTGGGTCTTACTAGAAAAAACAGACAGGCTCAACTTGCACCCAACGGCCAGTAGAAGAAGAGGAACAACTAGAAGGAGCCCGATAAGGGCGCAATAGGCTCCATCCTGAAGTAATACGCTAAGTGGTTCCAGGATGGATATGGATGGCTGAATTAGTGGTTTTTTTAGTGGGTGAGAGTCCCACACACCAGAGGAAGCACGGCCTCCTCTGACAGTGCATAAATCACTCCCCCCCCTATAAAAAAACTTAATTCATAGTAACAATATATTACGAGAAACGTTGTGAGCGTAATAAAAACTCTCCAATCTTTTTAAACAACATACTGAGAGTCGTTAATTCAAACTACGTACATAAGTTCTGTTGTCCACCTTAAAATCTATCCACTATTAAGGACTTTATTTGAATGGAATTTTATCAAGTCGAACGTATTAAATACATTTTAATCTCAAATAATTTCAAAGAAATATTTTACTTCTTCATTTTGAAGATATGCACTTGCCGTTACGACCTTGGAAGCAGTCTCTTACTTTCTGTTGAATAAGTAAGTAGACCCCTTTAGCAAAAACGAGCAGACGCTCGCAAATTCCGAGATCCCCATAACGTAGAAACTTCTGAAATTTTGTAGTGAGTAATTCGCCATAGTGAACCTTGGCTAAGCTTATATAAAAATAGAAAGCGATAAAGATATTTTAGTCACGTATGCGAATTATTGTACAGCGATTCCTGTGCGACGTATTTAGTTGAGCGGGTGGTTTCTTTTACTATATTGAACGCATTATTTTAGTATGAGCTACCGAAATGTTTGATGAGAACCAATAAAATTATTTAACTTAGCAATACTGTTATTATTTATCGAGTGTGGTTCGTATTGGACAACTGTGTAACATAGAAGACAATCATCATCATCATCATCATCATCATCATCATCATCATCACCACCACCACCACCCCACCACCACCATCAAGGACTAGGCCTTAGACCTGTTCCGAAACCCATCTCCTCTTCGGTCTACCGACATCTCTCTTTCCAGTAGGGTGATAACCCAAAGCAGCTACGGATAGACGGATATCAGGCATGCGATTCAAGTGTTCACGCCCTCTCCTTCTGTGGTATTCTGGTGCAAGACGGATATCAGGCATGCGGTTCAAGTGTTCATGCCCTCTCCTTCTGTGGTCTTCACTCTTCTGGTGCAACGGTACAATGTTTAATTCGCGTCCAATATACCCGTTCCTTTTCCGATCCAGGAGAGAACAACCTTGCGTCCCTCTTAGAAATTTCATTCCAGCTGCCTGAATCCTCTGTACGTTCCTTTTACCAAGAATCCATGTCACACTAGCATACAGGAATGTGGGGACAATGTGGGGAAATTTCATTCGGGTATCCTTGAGTGTTTTACTTTTTAGGTACGTATGAATAGTTCCACAGATGACTGTTTTATAAGAAGTAGTTGAGTTGAAGTAGTTATAATTCAATTCTGTGAGTGTCGATTGCTCTGGCGCGTAAAAATTTATTTCAGTTCTATGATCACATTCTACACTATCCACGTATCAGTAACATATTTCTTACAGTGAACTTAATTTTCTATAGTTTCTATTTTCTTACCCGAAGGAACGAAACCGATAAACGATGGAATGATTTTCGAAGGAGACGATTACGATGCGATTATCATCACATCAAGCAACGTTCCATTTCTGCATGGCAGGTTTTTGGTTATCCGGTATTTAAAAATATCTGAAGAATGAAAAACGACACTACCACTCACAGTCTAAAAATGTTTAATGGCATTAAATAAAGTATAATATTAATTATAATACTAATCGTGCTAATATACTAATATCCTCTTAAATAATAAAATACTTTAATATTGAATTATTTAATATACTTTCTTAATATTATAGCCTATAAAGTAATATGAATGGCAAATGTATACTAGAATATAACGTAAATATACATGACAACTTAATTTAAATAAAATACCTACTGTTTTCTGGTCAAGGAAGCTACACTTTACGGACATACCTTTTTCACTTTTATTATTATTATTTTATGTTTGAATCTCACGCGTCCAGGAATTGACTGTTTTTATTTTGGCACTACTGACTGGCCTAGCGTCTCGGATCCGTGACCTTGGCAATGCTGTTTTAATTACATAAACAGACACACGTGGGCGCCTGTAGTAGTGTCGTCTCTAATAATAATACAAGATTACATAACGATCAGTACAGCCGTGGATAACAACAGCTGATTGTTACGCCTGCAGGGATTGGACCCATGGCATCACGGTAACAGGTGAAATTGGAGTTGGGTTTACTTGGCAAGCATTCAGTGGCGAAAGGTACAGTAATTAAGATGTCGACAAACGCGTTAAGTAATAACGCTGCGCCTGTCATCATTAATCATGAATGTGTTTTCTCGGGAAACATTACGTTTTTCATTTGTGAAATCTGGGCGGTTTCCTCCTACTCGCTAATGCTTACAAAATAGAAGTTAGTTTTGTCTTGGCAATAGCCACAAGAATTTGTTACACACATGAGGCAGTCTGAGGTGGATTGTTAGGTCTTTATTACACTACCCAACTGATTTCAAGCCTACATGAAACTAGTTGCACGGTAGTAGAAACAGGCTGCAACTGCTCTGCAACCAGTTGCAGAGTAAACATAGCGTCTATACTACTATTATATAGAGGTAAAATTTGTTTGTTTCGTTGTCTGGGCTAACCTAAGAAACAATCGATCCGATAAATAGTTTATTTCACACCCGTGTTCCTTGAAATTTGAGGATGGTTTTAGACATAAATTTGAGCCAATAACTTTGATAATTTTCAGGAACAGAGATTTAAAACGGTCCCATGTCATGAAAGATTTGTTAATTTGGATATAGTGAAATTTTTGGCATGCGATAAACTTTCATTCTGTAAGAGATGATTATTTAGTGTCAGCGAGTGAAATTTAGATGAAACTACAGATTGTATTTTGGTTTTTGTTTCAATAAAATCTCCCTTTTCATTTTTGAGATATTGGCGGTTTGTAAAAAATTTTAAACGTTTTGGCGGTCCCATGTCATGAAATTTCTTCCTTGTCTACAGAATGCGCGCGCAGCAGAGTTGCATGCAATCGGTTGCATAGTGTAATAGGCTACATTTGAATCAATTCCCCACAACGAGTGCGTGAAACTAAAAGTTGCAGGAACAGTTGCAAGACTTGCAACTGTTTTGTAATCGATTGCAGACAGTGCAACCAATGCAGTAAGTGTAATACGGTACATTTAAACCAATGCCCCACAACTTCTTTTGCAATCAGTTGCGTAGTGTAATAAAGGCCTTACCTCGCCAGTTACCTGACTACATTTGGAGAATTTGTTTAGACGTAAGGGAAGAATGGCCACTGGTCTACTATAGTAGATCGTCAGTTATCAGAACGTCAATAATCCGACCTATCAATTGACTATGCAAATTTTCAAAATCATATTCACTCAGAAAATTATATCGTGCAGATAATTTATTTGAAAGAAAGATTGTACGACGTGTTTGTGGTCATACATATAAAAATTGTGTACTTTTCCAGTACAATAGATTAAACGCACTCTTTTTAGCACGCCTTTCTAAAACAAACAACATATCCTTCACAATAAAAATGATTCATAAATGAAACATGTTAGGAATCGAATCTTCTGCTTTGATACTTAGTTGACGAAAGTATATAGGGTGATTCAAAATTTCACGGCAATCTCTCGGATGTTGATTCTATAGCTAACAATAAGAAAAAAGTTCATATAGACATACGTCCGAAAATTTTGGTCTGTTTTGTTTTTAATTAAAGTGGAATTTTCAAATTTGTACTTACTTTTAATAGACTTTATACACATCGCTTTTCTCATAATAAAATGCTCTACAAAGTTAGTTAGAAATTTTTATTTGTTATTGGCGAATTAACAAAGTTATGTTATCCCAAATCTAAAAACGTGCGTTTTTCCACCACAATGTTTTGTGTTTAACACACTTTTTCTTAGAAACTAATTAAGATAGACCTCTGGGACCTCTTTTATCAATTTTATCAGATTAAAAACCATAAGGAATCACCAAATTTACCCTTCACTTTATAACACAAGCATTTCAGTATGGCGTCATTTTACCGTGGGAGCAGAAATCAGGGCGAACTGGTTCGCGAGCCGTAACTCGCTAACGAACTATTTTCGGACCTATGTTTATATGAACATTTTTTCTTATTTTTATCTATACAATCAGCATACAAGAGATTGACGTGCAATTTTGAATCACCCTCTATAATTCAATTGTAATTATAGACGTATCGAATGGTGTTTCAAACAAGTAATATTCTGACATTAATGCCACGGTTCCGTGAACGTTGTCGCATATGACGGAGCGAATGACTATTAAGCTTTCAACAGCTTAGGATTCAAACAAAAACAATACATTGTTAGAAAGATTTAGTAGAAGAAGAAAATCCAAGTGTAAAAAATGCGAAGACGACGTGCACGAAATAAACAAAACATCCTGTTATTGGCACGCGGAGGATTCGTATTTACGGAATTTTTAGTGTAAACCGTTTCTTTCTGACATCATATCCGGTCGACACAAACTGACTTTTAGTAAACCAGTATACCGAACATGTATCAGTTGGGTAACTAAAACTGTAAACTGCTAAATACGGCAGACTAAGTTTACTTTTCATACTTGCTTTATATGAAATATACATATGAACAACAGCTAAGTCTGTGCTGAAAATCGACGTCATGGACTCGGTACCATAACCTGTATATTCCGTAATTTAATATCCTTAAATGCCTCCATGGTATCCAACCATGTGAAACACATACGCGCGCGCGCGTGACGGTAACAGTGTAGGTCCGGGGCGGATTTCTTTCTGACGCCCCCCTCCCATAAGGTGGGTGTTCATAATCCAATTTATCTTTAAGTAATACATAGCAAAAACACTTTACTGTTATATATTTATTGTCTAATCACTGTGTACAATTGTACGTGGTGTTGTCTTCGATGTCACTCACAATTTTGTTCACTCACACAATATGTGATACACTTTTTTGTGAATTCGTTCGTTCGAGTAACCGACTCGATTTCCGCACTCCGAATTATCCTCTGTTCGGTAAACATTCTGATGATTCTTAAATAAATAAATTATTGGTGTCCTGAAATGTTAAATATTTTGCACTGGTGAAATCTCTTTTAACGTAGGCCTTACATGTTATCACCCGGTATTTCACTCCGCCGTTTACATTTTCGTACCGAGGCACGTCCTTCTTGAGTCGTTGTCGCTGCCGTTGCCGACCGTGCTGTTTGGGGTTCAATTTGCAACTTTCGACTGCGTGGTGAGGCATTGATGCCAGGTACAACTGACGCTTCTTTTTTAGTATGAATATACGTATTTCTAATAATAAACTTACCTTTATAAGTTTTTTTTAATATTTGTAAACACTTTATAATGTAGGGTTGTAAGGTAGATTTCAAAAATAATATGAAAAAATCTTTCCAATCGATCGACGAAATCCTGGACCTAGGATAGCTGGAATCTCCTAGTGTTGCGTTTCAGGACGTGACAATAGAACATTTGCAAATAAATTTCAAAAAATACCGAAAAAACTTAATTTTACAAATCTGGAGGCCCCCTACTAAGTGGGGCCCGGGGCGGTCAGTCCCCACGCCCCTCCTTTAGTCCGCTACTGAACTTACGGTTTATCGCAAACTTAGCGTCACTCTTCTTTATTTTCAAAAACGTTTTCGTAATTTTTACTCTGTTTTTGTATCGTATTCTTTGGCGATCCCTTTCCGTTTTTGTGTTAGTATTAATTTAAAACATTATTTCTAGTAATCTTCCCTTGTCCATTCTTTTCGTGCAGCCATACCAAGAATGTTGATTCTCTTGTATTCTTTTTTAACAATATCTTCTTAGACGATTCTTTCTGTATGGTAATAGACCTACCTATTGTTACTGGAATAACATGAGCTAAGAAACTAAGATCATATTTTATAATTTCTTAAACAGTGTATTTTTAATGGTAATTATTTTTCTTTTAAGGATTCTACCCAGTGTCCAAACGTTTGAGCCATAAATACCTGTACTTTCTGTTAATGCTTAAAACAGTTGCAGATTTTATATATTCTTTGTATACTTACTCCATAACACCTTCAGTAGTCTATTTGTTATCATTCTGTCTCCAGCATTTTCCTTCATCTTTTCTTTCGTCACTAATGAACTGTGCTCCAAAATATTTATAAACACAGGAAAAAGAAACACAGGAGTACATCACCACCTTAACATTACCATGTAAAGGGCACAACAGACATAATAGGGAGAATACCCAAGAAACATCACGTCAGGACAACATTCAATACACACAAAAAATCAACGCCTTTCTACAAAATCCGAAGGACCGCACACACTTAGAGAGACAAGGTTGTTAGAGGGACTAATAAAAATTGTTACTGGTTACAAAAGTGTTGATTGCAAATCCTGTCACTCTGGGCTCCAGCACACTTTTCGCTTCCTCTAGGCCAAGTAGTCTAGTTTTTAAATTTTGCGTAACGGCTTAAGTGGCCGTTATAAGGTGTATATCAAATACCATGCAAAAACTGCGACCGATCTTATATCAGCTACT
Organism: Magicicada septendecula; assembly: GCA_034769895.1. NCBI lineage: Eukaryota > Metazoa > Arthropoda > Insecta > Hemiptera > Cicadidae > Magicicada > Magicicada septendecula. The sequence goes on along the minus strand of CM068375.1, from coordinate 393,145,995 downwards.
CTGGGAGAAATATCCGTCAACGCGTCCGGGAACACGAATTGGCAGTAGCAAAACAAGAAGACGATACATCCCTGACGAAACGCACCAAAGAAACACTTTCGATTTCAAAAAAACACAAAAATCTTAGCTCTAACTAACTATAAGAAAATCAGACAGTAGGCCTACAGGAAAGCCGTCGAGATTTACCGGATGAGGGAGGGAGCGGTCAACTACAGAATGAATTTACTAAATTAGCGATAACTTGGAAATTCCTATCTGACAGTTCACAAATTAATAAACAACATATGAACACAACACACTCACCCCCACGCTCTAACCTTCACCCAGGGTAAAAATCACAAGGAAAGCAAGATATAAAACGCCCGCCGTAGTTAAATCAACATCAATACACTTTGAAAATGTTCCGGGAATACGGAACGAAACGTCGGTGATATAAACATCGCATACAGGGACGTACCCAGAAACCTGCTACAACAGATATTCACCGTGAAGACCTTCGCACGAGCATATATAGTTAAATATCTATTAAATAGTATGATTAATTATATATATTGTTTAATATGTTTAATAATTATAAGCAGTAATTTAGAAAATTCAGAATTTAATGAATGAGTGGTGACGAAGGACTATATATGGTTACTAACAAAGGAACTATATACAAAGTGTGTAACTATATTATCTGCTTATATTATCATATGTAGGCAACAAATATACATCCCTCCATGAGATGGCAGAACACAACAGATGTATACTGAAAGAAACAAGTAAATAAATAAATAAATAAAATATGCCACCGAGAGAAGAAACGGATTTAGTAGGATTCCACGTTTGTGTCAATAAACAGATACCGGCAACATTATTGGCTGTCAGGTACGAAAGACACGCTTCGATCTAGTTTGACGGTCGGTAATTTTTTTGCCTACGACGGACGTGAAACGTAACATTCGTTTTCAGTGAAAACGAAGCACGAAAGTGCAGAAACGAACGCATGCGCTCAGTCAGACCTTGAAGACACATTTGGATGAGGACAGTCACGGAAAAATGATCGTGTTTGATGTTAATAAACACTAAAGGAAAGAAACTGTGCTAGCACTACGTTTCAATTGCGACGGTTTTTTTTAGACTCAATGTTGTGATCTAGTTTTACACTGGTTATTGACGTACTTTCTTATGTGTTGGAATATAATTGACTTATCTGCGGGCTTTACGTTACTTCCTTAGTACATGTCCAGGTTGGCTTTAGTATTTGGTTATAAAGGAGAAACTTATTAGTTACTGACAAAAACGTACACCCATTTTGTATTAGTTACTGATATACAGTACCCAACTCCTCTCTTTCCCTTTCATATGAGTTTTCCAGAATTCCAACAAATTGTGATATAAAACAAAGCCAACTTGGGATGAAAATAATAAAACGTATAAAGTTAACGTATAAGAAGGCGCTAAGTGAATGTATTACGACAATTGTAATTGTCATTTCTGTCTGTCTGTCTGTCTGTATCTACATATATATTTATCTATCTAACTGTCTATCTTTTATTTTAAATGCTCAGAAAACGACTTTGTACGGAATACTATATATACAACAGAACATTATAAGAGTTTTTTATTCTATTGTTGTAAGTAGGTAGCTGACAAATATAAGCGATGTCTTATGGCAGTTTGCAACAAGAGAACATAATTTTCAAAAATTTAAATTGGCCACAACGTGATTTCATTGAGAATTTATATAAGATCAAAAGTAAATGTATTGCCAGATCAAAAAGTAAAACGTAATGTAAAGTTACAGGTAAACAAGCTGCGGGATCAAATACAGTATTTCTTTCTCACTTACATGTTTTATGTTGCCGGCCAGTTCGTCAACTATTTTGATTTTTCTCTTTATAGGTTTTTGGTCTTCTTCATTCGGTATCACAAAATGAAACATTAATCCTTTAAAACATACAGTAGTCTATAAATTTTCTACTTTTTACCGAAGAAACTATATCTGGTTTCAGATATATGATTTACCTATTCCACCAGTGATTGTGTGGGCTGGATAATTATCACGTTTTTACTGTCTTAATGAAAACTCGTAAGGAAATTATTCCAATCGGCTTGTAACGTAATTTTCGTATGGCAAGCCTTTTTTTAATTAAAATTTTTACTAAGTTTTACCGTTTCATTGTACTGTCATTTTTTTTCCTGCTGTGGTCGACAATAAATTGTAGGTGATGGACGTCGTAAGTTTGATTATGTGTTCATTAATATTGTTAGTCTGTAAACATTTGAGTATACCCACGGTTGTCGTGATCGGAACATGTTAATTGTTATAAATATAACAATGTGGACTGTCAGCACCTATGTTTTGACTATACACGTTACATATACATTCATGCGTGCGCTCGTGTCTTCCTTGTGTGTTACCAACCTGCAGACTGAGCTGAACTTCTCAACGTTCAAGTAGTGTGTTTATATTCACACTAACTTTCAGTTCAACGTATCCAGAAATATTGTATTCGATTTAACTTCTATCTGTATCACTAAGTTTACTTTTTTTTTAATTTACTTCATTTTATTATTGACTTTCAAATTTTATATTGTTCTGGATCTTGACGGCCTTCCAAAAGCAAAAACAATAATTTGTTAAATAGAGTTGCCAAGGCTTTCATGCCCGGTGTCCACATAGTCGGAAAAATTATTGGCCGGGCTGTTAGGCCGCAGTCTCGAGTCTATGACGTTGACAGACGTTTCGGCTTCACCGTCGCTCGCATGCCATCATCAGTGTCGGTACCAAGTGGCCGGGTTCGCACCCGCGTGTGTGAGCACAGCCGCTGTTGTCGCTTGAGGCAACCGGAGAAGTCTGCGGTGGCCGAGCGTGCACACTCTCCAACGCTGATCATCGCGTTTTCTTTGAGGAGACCAAGAGCTTAACCTCGGAAAGTGCCTATTACCCTCGGCTGCACATGGAGTCATGGAGATCTTTCCTTAAACATGGTTCCGTCGCGATGAATAGAAGTGGAGAAGCCTCCTTTTACTCTACCTCATCACTGCGGTGAATTGGTGGACACCGTGCCAATTTTACCGACACTGATGATGGCCTCTAATGGTGAGTTCGAAACGTGTATCTGGTCTGGTTCTGAGCAGGACCGTTTCCGCGGAATTGGAGTTTATTTAAACGGTCCTGCTCAGGGCCACAAACTTAATCTTTTGCCACAGTACAGTACTGTGGAAAACTGATGAAGAACGTACCAATTGCTGTTCAAGTCGTTATACCGAAGATGCCCTCTAATGGTGGGGCCGAAACGTCTGTTTTAGGCGGCAGCATTGGACCACGGCCTAATAGTCCACAGAGCCTAACAACCCGGCCAATAATGTTTCCAAATATATATGTTAAATTTATTATTCATTTTCTGACAATACTTTTTGTAAGATTTCCGAGCCTACTGTTGGAATTGTGAGTTTTTGATTGACACCGCCGTATAGGCTAACCAACCCTATGCCGACTAGATTTTTCATCGACCTTCTCTGGTCTAGATCCGTTGTGTTCTGTTATAGCACCACCTCGAACGGCTTTTCACCACGCACGGCGGTCTTAACTATGTAGTGGCCCTGGTCCAAACGGGTCTATATGATGATACTGATACATTTACATCATGACATATGATGATAAATTATTATCATATAATGATACTGGCCAAACATACATCACGATAATGATGACTTTTAGTTCTAGAGATCTATATGAAACCTTAAACTTTTTGATAACTCAATAACCGTACACACATCACTCATACGGTGGCACAGAACGGTAAACTGCAGATATGTAAAATGAGATTTAGCTAGAGCCGAAGTCGATTGATTAAATTTATGTCACTCTTTGCGACATTCCGTTCAAGCGGACGAGTGCCTGTCGGACTGAATTACACGGAATGCAGTAAAGGAATGATGATACACTAAAATGTTCGATCGGCATTTAAAAAACACGCGAAAGGCGTTTAGTAAAAAGCGTTTCTAATAAAACACTATGGGCTACATATCTCTGCAACAAAATCTAGAACAATGACATTTCAGGGCAGGTATCTTATAAGAACTAAGATAATCGTGAATAGTCAGAATAATCAGATTTTGGATAAGGATAGTCATTTGAATTACCTGGGTTGTAATTCCTTGATATTGATTGGGATAGTAATCTAACAAAATTTAGACGCATCTGTGGAACGATTCATAGGTACCTGAAAAAAAAAACACGGAAGGATACCCGAATGAAGTTTCATAAAACTGTGGCTGTCTCCACATTCCTGTATGCTAGTGAGACATGGACTCTTGGTAAAAGGGACGTGCAGAGGATTGAGGCAGCCGAAATGAAATTTCTAAGTGGGACGCAAGGTTGTGCTCTCATGGATCGGAGAAGGAACGATGATATTAGACTCGATTTAAACATCGTATCATTGCACCAGAAGATTGAAGACCACAGAAGGAGATGGTGTGAACATTTGAATCGCATGCTTGATATCTGTCTACCTGTGGCTGCCTTGGGTTATCACCCTACTGGGATGAGAGATGTAGGTAGACCGAGGAGGAAATGGGTTCTAAGGCCAAAGGCCTAGTCCTTGGAATGGTGATGATGATGATGATGGTGTTTCTAATTATGAAAGTTCAACTGACATTGTATTGCCTAACTGTGGGGGTTTATCCAAGAATGTGGTCGGGAGAGAGAGGGTGAGTGAGAGAGAGAGAGAGAGAGAGAGAGAGAGAGAGAGAGAGAGAGAGAGAGAGAGAGAGAGAGAGAGAGAGAGTAAAGTTTAAAAAAATGTAAATTATAAAAGCAAATTTATAATTTACAATTTTTTATATGCAAGTGAATATCTAGCATTGCATTATAATTTAGACAAACTATAAATATTGGAAAGACGAATTATTAGGAAAATATTAGGCCCACGAAAAACTTCAGAAGGTTGGAAATTAAGAAGTAATGATGAAATATATCAAAGTATAGAAAATATAACAGAAGCAATGAGAAAAAGAAGACTATTATTTTTTGGACATTTATATAGAACAGGTTGCAATAGGTTAACAAAACAGATCTTCAAATATCTGTGGGGAAAGAAGTCAAAATCAAGTTGGATTAAGGAAGTCAAAAGGATTTAGAAAAAAAGTAATATATACGTAGAAGAAGCAATTGAAAGAGAAGTTTTTCGGGCAAAAGTGTTAAAAATGGAAGGAGTCCAGGGTGGGAGAGAGAAAAAAGCAGGTTCAAAGTGGACTGACGACAGGAAGAACACATAGTGAAAAGATGAAAGAATATTGGAGAAAAAGAAATGAAGAAAGAATAAAGAATTGAAGTTGGCATGTGGACATCAGATGGCAGATAGAAATAGAAAAAAAGCAATAAATAAAATACAAAGTAAGATAAAAGTAAAATATAAAAGATATTATAAAATGTAAATTATTTTTATTTTAGTTCAGCAATGTCTAAAAGTTTGACATAATGTTGCAAACAAACCGTTGAAATCATATAAACCGCTAGTCATACGATAAACTATCTAGACTCCGTTCGACTAAGAAACGACTGACACACAGCAGTTACAATAAAACTGAAAACATTTCTTTGAATGCAAACCAGAATCGATTACAAATAAATATGAATATGAAAGTAAATAAAGAACGGTTAATATTCACGAGAATTGAGAAATAAAATTGTATACATTTAGTACTATCTGTGAAAATATCAGGGATTGCTGCTGGTGGATGTCTACCTTAGACAGAAGAATGTTTATTTTAAAACGCATTTAAGGGTTAACCTCAAAGTATTTTGCATATTAATATATTATAAAATGATTATCATCCTTGCATCTGAGCACAGTACAACCCAAGTCGATATAATACGCTCTCTCTCATTCTCTCACTCTGTTTGTCTGTCTATCTGTCTGTCTGTCTGTCTGTCTGTCTCTCTCCCTTTCACCTAACAAACCCCCATTGCAACACACACGAATTGGTCTGTAGGAGAGCAATTCTTTTCAATAAACATTATCGTTGTAACGTCGCCCCCCCCCCTAAGATTAATGGTTTTCAACAAAAGCCTCGTTAATTTTTCTTCTTCCTTCTAAATTCTTCACTTCTCTTCATTTTTACCTCAAGACGTCTCTTGTGATTAAAGGTTAACATACAACGAAAGTAACGAAATACTTTGTTCTTAACCCTCAAATGCGTTTTAAAATAAAGTAAAAATTCTTCTGTCAGGTAAACATTACCAGCAATATCTGAAAGTTTCACAAATATTGGTAGAAGAGACGTGGGTCGTCCGAGAATGAGATGAGTGCCGGAAAAGGTTTATATAACCTATGCCTTGAAGAGAAGAAGAAGAAGAAGAAGAAGAAGAAGAAGAAGAAGAAGAAGAAGAAGAAGAAGAAGAAGAAGAAGAAGAAGAAGAAGAAGAAGAAGAAGAAATTAATTTACTCTGTTATATTGGTTTGACAATTCTCTGGACTATTAGGCCGTGGTCCAACTCTGCCGCCTAAAACAGACGTCTCGGCCCCACAATTGGACCCCATCTTCAGTGTAACGACTTGACCAACAATTGGTACGTTCTTCACCAGTTTTCCACAGTACTGTACTGTGGCAAAAGATTAATTTTGTTTCCCTGAACAGGACCGTTAAAATAAATTCCAATTCCGCGGAAACGGTCCTGTTCAGGACCACAAACATAATCTTTTGGCACAGTACTGTGGAAAACTGGTGAAGAACGTACCAGTTATTACTGCTCATGTTCTTACACTGAAGATGGCGTCCAACTGTGGGGCCGAAACGTTTGTTTTAGGCGGCAGAGTTGGACCAGGGCCTAATAACCGGTCCAAACTAATATTATTAACAGAATTGACGCCGGGCGTGAATGCCTAAGATACCAATTAATTAATTTACTTTCTGTCTGTATCCAGACAATTTTATAACTCTCCAGTAAAAAAAGAAGAAGACAACTATAATGAAATATAATTGCGATAACGCTAGGGTTAAGCAGATCTGTGATGATAAGTAGGCCTGTGTACTTCCATGTAACTTCCGAGTAGCCAGATCTTTTAAAATACAGTGCAACTCGCGAGTAACGAGCTCTCTTACAACGAGAACTGGGATGTAAAGAGCAAAAGTACGAGATTTTTTTTGGTTTTGTATCTTAGCAATAATAACTGAACTCGCTTTTAACGAGTAGGAACGCATTAGAGACTTGGTTATAACGAACATTTTATCACAGGCTTGTTCACAGATTAAGGTTCTAACAAAAGTTCGTTACAATACAGCATTTTAAACATTCGTTTAAAATCATTAACGCGATTTAGATAAACTAATAATGTAAGTCATGAATTCCTGGAACATTTAATTAAAATACAAAACTGTTTTGATACCTACAGATACAAAATTACTAAACAAACAAAAATAGAGATGACTTTTTAAGGTTATTAAATTCTGTGTTCGAAATATAATTTTGACGATTCCATTTCGAACGAACAGCAAAAAACAAATAAATTAGAGTGAACTTATTGTAATTTACAAATAAATATTGTACACATTTATTTTGCCACACATTAATAAGTACAATAAGTTTTTACCACACATTTACTTTTACTATATTCCGCGAATGCCTATTCGCCAATATTCAGCAAAGAATGTTATAATCTGAAAAATGTTCAAGTCTAAAATTCACTTAAACATTTTTAAGGGTAGAATATGAAACATGTCAAAATTTTATTGTGCAAAGCCTTTTCTATAGTAGACTTTTTTTGATTGAGTGTTCAATAGTCACGGTTCGATTTAGGCTTGCGAGTCGATAACTCGGATGTAGCGAGCACCCGGTTTTAACGAGCACATTTGTCCGGTCCCTTGAATCTCGTTATAAGAAATTACCACTGTGTTTCCTAATAATATGCACGGTTTGCTTTTCTGCTGGTTTCTTGTACGACATAAATGCCAGCAGTAAAAAAAGGACCGCGTGCGTTTATTCGTATTTCTGTGGGTAGCGAAACAAACATAAGTAAAACAGTCCAACGTTTTCGTTATATAAAAAGATTTTCTTGTTATTATTAAAAACAGCGCAGGACGTGGGGAACATTGGTAAGGGTGTAGAGAGAGTGATAGAGAGAGAGAGAGAGAGAGAGGGGGGGAGTGAGGGAGGGAAGACGTATAGGCTTTCATGCACAGACTTTGTTTACGAGTATAGGCTATAGTTTACGATTCAGATGTACACTCAATGTTAGTTATTTATAAGAAGTAGTTTCCTCTTTGTTTATTATTTACCGTTTAAAAACATACCGCGCACGCCCACACTCAAACAACTTGTACTTACACACATATACACAACAGCCAAATTTTTAATATTAATAATAGTGATAAAAATAATAATAATAAAATAATTGTAGGACTTTAACAGTGTACATGTTACCAATAATTATACAATAATTCGCCATCTGGACTGACGAAAGGAGGGACAGACGTCGATTAAGGATGAGGGAGATGTGGGAAAGGGAAAGAGAGAAGAGAAGAATGGAGGGACCAGTTGAACCAAACGTAGAGATGTGGTCCCATTCCGCCTTGCCTCGAAACTCAACTACGCTCTCGGACGTGAACTCCCCGAGTTCCATCTCCAGTGCTATTCTCTCTCTTGAAATCTGCAGCACTTGGAAAAGGTGTGGAAGGCATTTTCATGGGGAGAATCTCTGTATTGGCCTGCTGGGCTTTGGACCTTTCCCATTTCATGGAGGTAGGGAGTGAAATTGCCGTGGCCACTGAGCAGCTGGTAGTTAACCTCACAATAATAATTTTTTTTTTCACGAGGGAGACTGTGGAAAACTTATGTTCGGCGCAGGAGGGGTCCGCACTCATATGGTGTGTGGGACTCGTACCCACCAAAACCACAAACCCTGTTGTCCACGGCATGGATCCACCTTGGGACTCAGCTTTCGCAATACTTCAAGTTGGTGCCATTTGTACTTCGTCCTGTGGACGTACATCTGTTTTAACCCTTCAGCGGGTCCACTTTACCTGTTTCTTGCTATTCTGTCAGCGGCCCTAGCAAAATCGTCTTCGGCTTCCTTCTTTTGCCTTCGTACCTTCTCTATGTAAGCTGCTACCTGCTCCCAATAATGTTCGCTCTCCAGCATTATACCGATAATATTTTCACGTGAGATCTGTCCCACTACATTTTCCAGTGACTGCTTGTCTTCTTTCCATCTATCACAGGTGAAAAACGTGTGATTCACATCGTCCAATTCTTGTTTGCAGAAAATGCAATCTGGTCTGTCTACTTTCCCCATCCTATACAGATAAGCCCGGAACAGGACGTGGCCAGTTATAAACTGTGAATAATAATAATAATAATAGTAGTAGTAGTAGTAGTAGTAGTAGTAGTAGTAGTAGTAGTTATAATAATAATAATAATAATAATAATAATAATAATAATAATAATAATAATAATAATAACAACAACAACAATAACCATCTTCATCATCATAATCATTAACATAAACTCGTAAACAAATTGAATAGTTTAATTTATATACTATACACGTAAATTGTGTGTATGTCTGTACAAAGTAGTAACGACGGACAATCAGACTTTTTATGTTTCTAATTCAATAACAATTACATTCATTAACTACATTAGTAAGTTGTTTTTAAATAAATTAAAAAATTTTATTCTGACTAAGCCAAACAAAAATTTTAATACATGTTGTTTTAAAAAATAAAGAGCAGGATTGAAAAGGCAGGAGCAGTGTACACTAGAATGAGGAGTTTATTCAAAAGTCACGATTTAACAATTGACACAAAGATGAGACTTTTACGCTGCTACGTATTCTCGGTCCTCTTCTAACGGTGTAGAATCTTGGACTTTGACTGAAGCCTCAACTAAAAAATTGGAATCTTTCGAATGTGGCTTTACAGTAGAATACTTAGTATTACATGGACAGCACATATAACTAATGTTGAAGTTCTTAGGAAGATGAAGAAAGAAAGGCCAGTTATTAAGATAGTGAAGATAGGAAAGCTTCAGTATCTGGGACATATCATGAAAAATGTACATAGATTTTACTTATTGCAGTCCATACTACAGGGAGAAGTACTTGGAAAGAGAGGAGTTGGGCGACCGAGAATATCATGGGTGAGAAATTTAAGGACTTGGTTTGGCATGAATACAACTGACTTATTCCGTGCAGCAGTGCAGAAAGTTAAAATAGTCTGTATGATATCCAACATCCGAAACGGATAGGAACTATCAGAAGAAGAAGATTTTCAAAAATAATTAATTATGAAGTCTTACGAACGTGTCAGACAATAAAACCAATATAGTTAAAATGATAATTAATTTAACCACAGATTTTCAGCACGTCTTGGAATATAGTAACATTAATATATCGAATAGTACGTTTTTAAAGAGACGGCGACTCGGCCTTTAACCACGCATATTGCTAGTCACCCTATTTGATGCGTTTGAACGGTCCGTTGGCTGTTGCTAAGTAACGTAGCAACTATTTTATTTCACTTGTTTTCAGGCTTTACCACAATATCATTTGGGGTTTTGAAAGAAGTAAACAGTTGTTTCGGCTAGTACTAGAAATGATTGTTTTATTGTGTGCGTTCCTTTCCCTTTTTTGTATTTTTCTGTTACATCTTGTAGACGTACATGTTTCTTGTTGATGTTGTTAAGGTTATAAAATATAATACTGTTATCTCTATATACAAAACCCTTCCAAAATAATTTAGTTTAATTTAAATAATAACGATTAAGAATATCTAATTGTTCTATTAAGTTTATTACGTAGGCTATGACGGCCGGAGTCTGTCAGTGATAAAAGAATTCATATCCGTGCGGTTTGGCCGTTGTCGATTGCTTTTTCCAGTCGTTTCGGCCGCCCATCGCACGCTTTATTCAGTAGAAAAAATTAATGCGTTCGACAAAAGGTAGAAATCAGAGCAATTTGTTTTTACCTCTGTTAGGGGTACGCTCGGCTGTCATCCTTGTAATAGTAAAATGTAATAGTGTTATCTCTACATACAGAACCATTCCAGAATAATTTAATTCAAACCATATTGATTAAGACTAGTCCTAATTAAATATTCATTTAAGTTTATTACGTAGCCTATCACGTCCGGAGTCAATGATAAAAGAATTCATATCCGGGCTGTTTGGCCGTGGCCGATTGCTTTGTTCAGCCATTTTCTAAACGTTTCGGCTACCCACTGGAGGTCTTCTTCAGTAGAAAAAATATAAAGCGTTCGAAAAAAGGTAGATATCCGAGCGATTTGCTTTCACTTCGGTTAGGGGTACGTTCGGTTCTCCGCACTTTGTCGAACACTTTAACAAAAGGTAGATATCCGAGCGATTTGCTTTCACTTCGGTTAGGGGTACGTTCGGTTCTCCGCACTTTGTCGAACACTTTAACAAAAGGTAGATATCCGAGCGATTTGCTTTCACTTCGGTTAGGGGTACGTTCGGTTCTCCGCACTTTGTCGAACACTTTAACAAAAGGTAGATATCCGAGCGATTTGCTTTTACCTCGGTTAGGGGTACGTTCGGTTCTCCGCACTTTGTCGAACACTTTAACAAAAGGTAGATATCCGAGCGATTTGCTTTCACTTCGGTTAGGGGTACGTTCGGTTCTCCGCACTTTGTCGAACACTTTAACAAAAGGTAGATATCCGAGCGATTTGCTTTTACCTCGGTTAGGGGTACGTTCGGTTCTCCGCACTTTGTCGAACACTTTAACAAAAGGTAGATATCCGAGCGATTTGCTTTCACTTCGGTTAGGGGTACGTTCGGTTCTCCGCACTTTGTCGAACACTTTAACAAAAGGTAGATATCCGAGCGATTTGCTTTTACCTCGGTTAGGGGTACGTTCGGTTCTCCGCACTTTGTCGAACACTTTAACAAAAGGTAGATATCCGAGCGATTTGCTTTTACCTCGGTTAGGGGTACGTTCGGTTCTCCGCACTTTGTCGAACACTTTAACAAAAGGTAGATATCCGAGCGATTTGCTTTTACCTCGGTTAGGGGTACGTTCGGTTCTCCGCACTTTGTCGAACACTTTAACAAAAGGTAGATATCCGAGCGATTTGCTTTTACCTCGGTTAGGGGTACGTTCGGTTCTCCGCACTTTGTCGAACACTTTAACAAAAGGTAGATATCCGAGCGATTTGCTTTTACCTCGGTTAGGGGTACGTTCGGTTCTCCGCACTTTGTCGAACACTTTAACACTTTTCTACTGAGGCAGGAAGGCCCCAGGTGGGTGGCGAAACTTTTTGAAATTGACTGAACAAAGCAAGAGACTACGACCAAACAGCCCTTTAAAACTTTAAAGTTTATGTTATTGAAATGTCCGTGAAGGATCTAAGGAACTAATATGAACGGAAATATTGACGTAGATTAAACATAACCTAAACGTTCGACATAACATCGAATGCTACCTAAACTTCCGGTGTGGGATGTATTTTGCCAGCTGTAACACTGTGTTTGCCCTGTGGAAAAGCTATTGTTCCCAATGCTCAGGAGAAAAAATTCGGAGGGAACTACTTATCAGTATCAGGTCAGTGCTGATATATACTTCAGAAACTTGGGAAGCATACAACAGTGAGATACTTCTATGTTGCTTTGAAAGACGGATTTAGAGGAGTACAAGAAAACGGAATGTGGCGCAAGCGCTATAATTATAAACTATCCCATCTTTGCAAAGAGCCGGACGTTGTCAGGATAATCAAAATATACAGGCTAAGGTGGGTTGAACACATAGAGAGATTGAAGGTAGGACAGCCTTTGAAACCTATCTTTTGCCACAAACCAATGCGTAGTGGAGCAAGGGGAAGATCCTGAAGTAGATTCAAAGACCAGATAGAGGAGGGGATCTCAGAAAGTGGAAAGCCCGGACACATAATAGGGAAGATTGGAGTCGACTCTTGGAGAAGCCAAGACCCACCAAGCGTTGTAGAGCGTACCGGCTGATGACCATAAAGACTGTGTACGGGAAAGGTTTTTCCAAACTTTTCACCGTTAACCAGCGGATAATCGGGTCAGTTGAAAAGTTCGCGGAGTGACAACTGTAGCTTTGCGGTAAAACTAAAGTTTTTCGTGTGCTGCAAGATTTGTATTTTATGTGAACTCCTGTTGACTTCACGTCAATTTATTCATTGTTTACAAGCTGTTTAAAATTGATATGTCTTGCGTGTTTTGAAAAACGGAGAAAATTAAACATCGTGGTGTGATTCTTTGTTAAAAATTGTTTACCGCCAACGGAAATTCAGAATCCAATTGTAAATATGTCAGGAGATGCTGCGACTTCAAAACCAACCGTTTGTAAGCACTTGACTTTAAACGTGGTCGAACGAGCATTGAAGATGACCCCCCGCACTGGACGCCCAAAAAATGCAACAAGTCCAAATGCGGCAGCCATCTTGCACAACGCTTTTCAACACCAGGTTTTTGAGTTAAAGTATGACGCAGATGGTCATATGAGATGCCTGTGATTTCAGGAACACCATCCACTCCTCAATCTGCAGTATTCCAACACCCTATGACATTTTTTCAATAATGTCATTATTTGTTGCACTTTTGGACGTCCACTGCTGGGATCGTCTTCAGTGCTTGTACGACCACGTTTAAACTCGAGTGTGCCCCACTTACCGTTGTTTCTGAAGGCGCACCATCTTCTAACACACTTACAATTTCGTTTTGATTTTCCACTGGCGCTGAAACGTTTTTAACAGAGAATTCATCACAACACGTGTTTGATTTTGGCATTTTAAAAAGACGTGTGACAGGGAAATTTCAAACAGCTGGTAAAAGGTGAATAAATTGACAGATATATCTGGAAATGAACAGGTGTTCACGCGAAATGTACGTCTTGCAGCACACGAAAGATTTTAGTTCTACCACTGAGCTATAGATGTCGCTCCGCGAACTCTTCAACTGACTCTCGTACTTTTCAGAACTTCGTGTAGTTTTAAAAATATAACTTTTGTATGTAACTTTATTCTCAGTTGAATTATTAAATTAAACGTATTTATAACAGCATAAACCCACTGTATTGAATATTATGTGTCTCTATTCCCCATGCGTGTGATTATGTGATGGACCCTTCATAACATTCCGTTCGTAATGAATGTCTGTAGTCGCTTCGAGATTTGCAATCGCTGTTTCGCTGTTTTTCATTTTTATATTGAACATAAATATACATTCGGAAAAACGAATTGCTAATACAATATACGACTCTGCAGTATCGCACCTGCGGCCCACCCAATGTTTTACGCAAAATGAATCTCAATTGAAAGATACGCAAATGGTGAATAGTATTTCAAACAATGCACATGTAGAAATCGCTTTTGTGTGTGTTGTAAATGTTGAATTAATTGTAGCTTTAGAATTAATTGTTTCTTTTAGAATCTGGTTTTACTTTTTAATAATGTTTGTCAATTCCGTTCATCTTTCAGTAGTTTGGTCACGTTCGTTTAAGTATCTTTGCATCTTTTTTCTTGTTTTCCTTTCATTATTTTATGTATAATCATCGATAAATAAAGCGGGGACACCACGAGAAGTGAGAACTTCAGTGTCGAGTCAACTGTTCAACGTGTAGAAGGTTGCTCGTATGTATTTGAAGTAAGAGAGATTTTGCTATAAAGAATTAAGATTCAAATAAGAGTGAACGGTTAGTTAAATGAGACAAGGGCATAGTAGTGTTTATATGTACGGTATTTATTATAAGAAATCAATATTTACAATGTACATAAATATTATCATATCACACATCGTTTTATTTTCAGTACACATAGTATACAAACTATTTGCATCAAATTATTTTTTCAATGTAACAATATGATTTACGAAATATTTAGTTGAAAAATAGAATGTGATAATTACTATATATATTATACTGTTACGCCATCACAGAACGTTCTACATGTTTATCGGGTATGCCAGCAGAGCCAGCTGTAATGTTGTGTACGTGCGTGCCCCTTACCATGCGTTAACGAGACTGTTCCAGACTTCACCGGTCCGCACGCGCTGTATAAAGGCCGCAATCAATAACGCTCTAGTGTTTTCTAGTGGTGTTGACGCCTAATATGGATTATTCTGTAATCTCAGCGGGGACAAATATAATCATTCAGCGACGCTCAGTTTCAGTTTAAGTGGCGATGTATTCAAGTGAGATTCGAGTTGATGTCGGGCGATTTACACGGTGAGTTTCAAGTGGTGTATTATTGAAAGTGATTATAGTGCGGAATTCTTTATAGTTGACATTATTATTCGTGTGGACAGATTAACTTGAATTATTGTACGAGTATAATCTTGTTGCATAACGTGTTGATTACAAACTGTTAATTGTGATAATTAAAGCTGGTTTTTAGTGGCTTCATTTGTGTTTTGTATTTTGTTTTACACTGTACCATACGACGTGAGATCACCATGTGTGTGTCAGTGAGATCGTCGTAACAATATTATTATGTTATGTATTTATAATATTTATTTATCTTATATATTACAAATAATATACGCAGTATAATAATTCAGTTTTTACAAATTATAAAATAGCTAAATGACTAAATCGAATTTTGAAATTTAAAAAAACCTTTAAGCCAAATATAATATAAAAACCAGAATAGATCTCACGGATTAATTAAAAAATGTACAATGTAAACAAAGATACAAAATTATACTGTTTCGACATATCAAACATGTACAAACAAATTTTCATTTATGATACTATAAATATTATAATAAAAAGTTGGTGTCACTGATTTTAAATTGTTTTTATGAATTAAAGAATTGGAAAATTGCGCAAATATGTTAGGTTAATAATTAACTACGTAGAAGAAAAGTATTTTAAAAGTATTCAGTTCGATCTCTCAGCATGTAAGTACATTTTCTTTTATCATAAATAAAATTATTTTTGTATTTACGTTATTGTTGTAATAGTATTTAAACGTTTAGAATATGCTCACATTCTTTAAAATATTACGCTTTGGTTAAATCACACACATTTGTGGCAGTGGGGAAATTTAGGGTTGCTATGTGGGGAAAGAGGTTTTGATTGACCTGGCAACACTCCTTTTCTGTTACACCTATTTCATTTCATGTTGAATTAGTTTACTGCCGTAGGAGCGCCACGTATACAGAAATGTGTCAGGCAACATGGGACCGTCTGAGTTTTCACTTCGCAAAAATTCCATTCGTACTTCTTTTCTCCTTCACCCTAGGTAATCGTCCGATCCAGGCAATACGAAGCGACTTTATGTGTCTTAATTAACCACCAGCTCCTATATTTCGTCTACTAGACCGAATTCGCCATGTGCCATTAGAGGGCTATGTATTTCCCTTAACCCTTACGTTCGCATGCCTGGAGCCATGGCCGGCTCTAGTAGAAGACCGGAATATTAAACGTGGTAACGTTGCGTCTTACGCCTATAAGCATAGTGTAGTACACTAGCTAAAGTGAACATGTTATATTTAGATTTAATTTCATAGTATTACTAAAAATCATGAGTAGGCGTATTTATAGCTAAATCTAAATTATATGTCTGTACGCACTTAGTACTATACGTTTAAGTTGAAGAAATTAGTGAATTAGTGCTCTGCCTAATGAATTAATTTTGTTCAAATTATTGAATTCGTATTACATGAATCAGTGAATTATTATATTTATTAAATAATATAACAGTGTTTTACATAATAAACTTACCATTTGCAAAAAATAAAGAATTATAAACGTGCTGTTAACCGACAATTAAAAATAATGCGATTTGATTAATGAAATATATAAATTAAGAGATCGTCTAGTCGGCCTCAAATATCAGCTGGTTCCAGTGTTGCCACGTTTAATACTACGGCTTTCTACTAGAGCTGGCCCATGTTGGAGCTCATTCACAGTTTGTTATAAGCATGCGTCGTTTCCACAGATCACATCAAACTCTTATAGTAGCGGTAGAAGAAAAACGATCAGAAGTAAAAGAAGTAGGAGAAGAAGAAGAAGAAGAAGAAGAAGAAGAAGGAGGAGGAGGAGGAGGAGGAGGAGGAGGAGGAGGAGGAGGAGGAGGAGGAGGAGGAGGAACAGGAAGAAGTAGAAGAACAGCAAGAGCTGAATTTTGTCGGCGGGTATCGAAATTAAGATTGTTACATCTATCAACTCTTTAAGTATACATCGCACGTAAAAATTCGAGACACATTCGAGACTATGAAACTAAATAGTGTCTTTATTTTCGTTGCGATACAAGATTAATAACTTTCAACGTGTTCAGTGGCAGCGAATCTAAGTAGAAGGTTTCGCAGGTTCAGAAACATTAGCAGAATGAGTTTCTATCTAATTCTAACTGTCTACGTTTACATACTGGGATACGACGGAAACGTGGGACCCTAAACAACAGTAGGCCAAGCTTAACAAGCTGCTGTTAATAACTAGATACTACAAACAATAAATTATACGTACTCCATAAATACATAAAACAAATATTTTATTTTATACAATCCAGAATTAATTTGGGAAAGATGGCTATATCTACATTAAATGGAATCCTGTGTGATAAGCAAATTACAGCAGAAACTAAAACCAGAATATTTAAAACCATTGTTAGACGTATAATGACTTATGGCTCAGAAATTCGGACTACTAATAAACACAAATAACAAAATTAATGACAGCAGAGATGGACTTTTGGAGACGTTCGGCAAGAGCATCCAGACGTGAGAAAATTAGAAATGAAGTCATTAAGGGCGGAATGAATGTGCAATATTCAAATGTTGATTTTATACAAACAAAAAAATTACAATGGTATGGACACACGAAAGAAATGACACAGGAATGATTACCAAGGAGAGTATGGAAAGGACCCTAACAGGAAGAAGGAAAAAAAGAAGACCACCTATCACCTGGTTCAAAGAAATTCAGGCTGTATTGAGGGAACGAGAAATTGGAGAAGATCTTTGGATGGTCAAGCAGCAGTGGAAGATGAGAATTCAATCACTTCTGTAATCTTTGGTTCCTGAAAATGTGTAAATATTGTACAGCCGGAATAATAATAGTAATAAATATTTTGTTTTAAATTAATATGAATTTTATGTTGAAGTCTTTATTTCATTTTAATTACTAATCCTTAATTTATTAGTGACCGTCAATCAATAAATTTTAACGATAAGAGTTTGTGAGGATCGATGCTCACAAATTTCGGTCACTACGTAATTAAGGATTCATTGAAGAACTGAGGTGATTCAAGAGCAGAAACATGGAACTCTATAGGGAAATATCAATCACATACGGACCACCAGCTTGCCGACTTCTAAAATAATGGGCCCGTGACAACAGGAAACTCACTTCTTTCCTCAAGCATCGTATTTTTCTTCAGAAGTGTCGACAATTTACAAGCATGTCCTGCACACATTGATGCAATGTTCAACTTAAAAAAATTTTGGAAGATCCTCGCAATCCCTTCTTCGTCAAAAATTAAAGTACTAATGTACACATTTGTTTGAGCTTTATTGTTCAACATTTTCAGAGTAAATAGAAAAGTTTAGTTTATTCTATAATATCAAATTATTCAATAAATATATTACGACAATAATTAATAAATAATGATGGTGAGTTGTAGTCGTTGAAATGCCAGCGACTCAAGTCATATTTATTTACCAGAGACGAAAGAATTAAGGTCAGGTTACCTGTGCAGTACTCTTGTCCAGTCGTTAGACTTACCTGTGGAAAAAGAAAAATACGTTAATAATAGTCACAACAAATGAAAACATTAGAAATAATAATAATAGTAATAATAATGTTGCGAAAATCACAGACGTAATTAGAAAAAGAAGAATTACTTTCTGCGGACATGTACAAAGAATTAATCCTGACAGACTAGCAAGGAAGCTTTTTAACTATTTCAGAAAGCTCAAAATGTTCAATACTTGGTTAAAAAAAAAAAACAGAAAAAGATAAAAGAACTCCAGATTACTCAAGAAGACATTGAAGAATGCTTCAAAAAGAAATTAAAAAAATACTCAAGGTTTTCAGGAAAACCCAAGAAGAGGACAGGTGACGTCTGGAGTGACAAAAGGAGAGAGAGAGGGAGAGAGAGAGAGAGAGAGAGAGAGAGAGAGAGAGAGAGAGAGAGAGAGAGAGAGAGAGAGAGAGAGAGAGAGAGAGAAACATCGATCAAGAATGAAGGAGATCCCGCTACCACCAAGACCACTGGCTCTGACACGGTTGAAAAAGAACACATAACCAAGGTCACCCAACGCCACCTTTCTGGTATTTTTCTCTCTATTCTTCTATTCCCGACTTCTTTAATGTCTTTCGTAACTCGGCACTTCGATCTTGCCCGTGTTCCACCTATCCTCCGTACTCCCCCACCCAGCCTGGGGAGATGCGTAGACCGTTTAGATTTCTGCTACTCATTATGCTCTGTATGACGATGGTTGGCGTGTGGACCCTTAGCCTACCTGCTGCCTCTTCCCCATTGTAATACTTCCGCCCGAGCTCGACAGCAGCTAATTGCCACGTGAGTCACCTCACTGTGCGTCCAGTATGAAACAATTTTTTTTTGGCTCGCCCAATACTGGTAAAATTTTGTTATATTTGAAATCAGCGAAATAATACGATGAAAATGACACCAAACACGACTAAAAAATATTAAATTTTTAGGTGTTTCAAGGTAAAAGCTCAACAACTACTTTAATACACATCTTCAGTGCATAGTGCTTTATAACGTCCAATTTTTAATATTCCTTAGTCGTGTTTGGTGTCATTTTCATCGTATTATTTCGCTGATTTCAAATATAACAAAATTTTACCAGTATTGGGCGAGGCAAAAAAAAAAATTGTTTCATACTGGACGCACAGTGAGGTGACTCTCGCGGCAATTAGCTGCTGTCGAGCCCGGGCGGAAGTACTACAATGGGGAAGAGGCAGCAGGTAGGCTAAGGGTCCACACGCCAACCATCATCATACAGAGCATAGTATCGTATAAAGCAGTACCTCATTATTGATTCTGAATAATGGGCTCTGTTTTCCTTTGTTTAGTTGATTTACTCGAGCCTCCAGGTGGTCTAGTGGCTAGCGCGGGCGATTGATGTGTTCGTGGTCCCGGGTTCAATTCCCGGTGGAGACTCCGTACGGCGTGCACTCAGCGTCGTGAGGCAAAACTGACTAGCCACAACTGAGATAACAGTCGGCTGTTATTCCTGGTTGTGAATACCGCAACTAGCGGCTGGCGACGCGTTGTACTTGGTCATGCAACCGTCACATTAAACACAAAAGCCGCGCGGTATGCCTTGGTCATTAACGGACTGTTGAGCAGAGCTTTTTTTTAATTAAGTTGATTTACTCATCAACAATTAAACAATAAAATCGGGGGCACTTAAGTACACTTTAATATTTTTATTGTAAACAATATGTAACAAACATTGTCTCAATAAATAATGAAAATTAATACCGCTCTCAGTAAATGTAGTGAATTACTGAGAGCTTAGAATACCACAAATGAAAATCATCCGATCAGAAACTACCAAGTAGCCAAATTGTTAATTCCCTCATTATTTGTTTTGTACTTTTAGCAACAAGTGGGCATGTTTTGAAGAAATTCTGCTTAATTTCACCAAATACAGCAATATGGAAAAATCTTGCAATTGTAAGGATAAATCTTATAAAATATAGGACTACATTTGGTTCACTTTACTTTCATATCACGATTAGTTGATTAATTACTGAAGCACGTGGCTGGGGAGTTTTTTACGGAACGATCTAAAATGTATAAAGAACCACAGATCTGATTTGAGTTGTTTTTGTAAATTTATGCCTTTCGAGAGATTATTTGTGTTGATATTCAAAATTTTCAAAAATTTTCTTGAAATTTGATGTAGCTTATTTAAACAAAATCCCATGTGGTTGGCCTTATACTGCAATTAGGCCTACAGATTATTAACGTCTAAAAATCCATTAAAATTATATGGTTATATTTAGGTCTTAATTAAACATTCTAAATTACTGAACCAGAGTGCAAAAATAAATTTGTTTGTTCTCACATTTATTACATTATTAAAAAAGGGGCACTTCTCTTTGTCACTGATTATTAGTGTAATCTTTATACGTTGACAAGAGGTTCACTTTTTTGTCCAAAATGTTTGAACCCGATGGTAACTGATATATTTACTTATGTACCCTATGTGACCTTTATGATATTTTTATGATACCTTTATTACATTTTTAAATATCGCTCGTCCTTTCCAGATGTGTAAAATGCTCGTCCTTTCCAGATTTGTAAAATGCTTGTTCAAATGAAGGTTTGGCGAGAGTTTTACAATTCTTTGGCCAAAATATTTGGATCCGAAGGAAACTAATATACTTACTTATTTACAATTGAACTGTACTCCCTTTATGATATACAGTTTTGAATATCAAGCAACGAGGTTGTGAATAAGTTGCATAAGTTCAACCTTATGTGCGGGACTACCAGGGCACATAATGTGCACGTGGCAGGGTATACTATTCATGATCATAGAAGAAACACATATATACGGCAGGAACTGAATATTATGAGTGTACTCGACAGGATCGCCCAGTATCGGCTGAATTGGTGGGAACATCTTTGCCGCATCCCCAAACAACTATGTAACTATAAGCCGACGGGACGGAGAGGTGTGGGACGTCCGATCCGAGGAAGCGCTGGAGTGACCAGCTCTAATCTTTGCCTATTTGAGACCAGAACAAACCATCCTTGTTTTAATCCTTGATGATGATAATGATGATGATTACTTTTGAATATAAAGTGCAGGGTCGAATAAGCTTGATCCAGGTCGCGCGACGTTTGCTCAATCTGTTTTCTTATCCACCCCAAAATAATTTTAATATTTTTAATATTATGAAGTCACCTGCGGACGACAGTACCCGCTTTACGGAAGTTGTCGGAATCAAAGTTTAAGTAGCCAAAAGCGTTTTCAGCAGAAATTTAAGTGACTAAAATATGAGGCACGCTCGAAAACAGAATAAACCTCCTATAATAATAACACGAAGCTCAAGGAAGGTCTGAAAGGTCTGTCGGAAATTTAACACAAGTGAGGGTACTGCCCAGTACTGTCGGCTTGTCAGGCGCGGATAACTCCGACTGACAAACAGCCTGAACAAATTCTTACAAAAGGGAACTATCTCTCTCTCTCTCTCTCTCTCTCTCTCTCTCTCTCTCTCTCTCTCTCTCTCTCTCTCTCTCTCTCTCTCTCTCTCTCTCTCTCTCTCTCACACACACACACACACACACACACACACACACACACACACACACACACACACACACAATCACAGACTTCAGTAAACACTACGTTGTAATTTGCTAAGCTGTTATTAGCGAAAGAGGCGAGGCGGGGCGGGCTACTAACAGGAGTAAATAGGCGGGAGTAGGCGCACATGAGTTTCAAAGAGCAGACCTCTTTTACTGTGTTTTTCGTTATATGGTGTTAGGTGCATTTTAGGAAAATTATCCGTCCTTCAGATCTCAATAGTAGTAGCTAGTCTATACAAACGAAATAAGCAATTTCTAATATTTACCATTAGACCTACATATTTGAAATTTATTGTCTATGTTCCATAATAATAACAAAAATGATATAGAATAATATTACAGAACAGATATTTGTCACAATTATAATTTCATTTAACAATCTCTTATTACCTGTATTGACTACTTTTTCAGTCACTAGAGTGCTGCTAATCTATCTAGAGTATAGGTCTGTAGGAGTTATGTAGCTATACCCGACGTGACGTGTTTCTCAAGTCGTCAGTTTACTCGGGAATAACTACCTTCAGAAATGCGTCACCAGACGTATCTACTAGAATTTGGCCTGGGTGAGTCCAGAGTCCGGTCGAGTCGGCTTCATACAAAATAAAAACTTAAGACTAATCAACACTACTATATTTAAAGTGGCTGAAAGACGTGTGATAATATCCTGAAATCATTCCCATTAAAGTAAACGGTAATAACATAATTAAAATACGCGTTACTGAAATATTTTTGAAAAGATAGTTACTGACTGGATTGATTTCCCTATATTTCATATTTCAAACGCATAAGCAAATGCTGTATAATAAACCTGTTCGAATATTTAAAAAATGGTTACTACTATATTAGCATACACAGCTGAAAAAATAATAAACTAGTCAAAAAATTTAGAGATTAACAAAATTCATCAACTTTTTCGACCCTCTGGTTGGGGGGGGTCCGGTCCCGTTCGTCCCCTCCCCCGTAAATACGCTCCTGTTCGCCACACAAGCACTACTACTACTACTACTACTACTACTACTACTACTACTACTACTACTACTACTACTACTACTACTACTACTAATACTAATTTGTATTTTACAGAAGCTTCTTGTACTGGGTGACAAACAGATTCACTTTATTGGATCGTGATGTGGAGGCCACGAAAGCTCTTGGTCTTCCCTCACTGTTCACTACAAGAACTTACACATACCTGCTTGTTTTGCATCGAGTTCTTCTTGGACTTAAATGGCCATTGGCTTAAAGCTCCCTTACCTACACACTTCGTGTAAGTTCCAAGTTGATCATTCAAGGATCGTGTACGCCAATTGTAAGACGAATTGAATACTGTGTTGACGTCATCGACACTTCTTTAGCGACAAAAAGAAGTTTCAACGGGCGGTGAGGGATGGCATTTTCTGACTGGGTTTGTTTGATCTGCCACATTAACTTGTTAGAGGCGTAGTACGTAGAATTTACCATGTCTTGTATTTTTTTCTTGTCACTGTAGCCTTCTTATGTGACTCAACAAATCCCTCAGACTTATGTCTTTTATAAGTGTAACATATACATAATAAGGTTCTATGAACCGTCCTATCATAGTTGTGTCCTGTTCAGACTGGGTGCCCTTCTGTCCCAGTGGATGGATCGGCAGAGCGCAGGAGTGTGTGGGAGCCCTGCATGAAATAAAAAAAAAATATTATTATTGTAATTGTTATGGTTATTGTTGTTGTTGTTCTTTTTGTGTATAGCTCAGGTAGCTAAAAACCAGAAGTAACAACAACAGATCTAACCGTATCAACAGCAACAATATTGTTTATATTTGACAATCACGTTTAGTTGATATTATTAATACAAAAGAACGTTTCGCCTATTCTATGATGCGTTTGCAAACGAAGACGTTGAATAGTTTCACCAGAAGATTGAAGACCACAGAAGGAGATAGTGTGAACACTTGAACCGCATGCCTGATATCCGTCTACCTGTGGCTGCTTTGGGTTACACCCTACCGGGAAGAGTCCGAGGAGGTCAGTCGTCAGTAGACCGAGGAGGAGATGGGTTCCGGAACAGGTGTAGGCCCTAATCGTGGGAGTGGTGACAATGATGATGATGATAATGGTAACTAATACATTTACTTATGTACATTTTAACTATGTGTCCTTTATGATATACATTTTTGAATATCGCTTGCCCTTTCCAGATTTGTAAAAAGCTTAAAATGAAATCGCTAGGACTCTGCACTCTGCGCAACCGTCTACAGTGTTACAGAGTGTGCCATATAGGGAAGAGTTTTTTTTGTTAATCTTATTGCAAATATTGGTGTCTGCTCTGAGTTAAAAAAATCAAACTTCCTTATTGGTAGTGCATTAGCGTAACGCAATTAGCCACAATCTACACGTGTACAAGGAGCCGCCCTTCATTAATCAGCCATTGTGCGGTGATCTAGTACACCTATAAATTAGGACCTGTAACAGCGTCTAATTGGAGCGTAGGTGTGAGACACAAGCATCTGCTTGTTTACATTGAACATAAGCTACGCGTATTTGTGTAGTGTAGAGTCCTACATGTAAGAAAATGTGCTGAATTAAGTTTCAGTAGTAAAGAATAACGTACGATTACGAGGGACAATTGAAAAGTTCGCGGAGCGATATCTATGGCTTAGCGGCAGAACTAAACTTTTTCCTGTGTAGAAAATGTATATTTCATATAAACGCCTGTTAATTTCGAAACCTATCTGTCAATTTATTCATTACTTACCGGCTGTTTGAAATTTACGTGTCAGACATGTTTTGAAAAAATGGACAAAACACGGATTCTTTTTTAAAAATTGTCTAACGCTAATGGAAGTCCAGAACGAAATGTTAAATGTAGTACGAGATGCTGCACCTTTAGAAATCATCATTTGTAAGTGAGGACTAGAGTTTAAACCTGGTCGTACGAACTATAAAGGTGATCCCCGCGCGGACGCCTCTAAAAGCGGACAACTAAAAATGCGAAACGTTTTGCAAGTTCTTAATTTAAAATATGATACACACACTCAACACGTTTTTTTAGGTTAGAAGTACAATAACTTTGTTAAATGACTAATAAATGCATAAAAGTTAAAAACAAAACTTGTAAAGAATTTAATTATGAGAAAAATGGTGTAAATAAAGTCAATACAAATCAACCAAAAATTCCAATTGTTTCCAATTTTCCAAAATTTGTTTTTAGGCAAAGATTTTTCTGTTTTACGTCGGATATCATGAAACTTATGGGAGATACAGTTCTGTAACCTGTTTTATTCGATTTTTCAGGTCAAGAACCATAAGAAACAACAGAATTCGCCCCTTCCCAGAATTTCAGAATGTCTTCATTTACCCGGGGGAACCGAAACCCGGGCGAAATCTTTCGCTAGCTGTAACTCGCTAACGAAGCATTTCCGGACCTATGTTTATATGAACTTTTTTTCTTATTTTTCGATGTAGATTCATCTCCCGAAGTATTTCCGTTTCTTCGTGAATCACCCTGTATATATAAATATATATATATTATTATTATTAATATATATATATATTAGCGCGGGTGCGCGAGTGCGAAATGACCAAATATAATAAAAATGGATGATGACAATAATAGAGGTATTTTACAGCAATGTGTCGTAGCCTTAAGAAAATGAAAGAACACACTGTTACTACAGTCTCACGGATCGTCGTATGGTACAGTGGAAACAAAATACAGACACCAATGAAATCACTAATAACCAGATTTAATGAGTCGCAAATAACAATTTGAAACCAACAAGATACTCTCATACAGTAGTTCAAGTTAACTTTGTCCACATGCAATAATAACGTTAACTATTAAGAGTTCCGCACTATTTATAACAATAATCACTTTACACAACAACCACTTGATCCGCACTGAAAAAATCGCCAACTGTTACTACCTTCTAAGCCGGTTGCTGTTGCTTATATATAGCCTGCAGATGTTTCAGAATAATTTTCCATGCCAGCATAATTTGCGTAATCACAAGTACTAGAACAGTCTAGATTGGTACTTTTCTGCACCGGCCTTGACAGAGACGCTGCACCTGCTCGGCTAGCCGAGAATCTTGTAGAACGACACTCTCTACTGTTCGTGAGCGTTCCGTAATTGTCGCAACAATCCTTTATTTTCCATATGATGAAAGAGTAGCGGAAGTAATGCTATTCAAAGTAGAAATTAATGGTGAATAGTATCGGATTAATAACGTTCCTCGAGAATTGTAAAACCACAGAATAGCAGTCTTAATGAAAATAAACGGTTTGGTCTAATTAGTAGAACTGTAGACCAAATTCATTGCAGACGTCTCAGTGAACGTTTGCCATCACGATTCTCAGTAATAGATTATTTATTACGCGACCATAGCAATCAGCAGACACCGGTTAAATTGGCATTTACCAACAGTCGTCGTCGTCATCGTTTACGGCTTAGGCTAGTAGCCTGTTCCAGTCTCAATGGAAGTCATCCAACCATCGCTTACGGGGGGCTTTCCACACTTCTCTTCGCCCTTGCATAATAGTCAACGGCACTTCTTGAAAATCTAATTGGTTCCGAGTCGCGGGAGCCGCCTACGCAACTATCGAATAAACAAGTACTACGAGTACACAGTCACAGTTATTGGTGTTGAATTCTTGATTCTGCGCATGTGCCGATTGCTATACAAGTACGAAACGAAGCAAAGCAGCGAGGTTCAGAATATATCTGTGCCAAAAAGACGAAGCTGTTTTCAATAAAAGAAAAAAATTCATACTGATGTTACATTTATTCTCGTGTGTTATGCAGATATATAATACAGATTATAGTAACAAATTATATACTCGTATTTTACTAGTCACCAACTTAGTAAATTTTGAAAAAGCTAAATATATCGTGTTTTAATCTACATAGTAGCTGATAGTTGATAGGTCATATAGTACTTTTTGTTAATGTGATTCGGAGATGATTTTAACTTCACTGCACATCTCACTTTTGACATGGAATCCATAGGTATGTAATGTCTTACTAGCACGTTTCGCGAAAATCGACCGTTATGTTTCAAATGTACTTTCGGCATACCACTATCTCACGAACCGCTCAACCAATCCCAGCAAACCAGGTGTCAGGTGATCGAGTCACTCGGCCCCCTTCCACCAATAGTACTGAGAATTTTGACAACTGACTTCAGTCGCCTCTAGGCTTTGTCTACGTGAGGGTGTTTTTGCGCCGAAAATTTCTAAATTGCTCCACTAAAACTTAAATATCTCGGGAACTACAAGTCCGATCGCAAAAATACAAAGTGCGTTGTAATCCTCAGAACTAAATCTCCCTAATAACACCAATTCCGAGTACCAGAAGCACTTACAGAAAATAATAACAACATTTGAACTCAAAAATTTGAAATGCCTCGACTTAAAAATCGGAAAAATTTCAAACCGAAAACCGGCAAATCCTATGCAGAGCGTCAACAGGCCTATCGTTTGAGACTAAAATCAAAGAAATCGGCCGAGAACTTAAGAAAATGGCAACCATTTGAAGATTGACGAAACCCCGTCAGCGCCCAAGCGGCCCGCATCTCCGATACCTGGGTCATCCGGCGTGCCCCCAAAGCGACTCAGATCGAGCGTACGGCTAGCTAGCAAGAAAATAGACGATGAGAACATTAATAACTTGTGCTTCGACAACATTGGACCCTCTATGCTCTGCGCAGAACAACCCGGTCCAAGTCGCCGCTTCAAAGGAGTCGACGAGGAATTCTCTAAGCACTTTATTTAACCAACCCTTCATTCCTTCCCAAAGCACAAGTCTGCCCATGATTCCATGTCTACCGGTAGTCCCACGACTACCAGGTTTAAATTTTTTTGGTTGTTGTTATGTTTTTATTATAAGTTTCTGATGTTTTTTGACATTGTTTGTTGTGCTATTACGTACACTCTGAATTTCATTGGTTCAGTTTCGCAACTGATTTGTCGAAACAAAATGGAGTCAATAATTTAATATTAAATCTATGTCAGTTTGTTTACTCCTAGTGAAAACATAAATTAGTATTCCCAAAGGAAGGTAGGCCTATAAATTCTCTTGTTTCTTATTTTCTTTAAACAGTAACAGCTTAATAACGTCACAGTGTAAAGTAACACTGTTAATACTTTTAGTTTCAATTTATTTCTTATAACAAGTTATATAACACAGGTATATGTATAATAGGTGTATAATAACAGGTAATTGTACGTGTTATTTTTTTGGAACGGTTTCGTTCGTACCTGTTATTTTCAAATACTAGTTTAACACTCCTCTATCGTCTATCAATATCTAAAAAAAAGAACATTAAGCGCGCTCACACACACACACACACACACACACACACACACACACACACACACACACACACACACACACACACACACACACACACACACACAGAACACGCTAAGCGTACAGCTGGGTTCGTATTGTGATACGCTGCACGGTAAGTTAGCCATGATCTCATTACACTGTAAATTCTCTATGATAAAAATAACTTGTACTCAGCAACGAATCGTTTTTGTTTCTGTTTGCTTAAATTAATTGTATTCCAAGCTATATGACGTAGTGTGCCAGTGCCAGCTGTACAAGATGAAATTATCCTACATAGGTTCTACATTATGCCGTTACTTAAGGGATTTATGATTAGCTGCGACGCGCACACTCACGCGCCCGTGAGCGTTTCCAGTACAAACGGCCACTAATTAACTTATTAAAATGTAAAGTCTCTGTATGTGCACTAGCACGCGAGCGCAGATTTTACGGGAAAGAAATACAATTTATCAACAATTTTAATGGCCATGTCACTTAGTGACACCACGACACTTCGGAGAGTAGTCTGTCAGTAACATGCAGTATGCATCCTCAGTCTGTTATTACTCTTGGCAATTTGTCGTTACAATCTGTTAGCGTTACTTCGCTCGACAACAATGGTTACTGTAATTAACAATGAAATTTATATTGTTACTACGTCTCCTTGATCGTCGTGTGGTACAGTGGAAAACAAAATACAAGAACCAATGAAGTCACTAATCACCAGCTTTAATTAATCACAAATACAGTTCATAATCAACTTGTACAATAACCCGATCAAAATTTGTCAACACGCAATAATAATGTCAACTAATAGAGTTCTGCACAATTATAAAACGCATTAACACTTCGCCACAATACTTCGAACCTCACTGGAACAAATCGCCATTTAATCTGATTTCTAAGCGGCAGCTGTCGTTGTATAAATAGATAGCACAAGTGTTCTAGAATAATCCATGAAACCCGTCAACATTACTCGAGAACACTTGAGTGTAACTGACTGCGGCCTTAAACACAGTACGCCGAACGGTATGGTCTGGAATAGTCTCGCTTGTTGACGCACGTTAAGTGTCACGGACGCACACAAACATTATAGCTGCGCTCTGCTGGGATTTCCGAGATACTCGTACATGTAAAACGTCCTGTAATTGCGTAACAATATTCTCTCTCTCTCTCTCTCTCTCTCTCTCTCTCTCTCTCTCTCTCTCTCGCTCTCTCTCATGTGTTTAACTTATCAGCACCCTCCGTGAAGTTTTCTATCAATCTGGCGTATTTGTCTGTTTTCTGCATCGTGACCTTTCAACCTTTCGACGATATGGTTACCCGTCCAATCTTAAACCTTTCCCAACCAGAATGCATCCCTTCTTCCAACACCTCTTAGCGTTTCAGTGTGTGCTTTGGCTGGAACATAGTTTGTATGAAAAAGTACAGTATCATACAATTCGGTCTCTTTTCTTCATCGTAAATTCCTTAAAACGTCATCAGTTGCATATGGTGAAATTATTTTAGGATGTAAACAAAAGAGGCAGCAGGAGTACGGGTTTGGTTTGCAACAGATTATTTATCTTCCAATATTTCTTTGTAAGATTAATTTCAGTGACGCTGTGAATAAGATGCATAACTTCAAGCTTATGGTCCCGCAGGACCATTAGGCAAAACCTTAAGTCAACAAGTAAAGGAACACGCCTAAAATTCTACAAGGTGATGGCTTTCCCACACTTCTTTATGGGTCTGAAAATTGGACTTTAACAGAAGGCCACGCCAGTCGTATCCAAGCGGCTGAAATGAGATTTCTCAGGCACGTATACTCTCCATGATCTGAGACCATGATCTTAGAAGAAACACAAATATACGGCAGGAACTGAATATTATGAATGTACTCGACAGGATCGCCCAGTATCGGCTGAATTGGTGGGAACATCTTTGCCGAATGGCTGACTGCCCCATCCCCAAACAACTATGGAACTATAAGTCGAGGCGACGGAGAGGTGTGGGACGTCGGAGGAACCGAGGAAGCGCTGGAGTGACCAGCTGTAGATTTTGCCTGTTTGAGACCGGAACAAACCATCCTTGATTTAATACTTGAAGATGATGATCATGGTTAATTTCAGTAATTCATACTGGTTACGTCTGAGTACTTGTCTTAATTATGCCATTTACTACATTTAACCGTCGCTACAAATGCCGAAGGTGTTTTGCCACACCGTTTTAGTGTCCAGAAGAATACGTGCTTTGCCACACCGTCAAGCAGGGTGGAAAAATGATCAGATCGCAAAGGATGAACTTAAGTAAACTGCAACACACAACCGCGCCGGGAAGTAAATGACCTTGACAACTGGTATGTGTTGACCATTAATAAAGTAAACCCTTCTCGTATGAGTTGCTTCATTTGCTTTCCCAGTGTAAAATTTCTGAGAATGTATGTCTAATAAGTAGTGATGGACATTTGCTATAATTTTATAAAAAGAATAATTGTGCAGTAAAATTTCATCTGTGCTCATATGTGCAAAAGGAATGTTCATTCAATGGACCAAACAAATTAAAGACTAAATTTTAACAATGTGTTTTAGTGTTTGTTAGGTTAGATTGAAAGTTTTTAAGAACTTCAAGAATTTATAAAATAAGTAATCAACTTTACTGACTTTTGAATACGAAAAATAAGACTTTGTGTGAGTACAGAAATTATTTATAATCGAATATTTATAAAATTATATGTTGAGAATCCTGAATTTCTCATTGGCTGTGAGAAAATGAGGGGGTCCAAACTTGAAGCTAGTCGTATCCACCCCCGGGATCTTGGTGTGGATAATATATATATATATTTACTCTCGACGACGTTTCATTGCAACTAATCTTTTCCCTACATACTTGGCCGGTGTGGCAAATCATCCGTAGCTCTAGATTCTTGAAACGGTGTGGCAAATACTTGCACGCAATATCAAGTTCGCGTCCAACCTTGGCTCTTCATAAAACACCATTGGATTTCAGTGTTGTCCATGGAATGAAAAGTGTTCATTAGTGAAGCCACATTTCAAAGTATAACAGCTACTTTTAGTGTTCAGACTTCACATCCATACAACAACACTGACCAAAAGTAGCACTTAAGCATCTTTTGAGTCAGATTCAAATTCTGACTGTTTTTACGAAACAAAGATGTCGTCTTAAGAAAAGTTGTTCTTGCCGGTCCTATTCTCCTATTCTTTGTGTAACGTCTTTGTCAGGATCCAGTTGGCTGGTGGATGTAGCAACTCAGATATTGAATAAGTTAACCTTTCCTACCTGACGCGGTCGTCATGACGACCACTAATAAGTGACGTTTGGGTACAGCCCACGGCTAAATATTGCTACGACAATTACGTAACGCTCTCGAAAAGTAAAGAGTGTTGTTCTACACGTTTCTCGGCTATGCGAGCAGGTGCAGTGTCTCGGTCAAGCCCGTGTATACAAGTAGCTCCCAGACTGTTCGAGCTCTTGTAACTGCGCAAATTATGTTGGCACGCGGCCACGAGTATGGAAAATTATTGTGGAAAATCTGCGGGATCTATATAAGCGTCTACGACCGGCTAAGTTAGTTAGTTACACCTGGCGATATTGTAGACTGCGGATCAAGTGATTATTGCAGATTAGTGGAAAGTGAGTATTGTGCTATAATTAATGCGGAACTCTAATAGTTGACATTATAATTGCGTGTGGACAAATTTAACTTGAATTATTGTATGAGAGTACCTTGTTGATTTCAAATTGTTATTTGTTACTAATTATAGTTGGTAATTAGTGACTTCATTGATGTCTGTAGTTTGTTTCCTCTGTACAATACGACGATCCTCTGTGAGACCGTCGTAAAAATGTCATAAATTTTGTTTTTGACGAATTAATGTTTGAACCTATCAAGAACTTCCCTGTATATAAACCAGTTACGCTTCACTTGAAATGCTTTCTTACCGAAGTCGTCTGTCCCGGGGTTACACCGTGTTTGAGATTTACCCGTACGGCCAACTAGATTGAAGCCAGCGTAGATTTAACAAAGTTTAATATGATAGGACGTCAGAGTAAATATTTGCAGTGGATAACTGACTTCGTTAACGCGGCCGTGGGTCCACCCACTCTCGTCGAGTCATTCTTAATCAAATCACAGTTTCGTTTACTTAAGTAAGTGGAAATTCTCGTTGTAATCAGTTGATTTCTGTTTGGCTCTTTCATACAGTAGAAGAATATCACTCTTTACTCTTTACATTACGTAACTTTTTTATTTTAGTATTAAAAAAACTTTAAGTGCGTTATCAAAATATAGTTGTGGTCTTTATTTTTGTTTCCAGTTTGTTTGTCACTTGAACACGACATGAGAATAGGGTTGCCAGTCGTCCGGCTTTACCCGGACATGTTTGCCCGGTTTTTACAGTTTTGTTCGGCTAAAAATAAGCAAGTCCGGCCTGTCCGCATTTTGTTAGGCTTTTTGTCTGACAAATTTGCACTTAGTATTATGATAAAAATATAGCACATTTTTATGTCTGAAAAAGGTATTAGATCTGAAAAAAATGTACGTACTAGATTTTAATTTTCTTTGATTTCAGTGTGTTTCATGATGATGATGATGATCATCATCTATCTGTCCAGGATTAGGCAGGTTGCCTGTTCCGGCTTCACCATCTCCGTCTCTTCTTCCGGTTGGCTTATAAGTCAGGATTTTTCTTGGAATTCTTCTGGTAGACATGCGCATAACGTACTCTTTCCATCTTTTTTTATAGTTTTTCGCTAGCTCCGTTACTGGTTGTACTTTCATGATATTACTGTTAATCTCTGTAATATCATCAAAACCGCCAAATTTTTTTTATTCATTTTAAATTTTGAGATTTAAGTGTTTAGTTAAAAAGTATTAAACTTATTTAACCTTTAACGAAAGCCCCAGCCAGCCGTATCCAAACGACTGAAATGAGATTTCTCAGGCACGTGGCAGGGTATACTCTCCATGATCGTAGAAGAAACATAGATATGCGGCAGGAACTGAATGTTATGAGTATACTCGACAGGATCGCCCAGTATCGGCTGAATTGGTGGGAACATCTTTGCCGAATGGACGACTGCCACATCCCCAAGCAACTTTGGAACTATAAGCCGAGGGGACGGAGAGGTATGGGACGTCCGAGGAAGCGCTGGAGTGACCAGCTCTAATCTTTGCCTATTTGAGACCGGAACAAACCATCCTTGGTTTAATCCTTGTAGAAGAAGAAGAAGAAGAGAAGAAGAAGAAGAAGAAGAAGAAGAAGAAGAAGAAGAAGAAGAAGAAGAAGAAGAAGAAGAAGAAGAAGAATATGATGATGATGATAATGACTTATTTAATAAAGAATGGAGCTCCTTCGATTTATTTAATTGATGATTACAGAGTTTGTATTTAATTTTAATTCATATGTCTTAATATGTTTGTATGTGTAGAATGATAACCTATCTTATGCATGAAACAAGCTGATGTCGTTTTATTTTTACTTGGATGTTCCGTAAGGAAATGGAAGTATGGTGATCGAGATAAGGGCTGATTCTGATTGTACTACCCTCAAAACATGAAGAAAAGTCATTTTCCGAAAAGCGTCTGTGTCACCCGCGGGTCCAGGGGGGGCGATAGGGGCGATCGCCCCCCCCCCCAAAGGGTTTAATTATCGGTACATTCATAATGCTGAATATCATCACAACATTGAATATAAAATTCATCACAGGAAAGTTTTATTTACTATCATATAAGTACTATATTCTGTATTGAATATTTCTTAATATAGTTCTCCACCCCCCAAAAGAGCAATCTGTAGGTGTGGTGCATTAGGTCACGTAACTAGAAAATTTTAACAGACGTCGAACTGTTTAAACTGTCTCGCTCGTTTACTATCGGGGGAATTGGAAATTTAAGTTAAACTGTCTCGCTCAGAAATATTACCAGGTAGTATATTGTGGACTCTGAAAGGTTGCAAAGTAAGCGGGAGGTTACCGTTAGCGGGGAAAGGTCCTTCCCGGAATGGCGGCAAAACAGTTCTGTCTTTGTACTGTCGCGCCGCGCCGCGAAGACTTGTTCGAAATCAACAGTCAAGATCGTTTTGTGGATTAGTACACTGCGTTTATAAGTGCTATTATTTGTAATTGGCTTTTAAAGTGTTTATTATTATTCTGTGATTTGTTTATATGTTCGTTTACCAAAATGTCTAAAAA
Source organism: Magicicada septendecula (assembly GCA_034769895.1). NCBI lineage: Eukaryota > Metazoa > Arthropoda > Insecta > Hemiptera > Cicadidae > Magicicada > Magicicada septendecula. The sequence goes on along the minus strand of CM068375.1, from coordinate 393,111,225 downwards.
AAGAAATGAGGATCATCATACCAATGAGGCAACTAAACGCTCCAAGTTGACACATTTTTTTACTCGAATTGATCAACAAAATAAAGTGTGTCAAAACGATACGACGTTTAATAATTCAATTTCTGGTAAGTACGACACCGACATTACTTAGATTTAAAGAAATTGATTTCATGCTTTCGCGAAAAAGTGGTTTACACATTACGTAGTTAATTGATGACTCGTTGGGCACTTGGTGAAACATATTAATACAAAGATTTTGTAAAATATATAAAAACACTTGGTAAGTTTCACAAATTTTGTGAAACTTACCAAGTGTTTTTATATATTTTAGAAAACCTTTACATTACGTAGTGTTATTTTTCAGTAGTAGTATAAAAACGGTTCTGATATTGCACAGTTTTTAGAAGTAGTTCTCTTGAGTTAATACTAAAGTGTAAAAAATATTAGGGCGTAAAAATTTAGTACTAAAAATATAATAGCAGTAACAAATTATAGATATTTTTTTACACTTTATTACATTTTTTGCATTTTTGTATGCAGATTTTTCATTGTTTTCATAAAAATAAAAATAAAACAATTTTTAAAAATAATTTTAAATAATGATTTAATTCTCAACTATTCTATATTCAAACGGAACGAAAGAGAAAAATTCGGTATTGCCGATCCAACGAAAAGACGAGTGTCATCCCGTTCAGTCGGAAAGCTCGAACGACAAGAAAAACGAGCCGGTGTTGCTGATCCAAGAAGGAGCAGACCATCAACCCATTCAGTCGGACAACTCGAGTTACAAGGAACATGATCCAATATTGCCGATTCAACAAGAAGTCGATCGCAAAATTCTTCACTCGGATGGCTCTCTTGTAAAGGAAAATGATCCAAAGCTGCGGCTGCGTCGAGAAGGCGATGTTCAACATCCCTCACCAAGTACTTCGAGTAAAGTAGGTACGATCGAATGTAGTAATATCACCACTCTCGATGTTGGTGATTATGTAGGAATATTTGTAAATGATTTGGCCAAGAAAAATATGCTACTGTATCCATGGGTACCACCTAAAAACTATAATTTTCCATATTCAGTGCACAACAAAAAAGGTAAAATGGAAAAAAGGTATGCTAGTGAAAAGCATTTAAATAACTTCAATTGGCTTGTTTTTTCTGACAGTAAGCAGGGATACTTTTGCAAATATTGCCCTTTTTTTGTTAATGCTGGTGTAGGTGGTTATGCTAAAAATGTACCTTTAATCAAATTGGTCTCCCAACCTTTAAATAATTATGCAAAACTTTTGGGTGGAGACGGTGCTCTTTTAAAGCATGAAAAGAGCGAATACGATAAGCATGCAGTATTAGCAGCCAAAGATTTTTTGAAAGTTTGTAATAATCCTGAAGTAGATGTTGCAAATCAAGTAAATAGTCATAGATTGAATCAAATTAATGAAAATCGTGCAAGGTTGAAACCTATTTTAGAAAGCGTAATTTTTCTTGGCCAACATAATATTGCGTTTCGAGGACATCGTGATGATGGCCCTCTAAATCTAACTGTACAGAAAATGAAGGAAACTTTAGAGGGCTGCTAAAATTTCGCGTTAAAAGCGGCGACGTTGAGTTAGAAACGCATTTGAAAACGGCAAGCGCTCGTGCGACTTACATTAGCAAAACTGTACAGAATGATCTCATCGAGTGCTGCGGTGATGAAATTTTATCGATCATTCTTAACCGCGTTAGAAAAAGCAAATTTTACAGCGTTCTCTTCGATGAAACTACCGACATTTCATGGATATCACAATTGACTCTATGTTTGATATATGTGTATAATAAGGAAGCACACGAAGATTTTCTTAATTTTGTGTATTTGTACGAAACTGTCTATAATTTATCAAAATCAGATACTTTGAACATTTTAGAAACGAAAGTGACTGGTAGTAGCTTGGGTCACGTAGTTTTAGATACATTAAAATCATTGAATTTGAATTTGAAATTTTGCGTAGCTCTTGCAACTGACGGATGTTATGTCATGGTTTCCGAAGCACACGGTGCGGTCGCGACTGTGAAAGAGGAGTGCGTGAATGCTGTCTATTCTCCGTGCTTAAATCATAAACTAAATCTCTCGCTTTCTAAGTCTTCGAGTGTACAAGCCGTTCGAAATGCAGTCGGAACAATGACAGAAGTTATAAACTTTTTTAATTCTGCGAAACGCACTCACGTTCTTAAAGACGTTTTGGGTTCTCAATTAGATAACCTTTGCGAGACTAGATGGGTTGAAAGGCATGAAGGTGTTTTACAATTCAGGAGTGATATCGCAAAAATCGTTGATACTCTCGATACCATTGCATCATGGCACGACATTAATGCTGCTAGCAAAGCTAAATGCTTAAAAATAGCGCTTTGCGAAAGCGAATTTTTGATTGCGATGGTTTCCTTATCCGATATACTTGCAATTACTTTGCAATTAAGCTTGTTTCTACAAAGAGTCGATATTGATGTGAAAACTGCTCGAGATACCGTTAGCGATACCATTAAACTTCTAGAAAGAAAGCGTAAAAATTGTGATGTAACATTCAAAAGTATTTATGATGAGGTGATAGGTATTGCAGAGGAACTAGATACCGAGATTAAAGTGCCCAGAATTTCTTAAAAACAAAAACAAAGAGAGAATTATCCTACCGACGATGCGGAGGCTTATTATAGGCAATCGATTTATGTGCAACTCTTTGATAATATTATTGTAGATTTAAAAAGTCGTTGAAAATGTCGTTTAAAAACTCTGATGAAAATTTAAATCTGTTTCATTTGTCTGTATTGTTTCCGAATTCATCAGTACTAGCAAATGAAACTGCATTGAAAGATGCCGTAAAACAAATAGCAAAAAAATATTCTACTTTTTTTGAAATGTCTGAAGGTGTGTTAGAGAAAAGGATCCTTTCAGAACTTGATATGTGGAAATTGAAGTGGGAAAGAGAAAACTATGATTCTTCTTATACTGTGATCAATTTGTTAAAAGCTTGCGATGAAGATATTTATCCCGTTTGGCATGTACTTTTAACAATTTTTGCAACTATTCCCTGCAGCGCGGCAACTTGTGAAAGATCCTTTTCAGCTCTAAAACGCCTAAAAACATGGCTTAGGTCAACTATGAAAGAAGAAACTATGAAAGGCTTAACGGGCTTGCTCTTCTCCATGTACATAATGACATTTAGTTAGACCTCGATGCTATTATAGACAGATACGCAAAAACACATAAACACAGATTAGAATTTATATTGTAACAGTTATGCGAATGTATAATGTAATATTGCGTAAATGTATATATGATAAATGTATATAACGTATACATATATGATAAAAGTAAATGTATGTATGATAAAGAAAAAATGTATATTTTTGTATATGTATGTATATTTTGTCACACAATGCGAGTATTAACTTTCCAATAAAAAAACCAAAATATTATGTAAGTTTTTAAAATTTTCTTTCAATTAATATACTCATTGATTTTTTATGTATCTTTTAATTAATTACTACTACTATTATTTAAACAATGATTATTAATCAATTATATGCATATATTATACACACAAGCATATTATATATATATATATATGTGTGTGTGTGTTAAACCCCCCACTCTCCCACTCTCCAATGCAGAGCCCACAAATCGCCCCCCCCCCCCGAAAGCGGAGCCCTGGATCCGCCACTGGTCTGTGTGTAGAATTTTTTCTATGCCGAACGATAACTGTCGCAAATTCAAACAGAATCAAATGCGTTTTTGCATTTGTGAACGATTTGTAGAGGTCTCAAGGCCTATTGACCACAAATACCAGAGAATTTACCTGAACTAACGCCAATAGAGTAACGTTTAATATCGCTGCGCTTCCATTCATGCACATTCGTAACATACCGTACTTTGCTGGCGCTAAACGTATAATTGGACAAGTCATAAACGTACTGATAAAATTTGATACCACTACTCTGCAATTGCCTCGCATGTTGAATGACGATTTGGCGTTTAACGTTTGCCTTAAGAAGCACATAATCAATAAAAGTTCTTATATGCGAGGACTGGTTTCTAAAAGTAAATTAAAGCTCTGGTTAAGGCATTTGTTGACGACTGAGCTATTCAGATATTATAACATCACGATTAATGACAAGTTCTTCAATAATGAGCCTGAAAATGAAAGCAGTGAGGATGAAGACGAGGATCAAGAACGACAGCAAGTAGAATGGAAAGACTTATTGTCTCGCATAAATCAATCTAATAGCAAAAAAACAAGCATACAGCGAGTTGTAACTGGCGAAGAGTACATCAAATTGCAGCAGCATACCTTATTCTGGTGTGAAGATTTGATTTTACATCTAACCGCTGGACAAAATAATCAACCATTATCGCTCGCATTCGATGAAGATGCAGAAGAGTTATCATTGCCAGCGATATATTATGGTGTGAAACGGCGGTTTACATGTCGAGCCACACCATTCATGATAGCTAGTAGCGAAATACGTAGACAGGATCGGGGAGGTGTAAAATCCGATCATATCTTGTATATGGCTGCTAAGGTGCTGTGATTGAGAATCATGGCGAATGTAAACTTAACGTTTCGAGCAAATAATAATCAAATCAACAGCGTATCAAGACGAGATCTGGAAGATACCGAGTTTGTTAAGAGCTTGCTGCTAAAAAATGAAGCGTTCATGAGAAACATACCGAACTCAATCCAATATTGGCATCAGCGTAAAGTGGAATTATTCAGTATGATGCGACAATTAGGCAAACCTACCATATTTCTCACATTGAGCGCTTCAGAAATACATTGGCTTCATCTCTTAGAATCTATTTATCGCTTACAAGAAGATATATCAGTAGACGTGCCGATAGATCCAGCGATATTTGACGGCATGTCGAGCACAAATCGAGCAGAATTGGTAAACAACGATCCAGTTTTGTGCTGCTTGTATTTCGAGAAATTGGTGTCGACCTTTATTAACGCGTTTAAAAAACCAAATAGCGTGTTCGGAGATCATTACGTAGTTGATTATTTCAAGCGCATCGAATTCCAACATAGAGGACAATGCCCTCATTGTCATATGTTACTATGGTTAAATAATGCACCAACGTGTAAAAATATCACAGATAATGACGACTTAACCGCCATTACATCGTTAATCGATCAAGTAAGAACAGTCGATAGTTCAAAATTGAAAAGCGAACGAAATTTACAGACGCATTGTGTTTTTCCCGAGTATAATTAGTGTTGTGAATCAACAAACAAATTATCCATCATGTCTTTAAGTCATTTTGTTAGTGCTGATCAATCAGATGATGATGACGAACCTCGAGTATCAACTTCGATCGTCGAACCATGCGAATATACGTCCTAATGATGGTAAAGATTCTTTCTTTACAGCAACAAATCTAAAAGATATCTATGATGATTTTACTAATAGGTGCAAGGATAAGATCTGTATTAGTACTGTCGACAAACTGAAAGAAACTCATCTTAAGTTGATGAAAAAAGCGATTGTTCGCCAGCATTTCGTTCAATTCCAATATAAGAAGACGCCTCATCTACTGCTAACTACTAATGCGTACGGGTTGTTTATCAACGATTCTGAAAATTACACCTCCAGAAACGTAATACAGGATGTAGATCATCTTCAAGCCAAACATCGTGTGAATTTGTTGTTACCGACTGTCAAATATTGGTGGAATCAACAGAGCAAAGAGTTGATGGAATCGTTTATCGAAACGTTTGTTACCAATATGAAACGTATAGCCAATACATCTGCCTTTATTGATGCCGTTGACCGCTATAAATTGCATGATTTTGCAAAGGTAGTTCAGAATATGAAAGCGAAAAAATGTTAACGGCCGATAAAATTGGTAAGAATGATAGAATTACTCCTGCAGTATTTGGAGTAAGATTGTATAATTCGTTCGGAACACCAAGTAAAATTACAGCGCCTTTGTATAAAATTAAGAACCAACAAACATTAACTTGCGGCAAATGGAAGGAACTCAAGACTGCTGGTTATATGCATTTAGTTCTCTTATTGAAAGTTGCTGGTTTTAAGTTAACATCATCGGAGATCACTCTAGATATGTTTGTCGAGACGCTAGTCTTCGATAAGTTTGGACGAATGGACAAGATTAATAAAGCAGGACCTCGTAAAGTATTGTCGCGATTTACAACCCAAGAGGATCAGACGTCTTCGGAAGCGGAATGTGATGAACAGCCTGAGAAAAAGCGCAAAATCAACATGGATGATTGGTGAATGCGTGCGCGTTTATGAATGCGACTACATTTAACTTATAATCAACTTGTACATAACATTACATTTAATGTAACTTGTACATTGTTAAATGAAGAAAAATAAATATATATATTTTTTAGGTTTATTGAAGCATTTTCAATGCCCTTCTCTATGCATTGCATTTGTGCAATGCCTGTAAATTTTTTTATTTATATGTGTACTACGTTACAGGCAACAAAGAAGTAGTTTCTATGGAAATTTTTCATTCAATTTGTCAAATACAAAACCCGATTTACAAGGTGGGGGATATTTTTTTTATAACCTATCGAACCGAATTCAAATAAATGATTTTAAATATAAATCTTACAAGATGGAAGTCATGTATGGTTCTCCATACCGATTTTTTAATACGTAGTAGGCCTATATATACGCAAGGACCTATTATCAAACGGACATAATAAATGCTGCTTTTTAATGTTAAAAACTGTTACCCGGCTTTTCAGGTCAAATCTCCGGCTAAATGAACAGGCGGATTCGGTTTTCTCATTTTTGATCTAGCAATCCTATATGAGAATCTTATAGAAAGACAGGCTCTTTGCTACTATAAGGTTTGAAAAGACTGATGTTTGAAGAACGAGTTGAAAAGAATCGAAACAAGGTTGAAATAGATTTTTGATCACAGCCATCGTGATACGAGTAATAACAGTCCATGTGTGAATCAAGTCATTATTTTTCAGGTTGATAAATAAATTTAGGAATATTTGTGGTACGATTCATAGAAATCTTAGAAATAAAACAAGACACAGCACAATGATTAAATTAACAATGATCAACAATTATTAACAATGAGTAATGATTAAATTAATGATTATATAAGACAATTGCAATACCCACGTTGATTTATGCGAGTGAGGCGTGGGTCATGACAAAAAAGGAAAGCGGCAAGATTCAGAGTGCTGAAATGCAGTTTCTTCGAAATACTTTATATTATACATTGCAAGATAGAATAAATAATGAAGATATCGGAGCAGAACTCGAAGTAAAGGACAGAAATGAAATTATTATAATTTACAGAAGACAATGGATGGACAATGGGATCATCTGCAAAGGATGACAGAGGATCGATTGCCGAAAGGGGGACTGAACTATAAAGCCATTGGTAGAAGAGACGTGGGTCGTCCGAGGATGAGATGGTTCCCGGAACAGGTTTATATAATCTAATCCTTGAAGAGGAGAAGAAGGAGAAGATTATTCAGGTTTAATGTTGCTGTTATTATTATTATTATTAGCAACAAAATTGCAAAGCCTCAAGTAGAGCTGTTGAGGGAAGCGTCTGTTGACCAGGTGTTATGGCGATCGCTAGGCTTGTCCACATCGGTTTATTGCCGAGGAGCTGTTTAGTTGGGCACCTTAGGAATGCCAAGGTCGGCAAAAAGAGGGCAAAACACCAAGAGAGGTTCCGTACTCTTGAGAGGTAGCACAGGGGCGTGAGGGAGCCGGACCGCGGCGCTGATTAAACATGCAAGACCGTAAATCGAGAGAAAGCATGGGGAGGTCTGTGTCTACCTGACATAGCGTCTGAGCGGTCATGGATGTTTCGTATCCTGCCTCCATAAGATGGGTTGAGCCCCTTGGCTGAAGACCAGTGTCTGCCATGTTAATCAAACCACTTTTCCTCCACATGGCTTCTCAAAATTTTCCCATTCTGGCATAAAAACCTCCGTTTCCACAAGTATAGGCTACGTGGTTTATGCAAAGTAATATTTAGAATAGAATATTCTGAATGTTTGAATACATTTACAAGAATAATATAAAAATTTTACAACTTTTTTCAGAAATGATAAAAAGATCAGAGTATACTTATTAAATCACATTCCTTACACCACATATAGTCAACTGTACTTTATTTACACAATTTTTTTCAAATTCACGGACACAGTTTACAATTGGTCGGTCGCACCCATTTTTAGTTTATACATAGTTGCTCTGTTTGTCCATCACTGCACCATTTATAGTGAAATAAAACTAAGATTTATTTTTTTAAAGGCCGCTGGTGCTAATGCCAATGACTCAATGTCTTTAATGTTTTCTGTTAAGAAATTTCAGTAATTATTTGAACGCACCCACCGTTAACAGGAAATCCCACCAATTCCCAAACACGGCAGGGTTTTGAGACCTCACATTTCGCCACTGTGGGGAAAAATCCCCACACCTGGCATCCCTGCTGAAGACTGTCTGTACTGCCCGGGTGTAGGAGACGATGCTGAATACACCTTCTTCAACGGTAATAGGTGGGGCACGAGAAGAGCTCTCTGGGTGCGGATATCGGAATGATAGCTCCTGATAACATCGTGGGATGCGTGGTTAGGGGAGTGGACGTCTGGAACCATGTAGCACATTACGCAGACGACATCCTTGAGACGAAGAACGGAGACTTAGACCGTCTGTAAAGTAGATGAATGAAGATGATCTAACGATTTTTCTGCGCCATTGGACTAGTCTGAAGTAATGTGACAAACGGTCCCGTGCTAGTGCTCTAGCTCCGGAAGAGGTTTTAGTACGCACGTAGTCCACTTGAGATTGGAGTGCACACTTCGTGTGTAAATGAAATTTCCCTTCCTCCTTAAAAAAAATATTCTTATTGCTGTTAGTAGTAATCTTATTGAGCACCCTCCTTTAACAAGACCCATTAAAAACTAAAGCAACATTGGCATTTTGACAATCCGATTCATGGTACTCCGAATGTTCCATAATCCGAACACAGACATTTTAAGAATAAATAAACGAATAATTAAAGAATAAATTTTAATTTTGCCATTTTAAGGACTCTGTTTATATGACGAAACAGCAATAACAAAATTAGGTTTCTGAGGAAAAAGAAGATTTCGTAACGACCGACAGGTCTGTTTTGTATCGACTGTCATTAACCCCCTCCCCCGTTACATAAACAATAGTAGCTTTAACGATTAGACAGTTTAATCGGAAACGAGACTCAGGGGAGGCAATAAAAGGTTTGTTTACTAGACTTCTACTTCAAGGCTGCGTTTGGAACTCATTAAGTGATGCTTACTGCGAGGCACTTCAGTCATCTCATTGTAAAGCGAAAGGAATCGTTGCTTTGTTTGTACTCTTTAAAAGCCTTATAGCGAGCGGGTAATCGTTGATGTTATGAAACTTAAGTTACAGAAAAGATTAAAAATTTGAAGTACTGGGTGACAGGGGAAGAGAAATGTAGATAGGAAAAAGAAAGAAAGAGAGTTAAAAATATGTCTTCTTCTTTTCCTGTTCAAGGATTAGGTTATATAAACCTGTACCGGCATCCATCTCACCCTCAAAAGACCCACGTCTTTTCTGCCAATGACTCAATTGTTCAGTACCGCTTTCGGCAATCGATCCTCTGTCATCCTTTACAGATGATCCCGCCATTGTCTTCTGTAAATTGCAATAATTTCATTTATGTTCTTTACTTCGAGTTCTGCTCTGATATCTTCATTTCTTATTCTATTTTCCAATGTATAATTTAAAGTATTCCGAAGAAACTGCATTTCAGCACTCTGAATCTTGCCGCTTTCCTTTTTTGTCATAACTCACGCCTCACTTGCCAACGTGGGTATTGCAGTGACTAATAAAATTTAATCCTTGTGCTGTGTCTTGTTTTATTTCTCAGATTTTTATGAATCCTACCACAAATATTCCTAAATTTACGTAATTATTTATTCTAATGAATTCGAACTACTTGAGAACCACACGGACAAAAAATGTTAAGTCCAACGATGTGACAAAATGACTGCATAATCGATGTCAGTAGCATTCTCGTCCACAATTCTCTGTTTCTTATTTTACTTTTGTGTCTTCAATTTTCCTTTTTTGAGAATTTCTTCAACACCACCCAACCATCTCCTCTTTGGTTGTGCATCACGACGCCTTTCATGGATGTTCTAGATTGTTGGTCGCTCAGGCATTCTTATGTCGTGTCTCAGTCATTCAGTGTATTATTATCTTTTTATTATTATTATTCCAGCTGTACTATGTTTACACATTTTCCGGAATAAAAGATTACTGAAGTCATTGAATTCTCAGCTTCCACTGCTGCTTGCCCATTCAAAGGTCTTCTTCAATTTCTCGTTCTCTCAAAATAGTCTGAATTTCTTCTATCCAGGTGATCGGTAGTCTTCCTCTCTTCCTTCTTCCTCGTGGGGTCCATTCCATAACTCACCTTGGAAATCTTTCCTGTGTCATTCTTTTCTGTTTCCATACCATTGTAACTTTTTTGCTTGGATAAAATCAACAATTGAATTTTTCACATTCATCCTATCCTTAATGACTTCTTTTCTAATTTTCTCATGTCTGGATACTTTTGAAGAACGTCTCCGAAAGTCTATTTCTGCTGTCATTAATTTTGTTTTTGTGTTTATATTAGTAGTCCAAACTTCTGAGCCTAAGTCACGATGGTTTTAAATATTTTGGTTTTATTCTGCTGAAATTTGATTATCTCACAGGATTCCATTTAATGTAGATATAGCCATCTTCCCGAAATTAATTCTGGATTCCATTTCTTTGTTTTGCTTTCCACTGGCCATAATTTTCAACCCTACATACTTGCATTCCTCTGTACATGAAATCTTCTCCATGTCTTCCTCCAATATCAAGTCTTGATGAAGGTCACTTATTGCCATGTATTTTGTTTTATTCATATTTACCTTTAGTCCCCATTTCTGATATTCCTGTATCAATTTGTCTAGTCATGTACTCTATGTCTTCAAAATCTTGAGCCAAAAGTAATTATTATATACAAACTGTAATGAATATACTGTATCAGTATAAAGTGGAATTCCCATGTTCCTGCACATTTTTCCCTATTGCTTTCTCCGTACAAATTTTGAAAAGCGTGGATGATACACAACATCCCTGGCGTAAATCTTTGGTCACATGAAACCCTGGTGACAAATTATAATATTATCTCTTTTTTTGTTTCGTTTTCCACATCAACTTAGGCCACTCAAGTTGTGCTGATTTCAGGAACCGACGTAACGCATATAGTGGAAGCGTAATGTTAGTCGACGCCAGTGAATTCACTTCCGGGACTGGTTTCACCTACAACTGGCTTCAAGGTTGGACCCCCTCATTTTCTTCACGAAAAATGAGAAATTAATGATTCGTAGCCCTACCATATAATTTTATATTCATAATTGCCCAAACTTTTCTTGCCCTTACTATCATTCTTCATTCGAAGACTCTCGCCAACGTAACATGTGATAGATTGTCTTCACTTGACCGCGTTACGCCGTGTGTAAAACAATAGAGCGCGCTCTTGTTGAGTGATTCGTGTACCACAGGCACTGGAGTGGTGACGCGTCGGTTAACAGTGACATAACAAATAAGTTAATACAACTGTTGTCACTTAATTTAGATTTTATTAGCCAAAACTTACAACAGAAACGATTGATAATTACACTTTTTGTATTTTCGAATTTTTCGTTTTTTATTTCATTTTCCGGATTTTATGTTTCTTTAATTTTCTTTTTTTAACTTTTTTTAAAAATTGTCTTCTTCTGAATCTTCGCTGTAGATCTTCACTATAGAATTTTTCGCATTCTTTTTTTTGTTGTAATTTTCTGTTTTTGTTTTTTTAAATTTGTTTTATATATCTTTTTTTTTAATTTTCTTTTTCGAAAATTTTCTGTGCCTCAAATTATGACGAAAAATTTTGATATAATCCCGGGACTTTCGGCGGCATTGGCAACTTCTACTAATTTCTTCTAGTAGGCAGTACATCACAATCGAGTAGTCTACTTCCAAGAAGTGAACACTCTTCTGAACGAACCAGACATTGTGAAAGTTATAAAACTTGGTAGACTCATGTGGGCTGGACATGTTATCGGAATTGGGGAGAAAGAAATATCCAGAAAAACCCTGACAGAACAGACCTATGGCACCAGGAGGGTTAGTAGGCCCAAACTACGCTGGGAAGACGGTGTGAACTATGATGCGCGACATATCCTTAGGACCTGGAAATGAAAAGCAGCTGCACTTGAACGGGACAACTGGTTTGAGGCTGTTGAAGGAGGCCTTGACTCAATAATGGATTGTTCCGCCGCTGTAAAAGTAGAAGAAAACAGATATAAAATATAACAAAAAATACAAACAGATAATAAAATAACACGATTTGTAAACTATAGGCCTAATCTTTTTAACCAAATTACAGTCTGTACAACAATTAATGTTTAATATGTATAATTAAATAGTGATGAGAACAAATTTTTAGTTTCATAGCATAGTGTTTTTTTATTCGGATTATTTTATTTCAAAATTATAAACGTTACAAATTTTTCTAAAACTTGTATAATGTCTCGAAGAGAATTCGAAATTTATTTTAGTGTTGGTAGACTCGTAGCATTGAAGTATGGAGCGTGGTACGCCGCATATAAACATTTTATGTCTCCACCATCGGATAACGCCGGCAAACCGGTGGTGGTAGGTGAGAGTAGGTAGGTAAACTATTTGTGCTCACTGATTAATATTCCCTAAATAACATTCAATAAGGTGTATTTATTTTTAACCGTATTTTAAAATATCCGATTAAAAAACGAACACACATCTCTGGTACTTTAAATATTACGTGTCTCATATTTTGACAATTAATAAACATCAATTGATTATGATCACAAGAACGTGTCAATAGTATTTATTCGATTACTTATAATCTCTTTTTCTTTCACAACGTAATGCTGTTCTCACTTATGATAACATAATAACAGAAGACGTCGTTTATATTAGTATTAGTGGCAGTCATAGTAGTACTAGTAGTAGTAGGAGTAGTAGCGTTAATATTTTGTGTCTGTTTCAGGTTATAAATTTGGCAGGCTTCAGGTTAACTCCCGAGCACAAACACCGATTTTGACATTTTGTTTGTACCAATTTTGACAGAATCCTGATATCGACTTATACCGATTGTGACACCGATTATGACATTATACGGATTTGTCTTATACCGATATTGACTGAATACACTGGTCTACAAAAAAAAACTTCTTTTTTGTCCCAATAAAGTCTTTGGAGACATAAAATGTTTATATGCAGCGTACCACGCTCCATACTTCAATGCTACGAGTCTACCAACAGTAAAATATGTTGCGAATACTCTTCGAGACATTATACAAGTTTTAGAAAAATTTTAAACGCTTCTAATTTTGAAATAAAATAATCCGAATAAAAAACACGTTGCTATGAAACTGAAAATTTGTTCCAACATTATTTAATTATACATATTAAACATTAATTGTTGTACAGACTGTAATATGGTTAAAAAGATCTTTTTATTAAAAAGATTATAGTTTACAAATCTTGTTATTTTATTATCTGTTTGTATTTTCCTCTTATATTTTATATCTGTTTTCTTCTACTTCTGCAGCGGCGGAACAATCCATTATTGAGTCAAGGCCTCCTTCAACAGCCTCCGCCAGTTGTCCCGTTCAAGTGCAGCTGCTTTTCAGTTCCGGGTCCCAAGGATATGTCGCGCATCATAGTTTACACCGTCTTCCCAACGTAGTATAAATTTTTATTTTATACTACGTATAAAAAATTTGAAACTTTTGTATTTTATCTTTACAGATTATGTACACTTCTTCCGTTGAATCCAGTTATGCACCTTTCATTTTTACTCTTACAACGTATTTCCCTTTTTTTCATTTTCTTCATCTTTGAAATACTTCTTATTCGTATCCGAATCACAAATAGATTAAGTAATTAAATATTACCTGAATAGTCCGTCTTGTGGTTCACTTGTTTTATATTAAAAACACAACGCGTTTCGGAACTAAAGTTCCATCCTCAGGTTATTTTCCTCGTTAGAGGTCGTCACAACATTAAGACACAAAACACAAAAAACAACAACATTTAAAACACATATATAAAACAATCATTAGCGCGCGAGAATAACGGTGCGCACCGTGAGGAAGCTACAACGACACTGCCGTCTCTAGTCAACACATTCACTGTCTTATCTGTGACGCAAGTCTCAGTCGTTCTGAGACTTGTAAAGCCGTTCTGAATTTTGGCCGACATTTAATGGATAGTAACCATAATTACACAAACTTGGCTACAAATCTTGCACCTTTACATGTTTGTAAAAAAGGCCGTTATATGGATGCCGCTGAGGAATTCGAAATTTATAAGGCACATAAATTACATCCTGAGCATTTATTAAACGATCATTTGAATTTCCACTCGAACGCGCTATATGATACGGCTTTACAAGTCTCAGAACGACTGAGACTTGCGTCACAGGTAAGACAGTGAATGTGTTGACTAGAGACGGCAGTGTCGTTGTAGCTTCCTCACGGTGCGCACCGTTATTCTCGCGCGCTAATGATTGTTTTATATATGTGTTTTAAATGTTGTTGTTTTTTGTGTTTTGTGTCTTAATGTTGTGACGACCTCTAACGAGGAAAATAACCTGAGGATGGAACTTTAGTTCCGAAACGCGTTGTGTTCTTAATATAAAACAAGTAAACCACAAGACGGACTATTCAGGTAATATTTAATTACTTTCTTCATCTTACTCGTGCCTTGGCCCTGTCCACTATTTTCTTCCTTTCTACTCGCATTCTTTGTCAAAAATCCATTCTTTTGTTTCCTGTTCCTCACCTTATTATTTTTCTGCCGTATGTTATTACGTTTATTCCTGTCCCTCTACGTTATACTGAAAGTTTGTTTTCAATTTTCTCCCTTTATTTATGCTACGCATTTTCGAATCATTTGTCTTTTGTCTTCACTTTTCTATACCGTCATCATGTTCACATCACGACATAGGCAAGGGGCTGCCTGTGCCGCCTTCAAAGATCTTCCAATCGTCTCTTCCTGCGTCTACCCACACATCCATGTCTATGGGTTTATATTTTCAAACTCGTTCGACCAGTCTTGAATTTGGCATTCTTTCCAAGTGTTTTTTCTATGGTAGTTTATTATCTTGTAGTCTTTTATTCAAGTTAAGAACTTGTAATCCTTCTCTTACGACCCCATACTTTATACGATAAAGTTTATAACACTTAACTCTTCTTAAGAACGCCATTTACGAGTCCTGCGTTTTATGTTCTTGTTTCTAGGCTGGTGTCTATAATTCACACATATAGAGCAGTACAATAGACGACGTAACGTTTTACAACTTTTTTTACTAAGGAATGTGTGATGAAGTGATGTTAGCTCCCAAAGGAGCCTTTAGCATATCTCCAGCCAAGACCGTACTGGATGGTGACCTGCCGCTACCTGCAAGAGATGACTCTGTTGATGCAGAACAAAACGGATCTAGACCAAAAGGTTATAAATATTCCTCGTGGAGGGCAGCAGTGACCTCGAGTACCGAGTTAGCGCGTAAGGGAAATGATTCAGGACCAGCTTTTCTTTGGAGTGTTACAGGCGGGAATCTAGTTGGATTTAGTCGGCTGCAACATTGCGTCCTATTGTTATAGGATTACATTTTGGTGCAGCCTTGCAGTTGAGTGTTGGGTAGTCAAATTATAGGGAAAGCCAATCCGTAATGAAAATTACCGGAAGTCATGGCCCGTAAGGAGGCAGATCCTTCACCTGACTGACTTTTATTTGTCTTCTTTAAATGGCGTTTGGGTGAATTTAAATGCGTACGGAGTATTAAAAATACTCAAAAATTCGCTTTTCTATTTCGATTGCATATACCTTCGTAATTGGCATCACAATGAAAAGACTTGCACATAAAACGTCATAATATTTCAAATCCTAATTTATTTCAGCACTGCCCAGTAATCGGTTGCAAAAAAAACTTTCGCCTGTACCCTGTCCACCAGTTTTTATCAGTATCCGGTAATTTCTCATCTTCTGTCACAGCTTACGCCATAGTTCACAGTCATATTCTGGTTACAATAAACAATTAGCACTGTACTTTTCGAGCACTAGACACAGTAAGTTTAATTATTTATATCCTTATACGCATTGTAATGTTCCTTCACTTTTGCTTTCCTAAAACCGCACTGACATTCTCTAATCTTCGTTTCTACGGACACTTTAAACCTTTCCTTTACAAGTGATGTCAAAAGCACGTTACACATATTCATAGAGATTACAATTTGTTTGTAATTATTGCAATTTTTTAGATTTTCATTTCTTTAAGATTAAAACTAGTAGTCATTATTTCATTCCACAGACATCCTTCCTCCTGACAAAATAATTGATCATCATCACCTTCACCTTCAAGGATTAAACCAAGGATTGTTTGTTCCGATCTCAAATAGGCAAACAGTACAGCTGGTCACTCCAGCGCTTCCTCAGACGTCCCACACCTCTCTGTCCCCTCGGCTTATAGTTCCATAGTGGTTTGGCGATGCGGCAGTCATCCATTCGGGAAATATGTTCCCACCTATTCAGCCGGAAAAAAAAATTACTGCTGTCTACACATTGAATTATCCGCCGTACCGATATCTGTCTTTTAACTAAGGGGACTTTATGTGATAAATCTTGTTACAAATCATTCGGACTTTCGCGTTTAGAAAGTTGCAGTTGGTCACTGTTTTCCGTAGACATACAAATTTTAAGTTGTTTCGCTTCTAAACATGTGTGCGTGCGCGCGTGTGTATGTATGATCATTTTACTTGTGCTCATCGAGCAAATCACGTTACGTGCACCTCTGATATGTGTCTTTTTTGTGGTTAAGTTCGGGTTTATAATTTCTACAGAGAGCAGCCCCTCTCACTCTCTCTCTCTCTCTCTCTCTCTCTCTCTCTCTCTCTCTCTCTCTCTCTCTCTCTCTTTCTCTCTTGGTACAAAGAAAGGATAAATCATGGTGATATTTGAAGCGTAGGACTGGCACTGCATTTCGCGAATACACTGTTGATCACGCGTTTACACAAACAGCATTAGAGGCTTGCAGTGTTGCGTGCGCGCGCAGCTGTTAGTACGTTGTGATAAAAAAATGTTTGCACAACCTTTTACTACCTAATTTGGGTTCTCTTCCATACAGCGAATGAAGGTCGCCTGTTCCGGATCAACTTGTTTCGCTTCTAAACATGTATGTGCGCGCGCGCCTGTGTTCATTTCTCTTGTAGAATTCGACTAAATCACGTCATGTAGTGGTATGTAAGTAGTATGGAGTCGTAATAATTATACTGAATTTAGGCTAATAGGTACTAGAAATAATTGTTCCTTGTTACAGAGGGGGTTGGTATCGAGAGCGTGGGAACGTTGTGTTGGTTTTCGGCAGGGGTCGTCTTCACACACACACACACACACACACACACACACACACACACACACACACACACACACACACACACACACACACACACACACACACACACACACACACACACACACACACACACACACACACACACACACACACACACACACACACACACACACACACACACACACACACACACACACACACACACACACACACACACACACACAGAGACGGCTTCGCCAGCGCGTGCCCTGGGATGGGGTGAAATTATCCAGATGTCGTTATATGAGGGGTTGAGAGACGGTTATCTGTTTCTGTCAACAGCGCGTGCCTTTGAGGGCGCACGCTCCCTCGCGTTTATATTTTTTTTTTACCGCTTTGTCGTTTGGTAAACTTAAATTAATTAAATCGTACGTACGATCAACAGTATCTCAAGACAGAGTATCAAATCTAGCGATACTTTCAATTGGAAACGACTTTGGTTCGTCTTTAGATTACAATGATTTAATAACCGACTTTGCAGCAATTAAGTCCAGGAAAGTTACATTTTAAAGTGCCTCGTTCTAAATATTTATTCAGCTTTTGGTTAAAATTTTCCCTAATTTGTTAATACTTTTAGTTTCAATTTATTTCTTGTAACAAATTATATAATACAGGTATATGTATAGTACGTGTATGATGACAAGTATTTGCACGTGTTATTTTTTTGTAACGGTTTCGTTCGTACCTGTTATTTTCAAAAACTAGTTTAGCACACCTCTAGTGTATACTGAAAACTAGTCATAATATTTTTCATCGGGCGGATGATCGCGAAGGTTTTATCGACATTCTAGGTAACCTCCGTAATCTTGACTTCCGTCAAGAGCCATGTTGTTTATTACATTTTTATATTTTTCATCTTTTATGGTTATATGAAACTAACTTTTTTGTCATTACTTTTTGTATATTTTTTGTGTCTATTGTTTTTGTAATATCTACGATTATTTTTCTTAATTATACTTTTTAAAGGCATACCACCTACAGTATTTACATTGAAAAACATTAGATTTTTGTATTTTTGTCTATATAGCCTATTACTTTTATAATGTCTTCTATTATTATTTATTACATTTTTATATTTTTCATCTTTTTTAGTTATAAGAGGTTGGTAATACGTTTTACTGTCTTTGGACAGGGTAAATTTTGTGTATTGCTTAATTAGTTACGACCGACCGATACCGATTGTTATGGCATACTGCACGTTTTGTAATCTTAAATTGCTGTTTATTGCTTAATTATTTTTATTACTTATTTGTTAATGACTTAAGTGGTGCTACCTGGTTTGTTAATGTTACTTAAATATATTAGTTGTTTTCAATTATTTTCGGTTCATTCGATATTCAAGTTGTACAATTCCTTACGATGCACTTCCTACAGTTTTCTATGTGTATGTACGTTATTTTTCCCCCTCCTCGTACGTTTCCCGATTGTTCACCGTTTATATGAAGATCTGTTGCTGTTTCTTGCTTCGTTGTTACGGGTTGTTGTGCAATCGTATCACTGTGAACAAGATATCGCTCATTAGTAGGACAAGAGGGGGATTGTCCGTCTATATAAACGAGGCTCGTTCGCTAAACCCCTTCAGTCTTGTCTCGACAGTCACGAGCAACGCATCGTCCAGCGCTGGACCACGGCATCGACCCCGGGATGCCCGCGACCTACACCGAAATGAACGAGATTGAAATGAACGTGACCTGGACCGAAATGAACGAGACCCGGGACCGAAATGAAGGAGTGCGAATTATTTTGCGAAAAATTTGCATACAGCCCGCCCGGTACAACATGGGGAGAATACTAGGCCAGTCGACCGAAGGGGTGGTGGTGAACTCGCGATCTTGACCTACCTCAACAGCCACTGCCATGTCACTGACCTCACTCAACGTTGTTTCAACTGTTGAGAAAGGTCACGTGGCTGAAACAATGAGCGTCATTGTAGGCCTAGGAAAACAATGGCCCCATTGTTGGTCCAGTGACGTCACTGGGTGTTGAGGTAGGTCAGGATCATAACGTCATCAACACCACCACCCCCGTCCATAGGTGTCCTAGTATTCTCCCCAGCACACTACTGAGGTTCGAAGTATTGTGGTAAAGTTTTATAATTGTGCGGGACTCTATTAGTTGAGATTATTATTATTGCGTGTGGACAAAGTTTGCTCGGACGATTGTACAAGTTGATTATAAACTGTATTTGTGATTAATGAAAGCTGATGATTGGTGACTTTTGAATAAACTGCTCATTCTAGTGTACACTGCTCTAGCCTTTTCAATTCTGCTCTTTATTTCTTGAGAGTGTTCCCATTGTTCATTGACTATAGTACCTACCAAGATACGTAAATTTGTTTACACGTTCAACTGGCCTTTGGTTTATATTACGAGTGCAGGTGAACTTGTTCTTAGACACATTAGCTTCGTTTTATTGACAATGATGTCCAGACCATATCTACGGCTGCATTCTGTCACTCTATTCAGTAATTGATGCAGCCCCTCTAAGCTATCTGCAAATATGACAGCATCATCCGCATAACGTATGTTATTTATTCAGGGAGATACGTTATATTTTCACCGTTCAGAGAAATTCCCACATCACATTCATCTAAAGCTTCTCTAAAAATACCTTCCGAGTAGATGCTGAATAAAAGCGGTGATAGTATACATCCTTGTCTTACTCCATGCAAAATCTGTATCTCTTCAGTTTTCTCTTTATCTACTCTAACTACTGCAGATTGGTTCCAATACTGTGTAGCTATTATCCTGAGGTCCTTTCCATCTAATCCAATATTTTTCAAGATCTCCATCATTTTCTGATTTTGGACTCGGACAAAGACCTTCTGGTAATCGATGAAACATGCAAAAACATTAGAGTTTTCATCTCGACATCGTTGGTATAGCACCTGAATACTGAATAGAGCCTCTCGTGTACCTACTGCTTCTCTGAAATCAATTCCACTTTTTTGTCTGTGGTAGTTTTAACGTACCGGAAATTAACAGAAATTTTACTTATTGCAGTCCATACTACAGGGAAAGGTACTTAGAAAGAAAGGAGTTGGGGTACCGAGAATATCATGGCTGGAGAAATTTAAGGACCTGGTTTGGTATGAATACAACTGACTTATTCCGTACAGCAGGACAGAAAGTTAAAATAGTCTGTATATCCGAAACGGATAGGAACTATCAGATGAAGGAAACGGAGTGGCAGATCACCTTCAGCCCCGTATAGAACCATACGTATATTTTTAAAATTTATTTTTAAAATAACTTTAGTAATAATTCTTCATGTAAAATATAGCCTGTTACAATATACCATTAGGGTCTATAATTAGGACTGTAGAAGTGAAGGTGGGAAAAGTAACAGAAGAAGCGAAAAGCGCCAGATATTATGCCAAGACATTAAATGGCATAAATTTATTGTCGTACGCGACGGAATGTGACAGTAACACTAGAGTCACGTGTACGGTGTAATAATTGTAGCAGCAACAAACGTGTACAGCACGGCGATGGTTTCACTACATGCACAGCTTACACCGTCCCGCTGTGCGACAGAGCACGCGACGTCGCCCCCAAAGCGTGGCGCTAACCAATAAAATAATATTAATAACAACAAAAGCATTAACATCATCCTCAAGACGTACACTGGGAGTAATTAATTCGGTGTCGCGTTCCACTTTGGGAGTGGTGTCGTGGCTCCCGCACACAGTGGGCTGTCGTTTTTAATTTATCATTCTTCGTGTCTGTTGTCAGTCAGTAAGCAACTCAATAGTGTCACGAACGCAACCTTCCCTACATTTGCGTGCTCCGTGATTCATTGTTCGTACACTGTGTTGAATGTGATTTTTTTTTCATTTCCGTCCAATCATGACCAACATACGAGGATCAGTTGAAAAGTTCGCGTAGCGTCATCTTTAGCTTAGCGGTAAAACTAAATTTTTCGTGTGCTGCAAGATTTGCATTTTATGCAAACTCCTGTTAATTTCCAAATCTACTATCAATTTATTCATTGTTTAGAAGCTGTTTAAAACTGACGTGTCATGGGTGTTTTTGAAAACGGACAAAATCAAACATCGTGGTCTGATTCTTTATTAAAAATTGTTTAGCGCCAACGGAAATTCAAAAAGAAATTGTAAATGTGTCAGGAGATGCTGTGACTTCAAAACCAACGGTTTGTAAGTAGGTACTTGAGTTTAAACGTGGTCGTATGAGCACTGAAAATGTGGTCGCACTGGACGCCCAAAAAATGCAACGTCTCCAGATGCGGCAGCCATCTTACACAACGCTTTCTCACACCAAGTTCTTGAGTTAAAGTATGATGCACACGCTCATATGTGATGCCTATGATTTCAGCAAGGTCATTTACTCCTCAATCTGCGGTCTTCCAACACCCTATAAAATTTGTTCAATAATGCTCTTTTTTGTTGCAAATTTTGGACGTCCACTAGTGGGATAGTCTTCAGTGCTCGTACGACCCCGTTTAAACTCGAATGTGCCCAAGTTAACGTTGTTTCTTAAGGCGCAGCATCTCCTAACATATTTACAATTTCGTTTTTGATTTTCCATTAGCGTTTAAACGTTTTTGACAGAAAATTCATCACAACACGATGTTTGATTTTGTGCATTTTAAAAACATGCGTGACAGGAAAATTTCAAACAGCTGATAAAAGTGAATAAATTGACAGGTATATCTGGAAATTAACAGGTGTTCACGCGAAATATACGTCTTGCAGCACACGAAAGATTTTAGTTCTATCACTGAGCTATAGATGTCGCTCCGCGAACTTCTCAACTGACCCTCGTACGCGGTCCCTATAGTCGTCTTACGGAATACTATTAAAAAAGTATGCAACTGGATCCAAAGTATGCAAATCTTAAGCTTTCACGGATGCTTCAACATTGTTGACATTATTATTATCAGCCGGGCTGTTATGCTGTGGTACTGTTAGGGTGTGTTAGTTGTTGCTATTGACAAACGTTTCGGTCCCAACATCGGAGGGCATCATCAGTGTCTATATTGTCATTGTGTCTGCCAATTCACCTCACAGATGAGGAGTAATGACTATGTATTTTGCCTGAGAAGGCACGCTTATATAAACGTCTGTACCAGCACGACCTAAGCTGGAAAGCAGGATCATCATCATCATTATCATCAGCAGCAGCAGCATCAAGTTCTATCTGATTGGCTTGGGAGCACAGCATACCAGATCCTATTAATAGACCATTCTATAATTTAAGGGGAGAAAACCTCCTATTAGATAAGATCTGGTATGCTGTGATCCTATATTATGCGAGGAGTGGTAAATCAGATACATAAAAGACACCTTTGATCTAAGGAAATTAAATTTTTAGAGGGACAGAAGTCACTGAGTGGGCAAACAACAAATAAAAACGTTATAAGTTAATATCAGTTGAAAACAGATCCGAAGAGACTGACACGGAAAACGAGAAATGTAAGCTAATAATATCTTGGTAGACTGAGATGAAAATGAGATGTGTAACAGGTAATAAACAGCCCGTTACAGGAAATGAAGGATGGCGACAAGAAGGCGAAGAAGAAAAAGAAGGAGGCGGAGTAGGAGGAGAAGAAGACGAAGAAGAATAAGAAGAAGAATAAGAAGAAGAAGAAACAGAAGAAGAAAAAGAAGAAATCCTTGTTAATTTCAGACTTTTAAAAATAATTCTAAGACTATTGTTTTAAAGTAGTAATGGAATAAATGTTGTAACGTATGTATAACAGAAAATTATTCTTTAAAGTAGCAAATGGCTTCTATAAAATAGCTTACGTTGATAATGTTTCGAATAAATTAACGAAGGTTCCATTATAACTTATTATACATAAACCGCCAGGCAGTCTCAATTTTCTATTGTATTTATTGTATTGTATTTATTGTTCATAGGCTAAAGGTACGATACATACGATTTGCAATAAAATTTGTATTATTCACATTCTTAAAAACGATCGATTTCGGTCACAGACCATCGTCAGGTCATATACATTCCGTTCTATATATTGTGAGTGTGAATCTAAACATAAACACTCTGTAAAAAAATCAGTTCTCGGGAAACTTTGGACAACGACGTACGTATCACGTTCATTAATCAATGTCTACGAATTCGTTTTTGTAAATAGTGGCTGTTTTACGATATTGAGACCGCAAGTGTGCTGTATATGACCTGACGATGGTCTATGATCGAAATCGATCGTTTTTAAGAATGTGAGTAATACAAATTGTATTGAAAATCGTATGTATGGTACCTTTAGGCTATGAACAATAAATACAATACAATAGAAAATTGAAATTATAGGTACCATTAGTAAACAATAAGTGTGCATATATTAAATACATCACATTATCATTAGCGCCAAGCAGTCATTGCCTGTGGATTGGGAAGGATACGTGTCTACTGGAGATAAAAGAAGATCGCTTCTATAAATTGTCTTATCGTTGACATAAACTAGTGGTAACTTCTATTTTTAAACAACCTTTAATGCGGAAGGTCACGTGATACCAGTTATCGCAAATGCACTTCTTTGCTGCACACTTTAAGTGCAGGTGTAGTTAGCAAAGCATTTTCCATAAAACTGCAGTACCTAGTTCATTAATGCGAATCTGTTTTTTTCACTTTAACTTGCATTTTTAGTTTGTTCAGAATTTTACAATTAAAGTCTGCGATTAAGTCTTCTTTTGAAATTTTCTTTTTTTGTATGTATACAGTCATGTAACTTTTGCATTTTCGTGATATATTAGAATCATAAACCGAATAGCGGTTGTAAGAACGTCTCTTCATTGCAAGGACGTCTGACACATAAAAATATCTTCATCAATCCAAGTCGTACGCTCTACATCTTCGTTTTGAGTTCACTCTGCATGAGGCTTCTCCAACGTCTTTTAGGTATGCCAACATATGTTCAGAAGTGTTGTGTGTGTGTGTGTGTGTGTGTGTGTGTGTGTGTGTGTGTGTGTGTGTGTGTGTGTGCTCACACTTAAACACAAGGAATTTGCTAGAAAAGTATGTAACTGTCCAGATGGAGGGGACAGGGCTCAGAGGTTGGGAAGGGACATTTTAATTATAGCTTGTTGTGTGTGAACAGTGTAGGGTGGGGTGGGGGTGAAGGGTTTTTTCATGTCTGTTTGTTCATTTCCGATCTGACGATGAGCTGTGAACCTTGAAAGCGCTAATCGGAATAATTTGTATATAGTGGTGTGCAACAGTGATAATTCTGCTTGTGATTTTAACCACTAACACAACTTTCTTCATTAAACTTTATATTTTAATTGATGTTATTATTTCTGAATTTATCAATAAAATCCTTTGACCAATTTCTTCCTTACTACCTTACACTTAAGTACGTTATTTTCTGAGCGTACACGTACTTGTAAAATGTACATAAAGAAAATTAATTTTAAATTCTGTACGTTATTTTGTATTCGCAGTAATTCCTACAATACAGGTAATATGCACGATGGGTTTGATCTAAAATTTTGTTTATTTGAAAAATTGTTCCTTGGTTCATTTACATTTGTTCTGTCCCCTTCAAGGTATACCACATTTGGATATAACACAGTTTTGCGAACGTTTTCTTCAGTTTTCAAAAGATTTTTCGAATACTACTATGTGGTATATCTTTAAGCCTGCTCAGCGATTTTTTTTACGTCTTCAGCAGTCGCGAAACGTTGACTTTTCGCGCTACTTTTTGTTACTGGAAACTAGAAAGAGCGTATTGGGACATAATTGTAATACGGAGGTTGCGCTGTCAGTATGACGACTTTTTTGCCTACAATTCTTGAACAAACAATGACGTGCGTCCTTGTGCATTATCAAGACGCAATTTCTATAAATTATCTTTCCGTAAATCTGGCCCGAATAGCTCCACACAAATGGCTTAGTTCCAGAGTAGTATTCTTCAGTTACCTGATGATGAAAATTGGTAGAACACAAAATTACAATGTTCGTCTGAATAACACGGTCTTCAAACTCGTTCACGACTATCTTTGAAGAGTTTGTTCCACTTTTAATCCACCAGTTAGTGCATATAAAATTTGCGAGAAGCCTCCTGCAACATTTGCATCACGACAGGGCAGTTTATCTAAATATTTACATAAAATGTAATCCATGTTCTACAGTTGCATTATAGATTGTCAAAAATGTCGCCGAGTACAGAAAAAGACAACTTACTTAGGCCTACGTAGCTGCCCAGTCTAAAGTGTGCATCCAACAGGGCTAAAATTTCAGACGATTGTCACTAAGATATTTAGCAAACATAAAAAAACCTTCGCTTTTTAAACGGACAATTGTAGCTTAGGAAATTCAAAAATTGTACGAACTTTCTGATCAACCCTCGTATTTTAATTATATGTTTAGAAAAACCTAAGTTTATCATAATGGTAAATGTTTAAAAATTGGAATCATAAATTTCAAAATTTTCAGCAAATCAGATCGTCAGTTTGCAGAGTTACACGAATATAAAAATACGTTACATAATCACACTCAACGACACCAAACAAAATCATTATCGTGTTCAATCAACCACCAGGTGCGTTGTCTGATAAGACGGTAAGATTTGCTGCATCTGCTGTCGATGTGAGAATAAAGTGTCTGTCTCACGTGAGAAACGATTCCGTTCACAAACAGACACTGAATCGATACTCGGCGAAACGATTTCACTCTGTTTGTCTGTACATCGCCAGATAGAATGTCTTGTTTGGGATAGCTTTAAAATAGAAACATACTGTTCACAGTGTTTAAAAACTCTGCACTAAGCGTGAGTGGAGTACGAACGGACATACACATATGACTTTACTTTTCATTATATTGTGATTTTATAATAATACCGTAACTTTTGGTATTGGACATTTGGTGAAACGTTGTATTCCGTATCGTGAACGTAGGGAATTATACGGCGTTCCAAGTCGCATGGTACCTGAGGTATTAGGAGACCTTACTAACACACACATATAAACGCAGCTGGCCCGCACGCCTGGGGTATGAATCATCTGGTGGGGTGTCCACTACGTAACTGCGACTTTTTTTTTTGAATCGGCCATTTAAGGACCACATGCGAATTTCAGTTCTTTCTTCTTCCTTCTTTTCTTTTTCTCCTATATTCTTTCATCTTTTCACTGTGTCTCTTCTTCCTGTCTTCAGTCCACTTTGAACCTGCGTTTTTCTATCTCCTACCCTGGACTCCTTTCACTTGTAACACTTTTGCCCGAAAAACCTCTCTTTCAATTGCTTCTTCTGCGTTTATATTATATTTTTCTAAATCCTTTTGGACTTCTATAATCCAACTTGATGTTGACTTCTTCCCCCACAGATATTTGAAAATTTGCTTTATTAACCTATTGTCGTCCATTCTATATAAATGTCCAAAAAATAATAGTTTTTTCTCACTGTTTCTGTTATATTTTCTACACTTTGATATATTTCATCATTACTTCTTAATTTCCAACCTCCTGAAGTTTTTCGTGGGCCTAATAGTTTCCTAATAATTCGTCTTTCCAATATTTCTAGTTTGTCTAAATTATAATTCAATGGTAGACATTCACTTGCATATAGGCTTTCTGGCTTCACTACTCTACTGTAATGCCTTATTTTCGCATTTTTATATATGCACTTTTTATTATAAATATCTTTAGTTATACCGTATGCTCTTTCCACTTTATGAATCCTTTCTTCTATAGCAGATTTTTCTAACTGCAACTTTTATAATATAAATTCTTTAACAAACGAGCTCAGCATATTTGTAATCTCCATAAAAGTTTAAAGAAAATGACACCAAACACGACGTGCCTGTGACACATTTTAGATGTACAACTAAGTCTAATTTAATATTCATTTTGGCTTTAGAAATTAGTATTTTGCAAATGTTATTTAACTTTCGTTGATAATCACGCACAATTCGACTTATCTTTATCGTAATAAAGTGTATTATGTGTGTATATTGCATATCACCAACATACTTATAACTTATTTATTATAACATACTTATGTTATAGTCAGATACTTATGTATAGATATATAACTTACTTCTTACTTTATAATAAAATCTTTAAGTAATCCAATTCTGCATTTGCTTTAGAAATCCCTAAAATACTCATATTTATTGCAATTATGTGTTGTTTGGACTAATTTTTCTCACAATTTCACGGAAATACAGAAATTATAGTTTAATTTGGATTATAAGCTAAATTAAAAATTTTATAGTTTTGAATTGGACCGTATGCTTATACCCGAACCGCCCGGGTCGTGCCTGGCCGGGCCGGTTGTGAGTGCGCGTGCGAGAGTAAAGGTCTCCTAATCCCTTAGTTGTCATCCGGTTTGGAACACTCTATAGTCAATGTTCTAATATTTGGAAGCAGATCATGTGTCAGACCGTGCATAGTAGGCCTAAATTAATTCAATTATGTAATCTGTTTGACGGTTAATTATTTTACAAAACACTAAAAATACATCAGTTAGCACTGTAAAATTGTAAATGATAGACAATACAACTGTAACATGTGGGGCTTGAAACTCGTAAAATTTTTAAACGCAGAAGTAGTCAAGATTTCCTACGGCTTTTACGGTCGCCGTCAACAATGTTACAGCCGGGCTGTTAGGCCGTGGTCAACTGCTGGCATTGCTTACAGACGTTTCGGCCCCACCAATGAAGACCATTTAGGTAATCAAAATGTACAGGATAAGGTAGGTTGGACACAGAGAAAATGGAGGAAGGACAGTCTACGAAACATATTTTCTATCAGAAACCAATGAGTAGTAGAAAAAGGAGAAGACCCCGAAATAGATTCAAAGATCAAATAGAGGAGGACCTCAGAAAGCTGAACATAAAAAACTGGAAAGATACATTTGCACCCAACAGGGAAGAATGGAATCGACTCTTGGAAGACCCACCAAGGGCTGATGATGATTGGAGCCCATCTTGCCAATTACTCGATCGTTCTGTTACACTGAAGATGGCCTCCAATGGTGGGGCCGAAACTTCTGTAAGCAATGTCAGTAGTAGGTCACGGGCTAACAGCCCGGCAGAAAATAATATTAACAATGCAGCAGTAGTTTCACTGTTTAGACCATGGTGGCTTGTAACTTTTGGACTGGTGAAGAAGAATCGGTCCCCGCTTCTAACAAAAGTTGCCTAATTATGTTTTACCTGTTTTGTACGTAAATACAAGTAAGAAGTGCAGACAAAATGAATGAATGATAGTAATATTAGGTATTTACACAATTTCACTTTTTATTTATTGAACATAAGGTAAAATCTCCTGCCATTCAAACTGCAAACCTCTCGATGATATTACCTTAAAATGGTCCTGGATTATTTAACCTGTTTAGTAGTCCCTTCTTCTCACTCGAGATTTTGCTTAGGTAGTTGAATTTGAAATATCTGCCGGGCTATTTTTGGCCGTGGTCTAAGGTTTGCATTCAAACCAAACGTTTCAGCAGCATCTAAGGCGGGGTGTAGTACATCAGCCTTCACCACAGTACTGTGGGCCTGATGTACGACACCCCGCGTTGGGTGACTCTAATATCCACTGAAGATGGCAGCCAGTGGTGCTGCTGAAACATTTGGTTTGAATGCAAACCTTAGACCACGACGAAGCAGCCCGGCAGATACTTCACCGGCCGGGAAAGCCTTAGGACAATTTTACTTATGTGGGTTTTACTCAGGGTCGGGGAATCCGGAGGAGAGGTAAAACCTTTGTGCCTGGGAATTGGTCCTCACAAGTTCCCAGGTTTGGATGGAGTGACTTTAGCTCCTAAAGGAGCCCTTAGCCACTCTCCAGTCAAGACCGTACTGAGTGATGAACTACCACATAATACAAGAGGTGACCCTGTTGACGCAGAACAGTACGGATCTAAAGCGGAAAGTGGATAAAAATTCATGGTGGAGGCCACGAGTGCCACGTAGGAGTATCAAGTTAGGACGTAAGAGAAATGATCCTGGACCGGTTTATCGTTGGAGTATTACAGGCGGGATTCTAGTCGACTGTAATACTGCTTCGTATTGTTATAGGATTATATTTTGCTGCTGCCTTACAGTTGGGTGTTGGGGCATCAAAGGCTAGGAGAAGACAAACCTGAATATAAATTACCGGGGGCATTACAGAATCAACAATCCAAAAGGAATTATGGCTCAGTAAAAAAATCCGTAAAAATTAGGCCTATATATACCGTAATTCACAAACAGTTTTTTAAAAAACATAATACGTTTACTAACAACTAAATGAAAACCACTACTATAGCTGTGATTGGAAGAGAAAGCAGTGTATTTAAAAATATCTCTAGTTCCCGTAACGATGAGATAAAGCACTTTGTTTTATAAAAGAGCTTTCTTTAATTTCTTGAATTGCTAACAGATTCATTATTTGATCGTTCCGTATTGTAACACTAACAATGGATTCTTATACAATCAACAAAATTATTGTTTTAATTAACAAATTCATTATTTATTATGCTTTTTAGTTTGTTGACAGGTTATGCGAAAATGAGGAAATCAAAGTTTTGGGACAAACATGAGTAAGAGGAAAAACGAATTTGTGGCGACATCCGAAACTGATTACAGCAATGAATGACGCTCAGAACTGCGAGATTTGGATTCACAGAGAAAATTGTTGTAGATGCGGAACGTGAAAATGAAGGAGAAATTAAGATATTA
The DNA here is from genome assembly GCA_034769895.1 of Magicicada septendecula. Classification (NCBI taxonomy): domain Eukaryota; kingdom Metazoa; phylum Arthropoda; class Insecta; order Hemiptera; family Cicadidae; genus Magicicada; species Magicicada septendecula. The sequence goes on along the minus strand of CM068375.1, from coordinate 393,081,085 downwards.
AGCAGTAGACGCGCGAGACGCTTCAAACTAAATATACAGCTGACAAATAACGAAACTTAATGAAATATTCTACAATAACTTATAGATATAGGCCCTATGCATACAGAATTTTAGCGAGTTACCTGCGTTTTCTGGTTTAGGCCTACAACTTACCTGTGGACAGAAAAAAATTACGTTAGTGTGTTTATAAATAATATAGTATCTGGTAATAGAAAAATAATGGTAAACAACAACAGCAGCAAGTAAAAGAACACTAGGATCAGCAATTACCTATACTGTTTCCGTTCTAGTGTAATCCTGATGTAAACAAACAGGCGTGGCATATCTGAACCGCTGTTTGCTGCTTCAATTAGAGACGTATCACTCTGACAGAAGGAGTACAGACAGGGTACATATAATATTGATACTGTATAAACACATGTAAATTGTAATAATTTGTCCTGACAAAAATAAGATTTGTGTGACTGTGTCAGACCGACAGTGAAATATTTTATAACACCAGTCGATGGTGCTTTTATTAACCATTTACAAACAGCAACAAAACAAATAAAGGAAAGTTTATTTAAAACGATAATAGAAGCTGTACTCTACCTTCTGTAAAATAGAAGCTGTACTGTACCTGCTGTAAAATAGAAGCTGTACGAAAAGCTGGCAGCGTACTGTATATTATCAGTACGTTAATTTACACCAGAGTTATTCATGTAAATACGAATAACACGCGCATATGCGCACTCGCGCACTAAATTCGCCCTTGACATGACAGAAAATAAATTTATGGGCATTTTGACATACACCAGTTAATTAACCATTTCTTATTTCAAAACTTATAGCTATATTACAAAATTTTAACAAAATAAATTTTCAACATGTCTATAACGTCATAAATTGTACAAAAGCATGTAGTCGTAGCTATAAAGACCCTTTCTGAGATGTTCCATTGCAATATATATATATATTACATTTAATATTTATAATTAAATTTACCTCAAGATGTTATTTTTTTCCTTTTTTGGAACATGTTTCGGGTACTATCTTGTACCCATCCTCAACCTTCCGTTTTTTTTGTCTGGTGAAGTACATATGTGTTGTTGGTTGACTATTATTATTGTGGTTTCCTGATGGCTTCTGGTATTTCAAATTGGTTTTATTGTGTGTGATTGTGGTGTATGTGTTAGTTTTTTGTGTATTTTCAATGTTGAGTGCTTTGAATATTGTGTCATGTTTTGTATTGATTTGTATTTGTTCAGGTATTAGTTTGTTTTCTGTTTTATGTTTGTATATTTGTAAATTTTCCCAAATGTTCATTATGGTGCCTTTGTGTGGTATGTTTTATTAGTGTTACATTAGTTATGTCTGGGAATTCATGTCCTGTGTTTATTGCATGTGTGGCTAAATTGTATTTATATATTTCTGGTTTTTTGTATGCTTATATATATATAAAGTTTGTATATATGAGTCTACATATTACACTCAGAATCTTGAGGGCCTATATCCAGTAAATACCATGAGATTTTTGTTAGTTTTCACGTTGTCTTTACGCTCATTTATTCTCAAAGTTGTATACATAGCATATCTAATAGTACATCATGTAGAAAAAAAAACGGTATATATACATATATATATAACATGTTGCATGTTGTCAAAATTACTAAAATATTTTACTAAAAGTGATTACTGTAACACATACGGGAACAAAAAAAAATATAGTCTCTTTAGGTGGTGTTCGTGGTATGGGTAACGAAATCCTGTGTATGTGCATACTGAGATTAGGGAGACAGTGGTAGTAGGCCTACTGGTTGTTTGTTGTGTTGTAAGTGTTCGATCTGTGCAAGTATGTATATATAGCTGTGTCTAACGAGGTTTCTTTGAGTACTGTGTCAGTGGAACTCAGAAGTGTAAATTTATGAATCTAGTACACCAAAAATTTCAGCAGCGGAGAAAACAGTATTTATTTTCTACTTATGGTGCGGTTTAATTCTGATTCTAACTCTTGTTCTTGTTCTTAATCTTATTACTATAATACTATGTGCTTAAGCTGGAACGTACAGACGGAGATGTGTAGGCGGTAAACACGCCCCTTCATTAGTCAGCCATTATCTGATTACCTCACAATACTACGCCTCACAAGTGAAGCGATTTGCATCAGTGTCTGGTCTAATTAGAGCATTGTTTAAGGACTCTTCAGCTAATGAGAAGCTGACAGCCACCTTACGGAAGGAGTTATAAACATCTCTAGTTCAGTCCAATGTACGAGGTTTGATCAAACAGTTCATGCAGTTCTTGTTTATTTTAATAATTATGTCTTCATTCATCGACACTCATACTGCCCCCTTCTATGTAGTCTCAGTCGAATGTAACACGATTAAGACAGCCGTTTTGCAGTCTTAAAAACATATTTCAAGCATGCACTTTTTAGTATAGCCTTGAGCTCGCTTAGCGATTTTCGTTTTACGTCTTCAACGGTCGCGAAATGTTGTCCTTTCGTGGAAATTATCACTATTGGGAGGAAGGAGGATCGCATTTGGACCTGTGAATGCGGCAGCACCCGCGTCATCATTATGACGTTTTCTTTTGCCCAACTTGGCAAAATTCTTAACAAGTATGACGTGCGTCCAGGCGCATTATCGGGCTGCAATTTTCATAAATTATTCTTCCGTAAATCTGACCGTTTTCTATAAATAACTTCATACAAATGGCGTAAAACGTCCTCCCAATAGTAGGGGAGACCGGGGCAAGTTGATACAATTTTCAATTTTTAATTTTTTAATTTTTTTCAGTTACTTGTAACAAGTCAAATTTACTATTAGTAGATAGCTTAGTTCTTAAGCTTTCAGAACAGCATAGTATGGTCTAAAAAATCAAATGTATAAGCGTACGAGAACCTGTATAGTTAACCACTACACGACGTCTCAACTTGCCCCAAGATGGGGCAAGTTGATACTGATTTGGAGAAAGTTAATAACGGTGAGACACAGGTTGCTTGAATAAAACAAAATACAAATAAAATAAATGTATATTAATTACAGACATAAAAACATATGTTCATTACTAATTTTTGTATAAAAATCAAAAATACTGGAAGTTAACCATTGATTTATGAAACAAGAGAGAACATAAAGAAAAAACAAAAATGTTGTGAAGATAACTATAATGTTACATTAAAAAACACTAGTCACTTTCACTTTCAGTTATGTACGCATCTGATAGGCAGTTAACACATGTATACAGAGCACTATCATTTCCACATTCCAAATGGGCCCATTTCCTGCAAGAAATGCATTGTATCCATTGTTGACCTGGTTTGGAAGCTGAATATGGCTCAAGACACATCAGACACAAGCTATCTTCATCTTCTGACTCTGATTCTTTATTTAAATGTTTCCTGGTTGGTAGTTTCTTCATTTTTCCTTTAGTCCCTTTTGCAGCTTTTGGAGCATTCTTTTTTTTCTTGCTACTAATTTTCAACTGGCTTCCTTCTTCTGCCAAAGATTTGTAGTCTTCTTTTAGCCCGTTCTGCTTTTAATAACCTATTGTTATCTCTTTCTTTAGCTACACTTTCTAGTCGGTTTTTCACTGGGGTATCTGTAAGAACTGATGACTTCATTGGCTGTTTTCCTTTTCTATTTATTTTCTTCTCCCCGGCTTTTGGGTAGGGACGTAATTCCTCTGGGCTTACTAACATACGACCTTGAGAGTTACTGCTGGTTGACGGCACGGGTTCTAATCTATCAGCACTGGTCCCTGGCATACTGAAGTCAGCTTTTTTCTGATCATATGAAGTATTTTGTTCACGGCCTTCACCTACTGGACGATCAGTTACATAACAAGAGAGGTAATCTTCATCAGTAAAAATTTCGGGGTTAAATGGCATGATGCCAGTTGCTTGAAATCCTGCCGTAATATTTTTTGGCGTTAGAGCCTTAGGTAGGGCATTACTAACTACTCCTGGTATGTCATATATAGTAAAAGTCTTTCCTGGATTGTTAGTCATCCAGTTGTCAACAGTTGAAAAATAAAACTTTTTGAAAGGTCCATAAACTGACTTGTCCAGGGGTTGTAGTCGGTGAGACGTATGAGGAGGAAATGACAACATAACGATTCCATTGTCCTTGCAGAAATTCAACACTTCTATTGACAAATGAGAGTCATGATTGTCCAGTATCAGCAAACAAGGGTTTTGTTTGGTTGACTTGACGTGACTGTGAAAGTGTTTTATAAAAATTAAAAATGAAGATGCTGTCATCCAACCTGACGGATGTGAAACACAAGTACAGCCAGGGGGGGCCGTTTTGAATAAAATGGTCTTTAAAATAGACCCTCGGAAATATGAACATAGGGGGCACGGAATTACCAATAGCATTTACTGCAGTGGTGATGGTTACGGTTGTCCCTTTCTCTGCTGATGTTGCCTTGCCTACCTGACGAGATCCTTTTCCTGCAATAATTTTTCCTGGTCGCTGGACCGTTTGAATGCCGGTTCCATCAGTGTTCCAAATGTCTTTACTCTCAAATTTGTATTTACTTAAGACACTTTTCAAGTTGTTGAAAAATGTACCCACATTGTGTCGATTAAAACTTGTAGCACGACTTAGGCTCGTGGCTTCAGGCTCTCTCAGAGGCAGTCAGGGTGCCTTTTCATGTACGCAGTAAACCACTCTTTCGAAGCAATTTTATTATTTGTCCATACATCAGGCAATTGAACATTGTTAGCCACTGCTAATTCCCATGCTAATTACCTGATATTTTTGGGAGTCAAACCGTAGTAAATTTTTGCACAGTGTATAATGTATTCCTTTAGCTGTAGCTCTAAATCTTCACTGAGCACCTGTCGATGTTTAGCGTATCCCATTCGTACTTTAAATTCCTCACCTTGGTTTGCTTCTTTCTTTTTTTTATATCTCATAAGAGTCATTTTGTCAATACCATAAGTTTTTGCAGCTTCTCTTATAGACAGATTGCCTTCCAGGACCTCGGTGTACGCTTTTTCAAATGTCTCAATTGGTATTTCTCCCCGACTGGTTTTTCTAACATAATTTCGGACCATTTTCTGTAAACAAACGAAAAAATACTCTTAGAAGCTGCTGGGGTAAGTTGATACACCGTATCAACTTGCCCCAAATCAACCGTATCAATTTGCCCCAACCGACGCCATTTTGATTAAACAAGTGCGACTGAACAGAGAACAAGCGTAGACTAACAACAACAGCTGATTTATCTTACCTATTAGTAGTAGAACGAAGTAACACCAAGAATTAATCGTTCACAGATCACTTAAGCCCACCAGTACACTTCAAACAGCACACAAAAAACTTACTTTTCACTACAAAAAACAAATTTATCACGAAAACTTCGCTCAGATAAACACTGCTCCACTGCACACACGCTCAAATACTGAGAACTAATGAATGTGTTTCCTGTCCCACGGACGTTGCCATGCGCACGCGCGTTCCCACACAGCCTCCACTGTATCAACTTGCCTCCGTCTCAACTTGCCCCGGCCTACCTTACTCTTTATTTACCACTGCGCCTAGCGATGAAATTTCGTGGAACACAAAAACATAATCTTCATCTGACAACCATGATCTTCAACTCATTTACGGCAGTCTATAAAAGGTTGTAGTAAACCACTTGTTTACGCACAGCACCCTCGCCAGAAGCCTTCTGAACACGTTTACTGGCAGTTTATCTCACAATTTACACAGAATTTAATCCGTGTTCATCAATCTTGCATTGTAGAATGACGAAAATCGCCTAATACACCTAAGAACGACTTACCCAATTAACTGTGAAATCCGAAACTATGCATCAAATAGGGCTAAAATTTTTGACGATTGTCACTAACATTACACCAACATTACATAAAAACAGTTTTTTAATCGGACACTTGTAGCAGTGGAAATTGCAAAATTGCACCAAATTTTTGATCAAACATCGTATGTCAAAATAATCACTGAGCGCAGTTATTCCTAAAACATGTGGAGCTACATATACAAGATTTTGTAAAAGGAATACTTGAAGACATGTCGAATTTATTACTCACTTCTTTTTTAAAACAATAAAATTACATGTTGTTAAGATTTTGACTTGGCGATCTGTAAGGCCGTGGTCCAAGGTTTGTATAACGTAAAGGTTTTGTACGTACCTTAGACGTTAGACGGCCATCTTCAGTGCAGAAGGCTGAAAAAATCTTAACAACAAAATCTTAACAACATTGACCCCGGCCCGTAAAAGCTGTAGAAACATGAATAAAATTACATGTTTTCTAAAACCTATAATAATTTTTTCAGATTACAAATTGACAAATGCGCCTGCTTAAACTTGCCGGGGCATGTTTAATAAATGTAAATGCCTGCTATTAAAAATGATTACGCTGGGCACAAAAACAAATTAAATCGTATACCGTTGTCCTTCGCACGCTATCTATCGCTCACTGCTGGGTGTGGTTCTCTTATATTACTGCCGATATCGTGTCTACGGAATATCTCTGTTATCGTGGCTTCATTATATTCGTGGCTGTATTGGATGTGTAGTCTGCAGCTACCCCCAAGCAATGCCAACTTTACAAAGAAGTATGATTTCATAACGATAGGTTTTGTTCTTCGTATTGTTTAAACGATAGGTTTTGACTGGTGGGGGGGCACTCAAAACTGTAAAACTAAGTCAGTGGCGTATCTAGAATTTGGCTTGGAGGTTCCGCAATCGGGTCGGCTTTATACAAAAGAAAAAACAAGTTAAGACTAATCAACATTACTATCTTTAAAGTGGCTGAAAAGCGCGTGATAACATATTGAAATCAGTCCCATTAAAGTAACCGGTGATAACACAATAAATACGCGTTACCAGGGGTGACCATCCCCCCCCAAAGGCAATGGCGCATGCCACCCCCCCAAATTAAGTTATCCCCTCAAGTTTGTTTCCAAATAGTCTTTTTATTTATTTCCCCTCCCTTTTTATCATAAAAAATGCTGTAAAAACATGCCCCCCCAAATTTTGATGGCGCAACTTGCGCCATGCACCCCCCTTCTGGGCACCCCTGCGCGTTACTGAAACATTGTTTAGAAGATACTTATTGACTGAATTGGTTTTCATATATTTCATATAATCTTAAAAAATCGGTATGGGGAATCATACATGACTTCCATATTCTAATTAATTATAAAATTATTTTTAATATGTAGGCCTATACTCAGAACGAAACTAAATATATCAGCATGTATTTGGTAAAAACGCTCAGAAAGATAATCAAAATACGAATTGTACATAGTTGTTAATATTTTAAAAATAAAAAAAGTAATTTGATTAAATTATCTTTTATTTAAACAACCCGAAAGAAAGCGAATACCGCCCAGCGTTTGTAATCTGTGAATTTCTGAAAACGAAAAATTATATTGTTTACGTATCCGTGGTTACGACATTTTGTTTACAAGAAACGATATCAATTGTTAATATTTTATTGAAATTTTTTTAAGTTTTCTGTCGAACAAATTTATAACATCAATATAAAAAATTACACCCTCCCCATTCAACTACCCTTTTCATTTATATATATTACATCTACCTTTCTACAGTGGATTATTATGACCTTCTTTTGAGGATACTTTATTTATCAAAATTAACTGCTTTCCTCTTGTTAAAACATAAAACGTTGCAGGTAAAGTACCCCTCCACGTTAACCGATCTTCACCAAAATCAATAGCCCATGGAACATGTAAGTAATAATATTGCATGTAAGCCTATGCTTTTTAGGCTTATGTTCCACAAGGAAATGAAAGCATGGTTATGGCGAAAAAATCGTGTTTGAAATAAGGACTGATTCTGATTGTAGGATAGTAACCTTAAAACATGAAAAAAGTCATTTTCCGAAAAATGTCTATGTGTAGAATGTTTTCTATGGCGAACGATAACTGCCGCAAATTCAAACAGACTCAAATCATTTTTTGTATATGTGCCTGAGTTGTAGAGGACTCAAGGACTTTTGATTTTGGTGAAGATTGGCTAAGAGGAAGGGGTAGTTTACCAGCAACATTTTACGTTTTAACAAGACTAAAGTACTTAATTTTGATAAATAAATTTATCCTGAAAAGAAGGGCATAATAATCCACTGTAGATTGGAAGGTAGATGAAATATCTATAAATGAAAAGGGTAGTTGAAGGGGAGGGGGTAATTTTCTATAAATGAAAATGATAGATGAAGGGGAGGTGATAATTTTTTATATGTGTACTACGTTATCGGCAACAAAGAAGTAGTTTGTTGTTAAAATTCTTTCGCGGGCTGTTTGGTCGTGGTCCAATGTTTTCTGCAAAACCAGACGTTTCGGTAGTGACAAAATCAGTAAAAATCGAGTGCGCTAACGTGAGGTGGTATACGTTAGTGACCACAGTACTGTAGTTAAAGCTGAAGAAGGATGTAGAAAGAAGTTGTTTATATGAAAATTTTTCATTTCGAAAATGGTTTTAAATATAAATCTTAGAACATGGAAGTCATGTATGGTTCTCTATAGCGGTATTCAGTTACATACGTTATTCAAAGTATATACGTTATTAACATGCGATATCTTCCGCAAAATAATAATTTAAGACGTCCAAAATAATTATTTCGTTATAATTGTACGTTTTAAAATAATTCAGAGGAGTTTTTTATTGCTTCCTGTATGTGACACGACTAATACTGACAAATAAATTATGAAGAAAGAACAAAAATAAGCTTGACGGTAATCGTTGGACAGAGCTGACAGTGATGTCTGAATACTGCATGCTAGCACGTCACACACAGCTGTATTCCACTGTGCTGCATCAGATATTAGCATATCTCATGTTGCATACAAAATTCGTGTTCAGCACAGCGAACGGAACCGATAGAAACTCATAATAAAGTTTACGCATAGTACTGAAGGCGTTAAATACTGAGATTCAAGAAAGTACAGCAGTCAAAGGCGACCTTTGAATTTATGGGGGCGCATATATAACTGAGGACCAGTTCGATGGGCGCACCCCTCCCCACCCTTCAATGGAAAACAGAAGTGTGCTGAGTTTAATATCCGGACGTTACAAACATTAACTGTCGAGGAAAATTACAAAAATTAAAGATTTTTTTGGCAAAATACGGCAAAACGGGTATATCTATTTAATACCACTTCTGCGAACATTTAGGCCTACACACATGTGCGAGGAAGTTATCAAAAATTCGAATTAAACAATTAACACTATCAGAATCTGCAGAAAATGAGAGCAAACGATTCCATTTTTCTGTAATATAAAATGTCGTTTTTATTGTTTCTTGCAATAGTAAATATAAGAAAATCTGTAGGATTCTTTTTTTATTTTGCATTTCTGTAGTTTTTATTTTATTTCTAAAGTTTTATTCAGAAGTTTTATTCCCATAAGAAAATCCTGGCTGCGCCGTTGACTAAGCGATTATTTGTTTTTGACTTTTAATGCCACTGATTATTTGTTACGTAACTGCAATAATATATGTTGGATCACTGTGGTCATGAAAAACAATTGTTGGATTACATGTATAAGTCTTAAATAAAGTAAATAATTATTGTATGTGATTAAAATTTCATGTGGAACAATTATTATTATTCCGGTTGTACAATGTTTACACATTTTCCGGAACCAAAGATTACAGAAGTGATTGAACTCTTATCTTCCACTGCTGCTTGTCCATCAAAAGATCTTCTTCAATTTCTCGTTCCCTCAATATAGTCTGAATTTCTTCTATCCAGGTGATAGGTGGTCTTCCTCTTTTCTTTCTTCCTGGTGGAGTCGATTCCAAAACTCTCCTTGGCAATATTTCCTGAGCCATTCTTTTCGTGTGTCCATACAATTGTAATTTTTTTGTTTGGATAAAATCATTTATTGAATTTTTCATATTCATTCTGTCCTTAATTACTTCACTTATAATTTTCTCAAGTCTGGATAGTCTTGCTGAACGTCTCCGAAAGTACATCTCTGCTGTCATTAATTTTGTTCTTGTGTCTTTATTAGTAGTCCAAACGTCTAAAGTCGTGATACTTCTAACAATGGTTTTAAATATGTTGGTTTTAGTTGCTGCTGTGATCTGCTTATCCCACAGGATTCCATTTAATGTAGATATAACCATCTTTCCCCAATTAATTCTGCATTGCAAAACCAATTAATTATTTGTTTTGCTTTCCACTGTCCGTAATTTTCACCCCTAAATACTTGCATTCCTCTGTATATGAAAACTTCCCCATGTATTCCTCCAATATCAAGTCTTGATGAAGGTCGCCTATTGCCATATATTTTGTTTTAGTCATATTTACCTTTAGTCCCCATTTCTGATATTCCTGTATCAATTTTATAGTCATGTACTCTATGTCTATAAAATCTTGTGCCAAAAGTAATTGGTAATCAGCAAACTGTAATGAATTAAACTGCGTGGAGCAATTACGAGCAATTATATTTTTGCTTAGTAATTTTTCGTCTTTTCGAATTACGAAGAAAGCACAGTCTTAAAGTATTGTAAAAGTATGGTTTATAATATACAGAAGGAATGAGAGGCGTATTTACGGGGGGGGGGGGGGCGAACGAGACTAGACCCCCTCCAGAGGTCGAAAATAGTTGACGGATTTTGGTAATATCTTAATTTTTAGGCCATTTTATTATTTTTTCAGCTGTGTACGCTAATTTAGTAGTAACTGTTTTTTTATATAGAAACAGGTTTATTACATACAACTTGCGTATACGTTTGAAATATGAAATATATGAAAATCAATTTAGTCAATAAGTACCTTTTTAACAATGTTCAATAATGCCTTATTTTTTATGTATTATTACCGTTTACTTTAATGGGATTGATTTCAGGATATTATCAAACGTTTTTCATCCATTTTCAAGATGGTAATGTTGATTAGTCTTAACTTGTTTTTTCTGTTGTATGAAGCCGACTCCACCGGACATCTCCCAAGACCAAATTCTAAATATGCCACTGGAAGGAATGCAGGATACACAGAAGGAATTTACAGGATGGAATAATACAAAGAACTAAGTTGTAAGGACTCCGTTAACCGATATAAGATTTGAATGTCATTTATCGTAGTTTATCATAATATAAGAAAACAGTATTGTATTTTAGAGTGTGGTAAATGGCTCGACTATTTACATGAATATACAACACTGTCAGTCTGAATGTACCCCTTATTATAAACGAGCAATATTGTAACGTGTCTAAGATCAGAAGCCACTTCTTGATTTATTCCTTGTTACCAGTGATGGAGACTTCACTGGGGGTGAAGCGCTCGGTAACTGATAACGATAAAGGCTCACCACACAGGGTCGGTACAGTAGGCTACTCGGTAAGATTATCGCTGCTTACCGACAGGACTGTCTACACTAGTGCGGCATTCGGAACATTCGCTAAGTCGTAAACACAGCTGTCCTTGACTCGTACGTATAGACTCAGAGTTACAAGGTCCTCCGAAATTTCGGAAGAGCTATATATTTTTATAATTCCAGAAAATACGGAATTCGGTATGAATCTTCCGAATTTTTTCCTACATCAATTACAGTGCTATGTCACATTTCTAGAATCTTGTTTTTGCGTATGACATCAAATTTGCAACCACGATTATCATTGGTTTCAATGAAAGTTTATAGTTTCTTCCTCATGTAACAAATAATTACGACTACTTACACACAATGAAGTTTCAGGGATTTTTCAATTATTAGTTAATTTACGTTTCTTGCTGTTAAACCTGACGATGTCATTTTATGTTTATCCTATTCATCCTCAAGTGGTGAGAGGGCATTTTCTACTATAAACAGTACGAAAACTAAAATAATAAACATATTGAGCACCCAAACGATCTCCGGGATTCTGCATTCCAAAAGAAATAAAAAATCTGAATCGATTTGAAATCGATTTTATATAATTTTGACGAACAACAGTATCTTGCATTATAGGCGGGGAAGAAGGAGAAGAAAAGACTTAGAATGTACCACAACCTTGGTGAGTGAAAATTCTTTTTATGGCGTGTAATTGTTAATATCGCGTTTCTTGGTATGCCGCCTGTGTGTGGTGGCCTTCATTTATCGCAGTGACCCGAATCGTCCCGACTTGTGTATCGCCTCTGTATGGGGGAGCCTTAAGAAGGTAGATTCTCTGTACGGATGGTTTGTACGATAATAAAAACTTAGGTTAAACAAGGGTAATAGGCCTACTGGCCAGTAATATTGCCATGCCCAATTTAACGTAATGTTAAAAAATGAAGCAGTGACAAGCCGAAGAATGAAAACAAAACGGCATCAATAAAAAAAGCAGGTGAAGCTCTATACTGTACAGTTTTAATAGATTTGAAGTTTTCTTAAACGTTGATTTATGCAAGTGAGGCGTGGTTCATGACGGAAAAGGAAAACGGCAAGATTCAGAGTGCTGAAATGCAGTTTCTTCGAAATACTTTAAATTATACATTGCAAGATAGAGTAAGGAATGAAGATATCAGAGCAGAACTCGAAGTAAATGACATAAATGAAATTATTTCAATTTACAGAAGACAATGGTGGGATCATCTGCAAAGGATGATAGAGGATCGATTCCGAAAGCGGGACTGAACTATAAAGCCATTGGCAGAAGAGACGTGGGTCGTCCGAGGATGAGATGGGTGCCGGAACAGGTTTATATAACCTAATCCTTGAAAAGGAGGAGGAGGAGGAGGAGGAGGAGGAGGAGGAGGAGGAGGAGGAGGAGGAGGAGGAGGAGGAGGAGGAGGAGGAGGAGGAGGAGGAGGAGGAGGAGGAGGAGGAGGAGGAGGAGGAGGAGGAGAAGAAGAAGAAGAAGAAGAAGAAGAAGAAGAAACCAAAAACTCTCTCGCCTACCTGTCTAAATAATTTGTAAATTCTTTCAAACAACCGCCATTAACGGTCAATAAAAGTGTGAAACGTATGTGATTAGTAAACATGTCAGAAGAACAGTTATATTTGGCTAATGCAAGTAAAACTCGGATCACAGGAATCAATGAGCAAACGCGAGCAGCTCGAATATTGAACAAATTGTCTGACAATACACATACAGGATTATGAAGAGCTGACCATTGACAGCGCTTCTTGTTTTTTTGACAATAGATTAAAGAGGTACACAAATTACAAAACTAAATGACAAAAAAACATGTAAACAAATGAACAGAAATCACTTCCACTTCCTACTGGCATGATACAATAAGTTCAAATGTTAAACACTGGGCCCATAAGGCACATATACAGGTTAAGCGGTTAAACAAAATTGCAAACTACATGTATGTAAACAAAAGGAATGCATTTCATTAGCAGAGAACACTACTTGATGGTAACATTTAGAAGCGGTTCAAACCATGCTCTAGGCTTACTGCTCACTCTTGGATCGATTCATGTTAAGTTTACTCTTCGAATGACCTAATTTTCATTTTGAGAAGTATTAAACTATAGTTTTCTTTAGTTACACGTGGATTATGAACAAATAAATACTTCAAACAGACAAGAGCAGGGTAGTGTCCTGGGTCCTCTGCTCTACCTCTTGTTCACCTCGGACTTACCGTCAGCAAGTGAAACCACTGTTGCTAACTACGCCGATGACACAGCAATCCTAGCGACACACTCCGACCTCTCAATAGCATCTCTTATACTACAAGAATCATTAAACAGCGTTCAGTTATGGCTTGATAAATGGCGCATAAAAATCAATTCATCCAAGTCAGTCCACGTTACCTTCACCGCACGTAAGGCAAACTGCCCTCCAGTAACAATTAACGGTCAACCAGTACCGCAAGCTGAAAGTGCTAAGTACCTTGGGATGCATCTGGACAGGAGACTTAGGTGGAAAAAACATATAACATCTAAAAAGTTTGAACTTAATCACAAGGTCAGAAATATCTACTGGCTGATAGGCAGAAAATAAAGGTTAAGTCTCGTCAACAAACTGTTGATCTATAAAGCAGTTCTTAAACCGGTATGGACGTATGGTATTCAACTTTGGGGTACTGCTAGTACAAGTAATATTGAGATTATACAGCGCTTTCAGTCCAAAACTTTAAGATCAATAGTCGACGCTCCATGGTTTGTCTCCAACAACTCTATACACCGCGACCTCAAAGTTCCAACCGTGAGAGAAGAAATCATGCGCCTCTGCAGGACTCACATCTCCAAATTAGAAAAGCATCCAAACCACCTGGCAATTAATTTGTAAGACAGCAGTGAAGATATTTATAGACTAAAAAGGCACAAACTCTTCGACTTACCATTCAGGATTAACTAATAATGTATTCTCTGTATTATCTGTATTGTAATGTCTGTGATATCTGTTCTGTTCTGTTCTGTATTTTGTATTCGTGACATTATTAAGTGTTAATGTCAACCTGTATATGTGCCTTATGGGCCCAGTGTTTAACATTTGAACTTATTGTATCATGCCAGCAGGAAGTGGAAGTGATTTCTGTTCATTTGTTTACATGTTTTTTTGTCATTTAGTTTTGTAATTTGTGTACCTCTTTAATCTATTGTAAAAAAAAACAAGAAGCGCTGTCAATGGTCATCATCATTATCATCATTATTCCTGCATCTCCTAAGTGGAGCATAGGGCATCAATGAACTTCCGCCACCGGACTCTGTTCCGCGCCATCGTCTTGATCTCGGGCCAGGTCTTCCCTCCTTTCTCCATCCCTTCCGCTATTACACTCCTCCTCCATGTGTTCCTTGGTCTGCCTCTTCTCCTGCTACCTTGTGGGTTCCATTCCAGGGCTTGTCTTGCTATGTTGTCTCCATCTCGTCGTAATGTATGCCCAATCCACTTCCATTTCCTACGACGCATCTCAATGTCAATGGGTGTTTGATGGGTTCTTCTCCACAGCTCTTCATTGGAGATAACTTGTGGCCACCATATCCTCAGGATATTCCGCAAACTTCTGTTCACGAATGTTTGGAGTCTGCTAATCAGTTGTTTGTTAGTCTTCCAAGTTTCACATCCATAGAGCAGTACCGACTTGACATTTGTATTGAAGATGCGTAGTTTGGTATTGGTGTTAAGTTCCCTTGATTTCCAGATTGGTCTCAGCATTGCAAATGCTCCTTTAGCCTTATTTATTCTATTTCCTATATCCTCTATGGTTCCTCCCTCCGTGGTGACCATACTTCCTAGGTAACAAAACCGTTTGACTTGTTCGATCTCTTGGTTTCCTAAAAATAATAGTGCCTTATTGCGATTATTATAACGCATCTCCTTGGTTTTCTTTCCATTAATCTTCAATCCTACCTCTGATGCTTCGGTTTTTAAATCGTTCAGCTTTGCTTCCATATCCTTAAAACTGTTGGTTAGCAAGCACAGGTCATCCGCGAAGTCCAAGTCCTCCAACCTATCTGTCAGTCCCCACTGAATTCCTCTTCGGCGATTCATTGCCTTCTTCATCATGAGATCCAGCACCATAATAAATACTATTGGTGACAGCAAACATCCTTGCTTCACTCCTTTATCTACTGGGATGGGCTCGGACAACATCCCCTGGTGTAAAACTTGACATGTGTAGTTCTCATACATTTCTTGAGTTAACTTAATAATTTTCTTTGGAATCCCAAACTCTTTCATGGCTTTGCTGTCAATGGTCAGCTCTTCATAATCCTGTAATCCTGTATGTGTATTGTCAGACAATTTGTTCAATATTCGCTTAGTCGAACAGATTACAGATCTCAAAAAAAAAAAAAAAAAAAAAAAAAAAAAAAAAAAAAAAAAAAAAAAAACACACAGACAAGTGCATGTTCTCAATTACACACACACGAGCGCCATTATTATAAATATTGTTTATCGTTTCAACGACGTATCCAGAAGATGGTTATCGGGGGGGGGGGGATCCGGTCGAGTCGACTTCATACAAAAAAATTAATACTACTATCTTTGAAGTGACTAAAAAAACATGTAAAACATAGTGAAATCAGTCCCATTAAAGAAAACGGTAATAACAGAATAAAAACACGCCTAATTGAAACATTGTGTACAATATACTTTTGATTGAATTGATTTTCTATATCTCACATATCAAAGTTATACACAATCCTGTGTAATAAACCTGACTGAATACGGGGGAATTTAAAACAGAGTTATGTACACAGCTGAAAAAAAAGTAAAACAACCTACAAATTAAAAGACTAATAAAATTCCTCGTCAATTTTTTCGGCTCTCTGGGGGGTCCGGTCCCCTCACGTAAATACACCGCTGTACTGTATATCTTGTAGGTACATTCAATATGTAGTTTACTTACTTGAGACATATTCGATTATCGTCAACCATGCCCACTCGCTGCCTTGTGAAGTGTTTGTTTTAGCTGGAGATTGCTCTTTGGTAGTGACAGCAGAGGGTGTTTTCAGTTAAACTGTAGTGATTGCTTTTGATGAATAATTTTGTTTTATGAGAGTTTCCAATATTCACCATTTTAAAAATTCTGGAATGTTTTGTACTGATTTTCAGATATTATTTGTGTTGTCATAGTTACGTACGTTATTTATCAAACGTTAGTGACTGATATTATTAAAAAAAAAAAAATGGACAGACTTTATTTTGTTAGATTACAAACGTTGTAATTCCTTTTATTTTCAACTTTATCGTGTTTAGTTGTCCATCTTGTTGTTCGAATTAGCAGTCTCTGTAATTCCAACTTTGCTGAACTGCTGCTTGTCATGTTCCGGACGAGGCCTTTCAGTGTTTCCACCATTTTCAAGTCCTAAACCACGACAAACAAATATCCCGCTGGAACCTGTATATATACCTGTGAATCCGCCTTCACGGCAAGTCAATTTGTAAACGAGACTACTTGTCACTACCCTATTGGCTCAGCTCCGTTAAGCCACGCCCCTGCTACTTACTACGAAGCTTCGTCTCTCCCTCTATGACTCTACTAAGCCACACCCAACACTACCTAACACTTACCTAACACTTATTATACTACAGTCTGACGGAATTCACACGTCTCACCCTTGCAAAATATTTCTATCTCATATGATAAAATATTTCTTCATTGCTAAATGCTATTTGTATGTTCATTATTACTGTTCCTCTTTTTTACCTTTAAAATTTATAACTCCTCATATAACCTCCTCTTATTTAAATTATTTTCCACTTTTAATATTTCTACATTTTCAAGAGGGTTGGTGAACTTGTGCCCTGTTTCTATGAAATGCCTAGCGTATAGTAAATTAGTGGTCCTATCTTTTTAACACAAGCAACTGGGTTAAGAATAGGCCTACGTTAAGTGATAATGGGATTTCGCTGGGTTTCTTAGTAGCTCTGGCGGGGAGGATTGATCTCTTTGATCCGCCCCCGTAGTTCCGCCATTGTCTATAGCAACAGTAAACGCATTTATGCAGGCCGTATAGTGAGCACTGTTCACTGTTAAATGGGCAGTGGGGAATTTAAGCATAGTCAAAGTAAGCAATTGCCTACGGGCGGGAAAACTTGAGGGGCGGCAAATTTTGGAAAGGTGAAATTTGACGGCCGTTATGTTGGTTTTATTCCTAAGAGACGTTTCAAATGCCGCTGCATTTCGTCCCAATATAAGAAACTTTTAAAAATAGGCTATATATTTTTAGTAACTAGGCTTACTACATAAAGAGAACACCGTATTTATACGCATTATCTGTGTGATAGTATTAATTACTATTGTATTTAGCTACTACTTCGTTTACATTCAAATTTCAAACATCCTTTACCGACTCTGTAATTTGACGTGAGTGACTGTCGACAGATGCCACTATAAAAGAGGCATAATTTCATGACTATAAAAGTCATAGACTGTGAGCGTAGCATAATTTCATACCCAGCTCTGACCGGCACCTCGTAAGTTTTTGGCATGATGGGTACTTCTGCGTAAAGTGTGATCAGTCTGATCACTTTTTCTTAGCCCCACAACCGCGCTCTCTTGTGTTTGTTTACTTACTAATATATTTTCCATCAGTTGTTATTCTTTAGCTCGATGATTCAGACTTCAGTTAAAATGTTTTGGAATAAAAACGGTTACAGTAATTTAATTTCTTATTGTACCCATCTTAGTAAGTTAATTGTTATATAGATATGTATTAAGAAAAATTGGTAAGAAAATATGTAAAGAACAAATTGTAGTGTAACTGAAAATGTGAACTATTGAATTAAACCTGTAAACGCACCCCCCAACAGAGATTTGTGGGAGGGTGGCAAATGTATACTGCCTACGGGCGGAAAAGTAAATAAGGACGGTGATGATGAATAAAGTAAGGAATGATAAAGTTTTAAGAAGAACTGGGGAAGAGAGAAGAATCCTGAATGTAATAGAAAATAAGAAAATGAATTGGTTAGGTAATTGTTTAAGAAGAGACTGGTTGCTTACACCTGCCATGAAGGATGTCATAGAAGGAGAAAAAGAAGACGGCATAGAAGAATGAAGTTAATAGATAACATTAAAATCAGAGGGTGTTACGAAGAAACGAAAAGACTGGCATGCGATAGGACAGCTTTTACCATTTGAAGACCTGCCTTAGGGGAGAACACCAAATAATAATACGGCCGGTAAATCCGCCGCTGAGTACTGTAGCACTCGATGTTCTGATTTCGAAGTCGTAGAAAATGCTTACGGTTTCGTCGAAACGTTTTGTTGGCAGTTCCGTGAGAGATGATTACAGGAACAGCAACATTTGTTTTGCTCAAGTTCACGCATCCCACTTACGCTAAACAACAACACAGTGAGAAAGTAAAAATGTCTGGTGTCTACTAAATATACACAACGGACTGTCTATTATTAGACACGCGTTTCCAAGTACAGTACGGGCGTGTACACTCGTAGCACTGCCTTAGCAAAACGTGTACAGTTATACAATATAACATCATAATCAATAACCAAGAGAACGTGTCGTTGCGGTTATATAAACGGAGTTTCATAACGTATAAATGTGTAACGAAATATTTTAGTACACGTATCCCTT
The DNA here is from genome assembly GCA_034769895.1 of Magicicada septendecula. Taxonomy (NCBI): domain Eukaryota; kingdom Metazoa; phylum Arthropoda; class Insecta; order Hemiptera; family Cicadidae; genus Magicicada; species Magicicada septendecula. Next base: position 393,062,152 of record CM068375.1, on the reverse strand, counting down.
GTATTATCAAACAGTAGTTACTTGTGCAAGTAGACTGTATTGTTTTTATCGCTTTAATTGACCTACAATCTACTTGCAGAAGTAACTACTGTCTGATAATATAAATATCCTGCAAGAGACTCAACGAGTTACTTATAAAGAAATGATGAATGAAAAACCCTATACTCTACAAGATGATGTAACTCATACAAAAAAAACCCTTGGTACAAAAATAAAAACTGTGTAATTTGCCGTATATGTTTTTGTTGTGGTAACATATACAGATTTAACTGAATTTATGGTATTAATAATAAAGAATTATATTTTGTTGTTTTGACGACAGAATTAATTGTTATATCAATCATACGTATATGGAAATTTAATTAACTATACCAGGAGGATATTTCACTATTAGATCAGATGCGAGATTTAAGAGTGTTTAGAACAGTGTAACCGTGATTGTGTTTAGATTAAGGGACTGCTCGACTAAATCGGGATTGTTGTAACATTCATGTGTGTGTGTGTGTGTGTGTGTGTGTGTCTGTGTGTGTGTGTGTGTGTGTGTGTGTGTGATGCGCATTCATCTTACGTATGTTTAGGAAAAAACAATAAATTAATGGTTTACAGCGTCTAGACTAAGGGTACGGCTGTATTTAAAATCTATTATTATAATTTAATTTATATATATATGTATATATATATATATATATACATACACACACACACAACTCAATGTCTGAGGATTTATGTGTATTGAAAACAAATCCACACCGTTACACCGATTGCCACCAAATTTTGCACAGGTAACCTTTGACACAAGGCGAAAAATACTGTCAAACTTGGAATTTGATGTTTTGCCCCTTTCGCACGATTTAGGCCTTTTAATAGTGCTCTTTGGTTGGTGCGTATAAAGATGTCAACAACACCATGGAGACCAGAATTAATTACCATAATAACAATTAAATAAACAAATGATATTTAGCGGCATCGGAACTGTACCTTTATCCGTTCTTGCAGTTTATAATGTTTTTAATATGCGATTGTATAGATATATTTTGTAATTTTGTGTACAGATACGTCTATATATTTTGTAATTGTCTTAAACAATTACAAAATTTATGTTTGTGCAATGTATTTCTGATGATGCAATGAATAAGTAATGAAATATATTAAATACTACCGGTACTACTAAAGATATCAACTACACCATGGAGACCAGAATTAATTACCATAGTAACAAGTAAATAAACTAAAGCTATTTAGCGGCGTCGGAACTGTACATTTATCCATTCCTGCAGTACATTTTCGATGTTTTATCAAATATGCGATTGTATCGATATATTACGATGTAGAAAATAAGAAATGTACTAATTGTAAATTGTCCTATTACTTAATGCAAAGCGAAAATACGTGTTGTTTTCATTTGTGAGGTTAGGTGACAACCGTTTTTGGTTTTTAGTTTACTGCTGAAATAAATACAAGCCATGGTTGAGGAAAACGTAACGTTTAATGTATTATACAATGCTTCTAACACAGTAACACTTAAAATAAAGAATTTAGCGTTTTTGATTTAACAGATACTTTATAAATATCTCCAAAGGCTTTATAAACGGGTACTTTTAAATCTCTAAAGGCTGTTGCACCAACGTAATAATTTAGCACAAGTTAAAATAGTACAATTGTTGAAAACAGGTTTGGAGAGAATTTGACTATTGAGTACAAAAGTGTTATACGAGCTGACAGAACGCCATATAGACACAGAGAATAAAAATTATATTAAAATACTTATTAAAAGTCAAATATTCGCGTGCGAAGCCGCGGGTAACAGCTAGTTTTCTTATAAAATACATACAATACTTGCTAAAACCCAGTTCCTTCCATGGGATGCTTAAGAGAAATCTACTAAACGGTTTTAAAATCGCCATTGATAGTAAATCGTGAAGAAAGAATACTTAATCAAGTGGTTGTTTTTCTTAGTTGTTAAGAATAATCCACAGACTACGTTTATTGTTTCTAAGAAAAAAGTTCAAGTATTTGTATACCCTATAAAACTAGAAAAACGTATTAAAATCTTAAGCGATCTTTGAAAATCAATGCGTCATGCCTCGTAGAGACCTCTGTCTACATAACATGATTGCTTCCGCTTTGTACCGCAGCGTTTATCACAGTGACTGCAAAAGAAGTCGTCCGATAAGAAGTGAATATCAAAGCCACAAATGAAAGTACACAGACAAGCGGTGTGAGCCAATCTGAACAGCATAATGTAACAGTGTAACAGATCAATCAACAGCACACCACAAACCAAGAAAGCCAATGCCATCAGAGAAGCTACTGTAAGACAATGTTTGAAACCAGAAGCAGAGCGTCATGCGTCACCAAATCTTTGATATTCCTAATGCTGAAATATTTGGGTAGCATGTTATACCGGGTGAAAATCTGTTTTTATCAACTATGGAACTGTAGGAAACTCCGTTGTTAGGTGCTATGAAAATGTCAGAACGTGACCTTTATAAACTAAGGAGAGCGCTTCAGCAAACCCGTGCCTACGGGTTAGTGAAACGTTATACTTTTATTTCTAACAGTCCTCTAATCTTATATCCTGTTCATTAATAATTATACGATAACTTTCCTCGATTACTTTTCCACTTAAAATTCTACAAGGTGATGGCTCTTCCCACACTTCTTTATGGGTCTGAGAATTGGACTTTAACGAAAGGCCAGGCCAGTCGGATCCAAGCGGCTGAAATGAGATTTCTCAGGCAGGTGTGGCAGGGTCATAGAAGAAATACAGATTTATGGCAGAAACTGAATATTATGAGTATACTATTGGCAGGATTGCCCAATATCGGCTGAATTGGTGGGAACATCTTTGCCGAAAGGATGACTGTCGCATCCCCAAACAACTGTGGAACTATAAGCCGACAGACGAAGACTCTGGATGGAGAGGTATGGGACGTCCGAGGAAGCGCTAGAGTGACCAACTCGAATCTTTGCCTATATGAGATCGGAACAAACCATCCTTGGTTTAATCCGTGAAGATGATGATGATGATGATGATGATGAAGTTAGTTAATGAAACACCGTCTAAACAAAAACTACACAGTAACGTTCAGGTACGCTCGCGGAATCGGAACAGTGGTCAGTGGAGTTAATGGATGTTGTAGATTGGAGAAACTGGAGCTTTGTGTGTGTTACACGACTATTTGTCAATGTCTGTCTCTCAGTAGTATTTAATAATGATGTTCATTATTAGACAATAGCCGTGAATTATGGGATATCGCATACTGGGCCATAGTAGCCTATTTATCCCGGATCATTATCAAGTTGATTTTGAATGTTAAATGAAGTGTGCGTTTATTTAGTGGACTTTTTTTACGCACTGAAGGTCAACGTTTCCGTACTCATCCCCGTCACAATATTAAAATTTAAAAATAATGAATCAGATATTTTAGTTTGTTAGTTATATTACTATATTAACACTGTTGCACATCACTATAGAAAAATTATTCTGATTAGCGCTTTCAAGCTTCACAGGTCATGCTCAAATCGGAAATGGTGAGCTGTGAAGCTTGAAAGCGCTGATCGGAATAATGTTTCTATAGTGGTGTGCTACAGTGTTAATTCTGTTTGTGATTATAACCACTAATACAACTTTCTTAATTAAATATTATGATATTGATGGTAAGTCAGGTAAGTTCCAGACGATCTGTGGGACAATCAACCATATTTTTAGAAACAAGGTACGAAGAGATACAAAATTAAAATTGTACAAAGTTATGGCAGTGTCTGCACTGTCTTATGGGCATGAATTGCAGAAAACAACCAAGAAACAAGACAGTAAAATACAGGCCTCGGAAATGGCGTTCTTAAGAGGAGTTGAAAGGTCTTCTGAACTTTACCGTAAAAAGAATGAGACTATAAGAGAAGAATTACAAGTTGTTAACTTGAATGAAAAACTTAAATATTAGAAACAACGGTGTAAAGAACACTCAGAAAGAATGTCAGCTTCCAGACTGTCCAAACAAGTCTGGAAATACAAACCTATAGGACACAGGTGTGTGCATACGCGCAGGAAGAGATGGCTGGAGATGATCTTTGAAGGCGGAACAGGCAGTACCTTGCCTATGCCGTGCTGCTGCTGCTGCTGCTGCTGCTGCTGCTGCTGCTGCGAAGAAGAAGAAGAAGAAGAAGAAGAAGAAGAAGAAGAAGAAGAAGAAGAAGAAGAAGAAGATGATGATGATGATGATGATGATGATGATGATGATGATGATGATGATGATGATGATGATGATAGTTTAGTTATTACTATTCCAGCTGTACAATGTTTACACATTTTCCGGAACCAAAGGTTACAGAAGTGATTGAATTCTCATCTTCCACTTCTGCTTGTCCATCCAAAGATCCTACTTCAATTTCTAGTTTCCTCAAAATAGTCTGAATTTGTTCTACCCAGGTGATAAGTGGTCTTCTATTTTCCTTCCCCCTGGTGGAGTCCATTCCATAACTCTCCTTGGCCATCTTCCTGTGCCATTCTTTTCGTGTGCCCATACCATTGTATTTTTTTCTTTGGATAAAATCAACAATTGAACTTTCTAATTTTCTCACGTTTTCCCGAACGTCTCCGAAAGTCCATCTCTGCTATCGTTAATTTTGTGGTAGTCCAAAGTTCTTAGCCGTAAGTCATGATACTTCTAACAGTGGTTTTAGTTCCTGCTGTAATTTGCTTATCCCACAGGATTCCATTTAATGCATATATGGCCATCTTTCCCAAATCACTTCTGGATTGTATTTCTTTGCCTTGTTTCCCACTGGCCGTAATTTTTACCCCTAAATACTTGTATTCCTTCGTATCTGAAATCTTCCCCATGTCTTCCTCCAATATCAAGTCTTGATGAAGGTCACCTATTGCCATATATTTTGTTTCCTTCATATTTACCTTTAGTCTCCATTTATGATATTCATGTATCAATTTTCTAGTCATGTACTCTATGTCTTCAAAATCTTGAGCCAAAAGTAATTGGTCATCAGCAAACTGTAATGAATAAACTGTATCACCATGAATGATACTTTAGTATCTTTTTAGTAACAAAATATTTTGATACTTTAGTGATTGTCGAAAACAAAACTGAAACCAATAAAAATACAACTTCTATGATAAACATCATAAACATTTAGTACTAAGTACTGACATGTTTATAGAATACGCAGAAACGTACCTCTAATCAAATATATAATTACTCGAGGACGCACCGTAAGTTACATGACTACTAATGCAGCCTGCCGCGTTCCACTGAATGTGAAGTGTTCACGTGATTACGTTATTTCAGAGTCACCAGTTGCGTATCTAGAATTTAGCTCGGGGGGGGGGCGTCGAGTAGGCTTCATATAAAAGAAAAGACAAGACTAATCAACATTAATATCTTTAAGTTGGTTAAAAATGTCTGATAACATCCCGAAATCAACCCCATTAAAGTAAACGGTAATAACACAATAAAAATGTTACTGAAACATTGTTTAGAAGATACTTTTATTGACTGAATTGAGTTTTCCTATATATCATATTTCAAACGTATATGCAAATGCTGTGTAACAAACCTGTTTGTATATTTAAAAAGAGTTACTATTATATTAGCGTGCACAGCTGAAAAATTAGTAGAAACGTAAGAATTAAGAGACTAACAAAATTCGTCAACTCTTTTCGACTCTCTGGGGGGTGGGGGTTCCGTTCGTCGTCCCCCTCGTAAATACGCCCCTGTCTCATATAGATGTCATCCATCGAGGACGTTAGTGGAAAACAGTGAAAACAATTCTAGATGTTTGACTAGTAAACAATTACTTAGCAATGACTCAGTAATGCTTATAAATAAAAATGACATATATTCCCAGCGGCAGAGAGAGCGGAAGAACCTAGTGCAGTAACCACGAAAAACAATCATTTCGGACTAACAATCCGATCTTATCTCGGAATTTAATTCCTACTTTTGCACTCTATACAATTTCAGTTGCAGTACGGAAAGTCCGCTAAAGCGCCAAAATTCTTGCTAACAGACACTGGTCGAATAGAGAGGGTTAGAAAATTTAAGTATTTACGGGAAAAAAATTAAAGAGAATGGTTTAGAAAAATCTGCTACAGAAGAAAGGATTCATAAAATAGAAAGTGCATATGGTATAACTCAAGGTATTTACAATAAAAAGTGCATATCTAAAAATGCAAAAATAAGGCATTACAATACAATAGTGAGGCCAGAATGCTTATATGCAAGTAAATGTCTAGCATTGAATTATAATTTAGACAAACTAGAAATATTGGAAAGACGAATTATTAGGAAAATATTAGGCCCACGAAAAAAGTCAGTAGGTTGAAAATTAAGAAGTAATGATGAAATGTATCAAAGTATAGAAAATATTACAAAAACAGTGTGAAAAAGAAGACTAGTATTTTTTGACATTTATATAGAATGGACGACAATAGGTTAACAAAACAGATCTTCAAATATCTGTGGGGAAAGAAGTCAACATCAAGTTTGATTAAATAAGTCAAAACAGATTTAGAAAAAATAATATAAACGGAGAAGTAGCAATCGAGAGAGAAATTGTTCGGGCAAAAGTGTAAAAAATGGAAGAAGTTCAGAGTAGGAGAGAGAAAACGCAGGTTCAAAGTCGACTGACGACAGGAAGAACAGACACAGTGAAAAGATAAAAGAATATTGGAGAAGAAGAAAAGAACAAGGAATAAAGAATTGAAATTGGCATGTGGTCCTCGGATGGTCGATACAAATAGAAAAAAAGCCTGAATACCAAATAAAACAAAAACTAGCTAAACAGGTACAAAATAAATCTACGTGTCAATAACGATCTCGATAATGATGAATAGAGACTATCTTCATTTTTGTTGTTCAAGACGTGTCGAGTATCACGCTAATATTATAGAAAATGTTCAAAACATTTCATCTATTAATATTAGTGTTCCACGTGAAAAATGTGTTTGACATAAAAAAAGGTTTGACTTAAGGATATAGTACCTAAATAATGTTTACTAGATCCACCGACAACATTGGAGTCTTTGTTGTGACATAATATCTTAAGAGTCTCATTATCATCTTTGCGTTGTCTGTATCTCAAGCAAGAGTTTAGGAAGCATTAAGTTGGCTCCTTGCCAACAATCCATTATACAAGGATGTCTAGGAACGTAGTACAGTACACCCTCTGTAATCCGGCACTGCGGTAGTCCGGCCCCTCCACTAGTCCGGCGTTTTCAGGCGGGTGCTGGCGAGCGTGGAGAGGGAAACAAGTCGCTGACCAATGACGTCAGTTGCACAGTTAGTCCCTCGCTGTGTACAGTGTCTTTTATTTCCAGTTGTTTTTTCTTGGTGTAATTATTTCTGCCGTGTTTATGTAATTTAAGATCGTGAGTGCAAAATGTTGTCACATGCTGAACTGCACGAGTTGTGTGATACAATCGCTGAGAAACTAGTAGACAATACAGATGATTTGACAACGGACGATCTAAACAAGTGGCTTACGGGTGACGAAGTGGAAGAAGAGACATACTGAAAAGATAAAGGAATATTAGAGAAAAAGAAAAGAACTTGGAATAAAGAATTTAAATTGGCATGTGATCCTCAGAAGGGCGATACAAATAGAAAAAAAATTACATAATTTCCAAGTAGGCTACTTCCAGCGTTATGCATGCCGGTGTAAAATGCGTTCGAAATACTGGTTATTGTTGTGTTACTCGTTACCTCGGTCGTGTGTGTATTGGAGTACATACTAGAGTATACCGCATAATCACGTACTTCAGGGCTCAACGTGGACCAAGTACTTGTAAACACTGTTAATGACCGTTGCACTCATTCACACTACTGCAATGCTAAGCACGTAATTTATTTACATCATCATCATCATCATCATCATAATGAATAGAGTGACAGAAAGCAGCCGTAGATTTGGTCTAGACATCAATGTTAATAAAACGAAGCTAATAATTGTATCTAAGAACAACTTCACAAACTGCATCCTTAATATACACCAAAGGCGAGTTGAACGCGTAACCAAATTTACATATCGTGGTACTATAGTCAATGAACAATGAGGCCACTCTCAAGAAATAAAGAGCAGAATTGGAAAAGCAAGAGTAGTGTACACTAGAATGAGCAGTTTATTCAAAAGTCACGATTTAAAAATAAACACAAAGATGAGACTTTTACGCTGCTACGTATTCTCGGTCCACTTCTACGGTGTAGAATCTTGGACTCCGACTGAAGCCACAACTAAAAAATTGGAATCTTTCGAAATGTGGCTTTACCGTACAATACTGAGCATTTCATGGACAGCACATATTACTAATGTTGAAGTTCTTAGAAAGATGAAGAAAGAAAGTGAAGTTACTAACACAGTAAAGAGAAGAAAGCTTCAGTATCTGGGACATCTCATGAGAAATTAACAGAGATTTACTTACTGCAGTCCATACTACAGGGAAAAGTACTTGGAAAGAGAGAAGATGGGGAACCGAGAATATCATGGCTAAGAAATTTAAGGACCTGGTTTGGCAGAATACAACTGACTTATTCTGTGCAGCAGTACAGAAAGTTAAAATAGTCTGTATGAGTTCCAACATCCGAAACGGATAGGAACTATCAGAAGAAGAAGATCATCATCTCCACTTCACGAATTTGGCTGCACTGCCTGTCACGGAAATCATCTCATCCACGGACGCCCACATTACGATACCCTGTGGGTTTATAATTCAAGGTAAGTTTGCGAAGGCGATATTGCTGAATTCATCCCAGACGGTTTCACCAGTTGGACTTGTATTCTGTAATTCTATCCTGTAATTAATATATTTGTAATTATTGCCTTATCTGTCTCGTAACATGCACCCTTTGACCAACCTGAGAAATTTCATTTCTGCTGATGCAACCTCCCCCTGTCTCTCTGTGAAGGTACCCATGTCTCACTCCCATACAGCGCCACCGGTACATAGTCTTATAAAACGTAACCTTACCCTAACCTACCACTCTCTTACTTAACCTAGAACTTATTCTTAGTTTTATATTTTAAGGTTCTATAGATTGACCCACATATATTATGTTTAAATTGATTAAGTATATTTTCGACATCAGAATCAACTGCGGGAGATAATTCGCACCCAAGATAATTATAACTGGATACCTGCTACAAGATATTTCCATTTACCTCAATCATTGTGCTTACTGGGTACTTCCCTCTAAATGCCATTACTTTTGTTTCATGTGGAGCCACCATAGCCATATTCCTCTGCTAAATTCCTCAAGATGAATACTCCCCTCTGCATGTCATTTTCTGTCTGTTTTATAATAACAATATCGTCTGCATATAAAATAATACTAAGTGTACATTGCGGAGAAAGATTAATTCCTTCTTCTTCTTCTTCTTCTTCTCCCTCTTCAAGGATTAGGTTATATAAACCTGTTCCGGCACCCATCTCATCCTCGGACGACCCATGTCTCTTCTTTCATTGGCTTTATAGTTCAATCAATATTACCGCTTTCGGTAATCGATGCTCTGTCATCCTTTGCAGATGATCCCACCATTGTCGTATGTAAATTGAAATAATTTCATCCTTTACTTCAAGTTCTGCACTGATATCTTCATTCCCTATTCTTTTGAAATACTTGTAGTACCCAAAGCAGCCTCGGAGTAAGCTTAATTTCACATTTAAAATTTACCTTCCATCTTTTGGTGATACCCCATTGTCCAAATAAATATTAAAAAGTATCGGGGAGATGCAACAACGTTGTAAAACTCATTAATTTTTGTCTGAACTGGCACTGTCAATCGTTTTCCTGCATCAGTGACAACACATGTGTTCTGACACGGACTTCTAATTACTCCGACAAGATGCAGAGAAAAAGCGCTTCTAATCATAATCTTGCACAAGACATCCCTATCCAGATTATCAAATGGCTTTTGAAAATCAATAAAAGCCATGTGAGTTTCTAAATTAACATATTATTTACATCTGTTTGGTAAATACTGTACGACATATCATCATCATCATCATCACTCACCTGTTCCGGAACCCATCTCCTCCTCGGTCTACCGATATCTCTCTTCCCAGTAGGGTGATAACTCAAGGCAGCCACAACGTAGACGGATATCAGGCATGCGACTCAAGTGTTCACACCTTCTCCTTCTGTGGTCTTCAATCTTACATTGTAGTACAATGATACAATGTTTAAATCGCGTCTAATATCCTCGTTTCTTCTCCGATCCAAGAGAGAACAACCTTGCGTCCCTCTTAGAAATTTCATTTTGGCTCCCTGAATCCTCTGTACATTCCTTTGACCAAAAATCCATGTCTCACTAGCATACAGGATTGTGGGGACAGCCAATAGTTTTATAAAATTTCATTCGGAGAGCCTTCCGTGTTTTATTTTTCAGGTACCTATGAATCGTTCAACAGATGCGTTTTAATTCTGTTAGCTTACTATCCCAATCTGATTAAGATACGACCGTTCCCCTCGCAAGGCAATGACAAACCAACGAGAGGTATCCTGCCTAGTATAAACCCTCCTCAACTATGCTGTTCGGATCCTGAGTTAAATTGTATGACCCATATACCTGTGAGAGACTCCGTAACACACGCACCACGGGTATCTGCGGGGAGGGTACAAACCAGTCGAAAGACTGAAGGACCCAATAATAACTATTCCAATCAATATCAGTTCGATATGAGATATTAAAAACCGGGTAATTCAAATTACTAACCTGGTCCAAAATCTAATTATTCACGACTATCTTAGTACTTATAGGATACCTATCCCGAAACACCATCGTTATAGATTTTGTAGCAACTGTACGACACTAAAGGCTTATTTTAAATCTACCACACGGAGCTGGGAAATGTCAAAAACACGGCAGCTCAGTACAGTACAGTACAGAGCGGACTGAATATAATTGACCGTGTCATACCAGACGCGATGACAGTTTAATTTATTGACTCGAAGTGACGTGATGATGAAAGGTCTCGTAAAAAAAACGTTACAGTCGTTTAGCAGTGAGTAAATATCGTGAGCGACTGCAGATTAAAATATTTCTTCATTAACGTGTGTTTGCAGTTGTCACGAGATGACAGGATAGCATGCCTAACCGCTGTTAAAATGTACTATGAAAAATAGCCGTGATTGCGAATTTCCGGTGTGAATTTTTTATAGCGTGAAAATAGGCAATTATAGTGAGCAATTAAACGGTATTTTGATGCGACGTTACGAGCTTATTTATGACATTATTGGGAGTGTTACGACAGTCACATCGGATCGTCGTGGGTACTGTGAAAACAGAATAACTGACATCAATGAATGACATCAATGAAGTCACTTTTTTTTTTTACAAGTGAGAATACCACTTGATGGTGATACAGTTTATTCATTACAGTTTGCTGATGACCAATTACTTTTGGCTCAAGATTTTGAAGACACAGAATACATGATTAGAAAACTGATAGCCTACAGGAATATCACAAATGGTGACTAAAGGTAAATACGAATAAAACAAAATATATGGGGGAATAGGTGACCTTAATCAAGATTGATATTGGAGGAAGCCATGGGGAAGATTTCATATAAAGAGGAATAGAAGTATTTAGGGGTGAAAATTACGGCCAGTGGGAAGCAAGACAAAGAAATACAATCCAGAATTAATTTAAGGAAGATGCCTATATCTACATTAGATGGAATCGTGTGGGATAAACAACTTACAGTAGAAACTAAAACCAAATTATTTACTACGGTTAGAAGTATCATGACTTACGTCTCAGAAGTTTGGACTACTAATAAACACACAAGAACAAAATTAATGACAGTACAGATGTACTTTTGGAGACGTTCGCCAAGAGTATCCAGACGTGAGAAAATTAGAAATTAGTCATCAAGAGCAGAAGGAATGTGGAAAATTCAATTGTTGATTGTATGCAAACAAAAAAGTTTTAATAGTATGGTCACAGGAAAGATTTCCAAGGAGAGTTATGGAATGGACCCCATTAGGAAGAAGGAAAAGAGGAAGACCACCTATCACCTGGATAGAAGATATTCAGACTATATTGAGGGAACGAGAAACTGAAGACCTTGAATGGACAAGCAGCAGTGGAAGATGAGAATTCAGTCACTTCTGTAACCTTTGGTTCCAGAAAATATGTAAACATTATATAGCCGGAATAATAAAAAACGAATGTCTTCTACAGAACACCAAAGATAGAGTTCTGGGATTCTCTTTTTTCAATTTGTATTAAATTGTCAATTTTACTCTTTAATTGAAGATCCAAGAATTTTATTAGGTCTTAAGTATAAGCGTTGAGCAGAAGTCAAGATGAAATTTTTCATCTAATAAGTCGGAAACGAAACGTTTTCAGACGTATGTTTATACGAAATGTCTTCTATATTTCAGCCTGTGGAATGCAATCCTGAAGTATGTCCCATTTCTCATGGGACATCCTCTTTGTGAGTGTGTGATGAGAATTCAATCTTTGGTTCCGGAAAATGTGTAAGTATTGTACAGCTTGAATACTATATATAATAAAGGCTATATGAGTTTCTAAATTAACATATTATTTACATCCCGGAATAAGTTGCATAAGTTCCACCTTATGTGCGGGACCATCAGGCGAACCCTTAAGTCAGCAAGTAAAGGAACACGCCTAAAATTCTACAAGGTGGTGGCTCTTCGCACACTTCTTTATGGGTCTGAGAATTGGACTTTAACGAAAGGCCAGGCCCGTCGCATCCAAGCGGCTGTAATGAGATTTTTCAGGCACATGGGAGGGTATACTCTGGACGATCATAGAAGAAACACAGATATACGGCAGGAACTGAATATTATGAGTATACTCGACAGGGTCGCCCAGTATCGGCTGAATTGGTGGAAACATCTTTGCCGAATGGATGACTGCCGCATCCCCAAACAACTATGGAACTATAAGCCGAGAGGACATAAAGTTACACACACACATTTCGGAAAATGACTTTCCTTCGTGTTTTTAAGGTAGTACAATCAGAATCAGCATGATGTAACATAGAACATGGAAGTAAAGTTAAGTGTAGTGTCTTTTTCTGATGTATTACCGTATTCTCTGATTAACCTGTTCACTTTCCGGGTAGAGTTCATTAATCGTCTTATCTCTCTGAACTGGAATCTCACTAAACAGCACATCAGATCGTAAGCAAATCTCAGATTTGCGATACATATTTTAACTAATTTATTTCTCTACTTCCATGTGAACAACTCTGCAGCAATGCTGAGGGTAACTTTCGCAGTTGAGTATCTTCCTGCTTACTTTTTTCTGTTGTAGCCAGGGGTGTATTAACGGGGGGGGAGGACGAACGGGACCGGACTCCCCCGAGGGTTGAAAAACGTTGACGAATTTTGTTAGTCTCTTATTTTTTTAGGCTGTTTTATTATTTTTTCAGCCCTGCGGACTAATATAGTAGTAAGTATTTTTTACTTCCATGTTCCCTAAGGAAATGGAAGTATGGTGATCGCGAAAAAAAATCGTGTTCGATATAAGGGCAGATTCTGATTGTACTACCTTCAAAACATGAAGGAAAGTAATTTTCCGAAAAGTGTCTGTGTGTAGAACTTTTTCTGTGGCGAACGATAACTGCCGCAAATTCAAAAAGAATTAAATAATTTTTTGCATGTGAGCCCAAGTTGTATAGAACTCAAGGTCTATTGATTTTGGCGAAGATACGTTAAGAGGAAGGGGTAGATTACCTGCAACGTTTTACGTTTTAACAAGAGTAAAGTACTTAATTTTGACAAATAAAGTATCCTGAAAAGAAGGTCATAATAATCTATTGTAGAAAGGTAGATGAAATATCTATAAATGAAAAGGGTAGTTGAAGGAGGAGGAGAAAGGTAGATGAAATATCTATAAATGGAAAGGGTAGTTAAAGGAGGGGGGGTAATTTTTTGTATTAATGTTATAAATTTATACGACCGAAAACTTTAAAATTTCAATAAAATATTAATAATCGTTATCGTTGCATGCTGTGTAAACAAAATTTTCACGGATACGTAAACAAAATAATTTTTCGTTTTCAGGAATTCACAGAAAACAAACGCTGGGCGGTATTCGCTTTCTTTCGCGTTGTTTTAATAAAAGACAATTTAGTCAAGTTAATTCTTTATTTTCAAAATATTAACAACTAGGTACAATTCGTATTTTGATTATATTTCGCAGCGTTTTTACCAAAAGCATGCTGTTGTATTTGGTTTCGTTCTAGTGCGCATATTATAAATAATTTTAGAATTAATTAGAACATGGAAGTCATGTATGGTTCTCCGTACCGATTTTTAAATATACAAATCGGTTTATTGCACAGTATTAGCGTATACGTTTCGAATATGAAATAGAAGAAAGTCAATCCAGTCAATAAGTATTTTATACACATCGTTTCAATAACGCGTACTTTTATTGTGTTATTACAGTTTGCTTTAATGAGACTGATTTCAGGATGTTATCACACGGTGTTCAACAACTTTAAATATAGTAATGTTGATTAGGCTTAGCTTTTTATTTTGTATGGAGCCGATTCGACCAAGCTCGAGACTCCCCCCAGGCCAAATTATAGATACGCCACTGGTGAAGAAATGGTTCTACATGTCTAGCGACACATTACTGAAGCTAGTTATTCCTAAGTAAACTGACAAATGCAGCTACTTGAGAAACACATCACGTCACGTCATAGATTAGTAGCACGATAGTGACTGAAAAAGTATTAAACACGAGTAATAGGAGACCGTTAAATAACTCTGACAAATATCTGTGTTGTAATATTATTGTCATTTATTTTTCTTATTGTTATGGAACACAAAAATATACAATAAATTTCTAATTATGTAATGTTGAATTTTAGAATATTAGAAATTGCTTATTTTTTTTGCAAAGACTACTACTACTGAAATGTGAAGGACTTCGGGTAGTTTTTCCAGAATATACCCAACACACCATATAACGAAAATCACAGTAACAGAGGTTTGCCCTTTGAAACTCATGTGCTCCCGCCTATTGACCCCTGTTAGTAGCTCGACCCGCCTCTTTCGCTAATAACAGCTTAGCCGATTACGACGTAGTGTTCTACTGAAGTCTGTGGTTGTGTGTGTGTGTGTGTGTGTGTGTGTGTGTGTGTTACCCCCTCCCAACACCATATACTAGATACGCCACTGACTGTAGCCTTCTATTTAATACACGATAGTAGCCTACTTGCTGATTGTTATCGTTTCTTGCACGTAGTAAATTTTTTTAATACAGTGGAACTTGGTTATTACGGCCTCGGCTGTTACGTCAACTCGGGTGTAGCGTTATTTTGTCATAAGTCCGGTCAAACTGATATCTTTAACATTATAAAAATTCCCGGTTTTAACGTCACTAAATATTGTACTACTCTGTTATAGCGTCAAATATTTCTCAGATATTTTACTCTAAATTTCATATAAACGTATATATGTTCGCGCGCGTACTCGTACATGAAAATTTACCCGATGATGACGAAGACGACTTGCCGCTCTCGGAGTGGATTAAGAAATTCGACGTAAATGAATTTGGAAATGAACTTGATTCCTATACATCAGTGGATGACCAAGTAGAAACATTCCAAGTGTTGAGTGACGCAGAAATTATTGCGGAAGTAAAAAACATAGAAGCAGAAGATAGTGTTGAAGAAGATGCTGAGCAAGAGGAGGATGCCGACATCTCACAGGACATCGTTTGTCCGACAGTACAGGAAGCAATGAGAACCGCCGAAACTCTTTCACGATTTTACTGCTTTAGAGAGATGTCTGACGACACGTTCAATGCAGCGCAGCATCTCCACAGCACAACAGAAAGAATTTATTTTTCAGAAAGGAACGTTCAAAAAAAAATTACGGATTACTTTCGACAGTAAGCCTAAATGTAAGTTACATGTACTTTCTTTTTGATCTTTTAAAATATTCTTCATGCTGTTTGTATAAATGAAATGCAGTTTGTAAACTTTAGAATAAATATCACGAATAATGTTAATAATGCAAAGATCTTTTTTTTTATTTCGCCTTCCTTACTAGTGATTAAAAAGGGTCTTTTATAACGACTCTTTTATAACGTCACTCGGGCATAACGTCATTATTTTTTTGGTCCCTTCAATGACGTTATAACCAAGTTACACTGTATACTTATCCAAATTTTTCGTTTGTTTCAATTTACGACCTGACTAAATTAACCAAAACGTTACGACATGATTTCTCTATTAATTTGGCTTAACCGACGATATTTCCATTCTGAGCAAGTGACGAAAGGGTCGGAAGTGCATTACGCTTTGCAGTATATTGTGGACACACAGTTACGACACTCTCACGGATCGTCGTATGGTGCAGTGGAAAAGCAAAATACAAGACAATCACTAATAACCAGCTTTAATTATCACAATTAATAATTTGTAACCAACACGTTGTTCAACAAGATTATACTTGTGTATAATTCAAATTAATCTGTCCACACAAATAATAACGTCAACTATAAAGACAACGTCACGAGTTATAACACACAAAAACACTTTGCGGCACTTGTGTAAATCGCCACTCGATCCGCTAAGGAAAATCGCTCAACACAACTGAACTGACAACACGGCTGGTATGGCTTTTTATAGGTAGCGCAGAGGTCCAGTATAGCTTTTCCTCCTTGCTGCACGCCGGCTTAATGCGTGTCTCAAGTGTTCTTGAACTCACTAGAACATCTACTTGTGAGTGGCCTTGACTGAGGCAACACCTCCCACACTGGACAGGGGGAGTGGAGAATGTTCTCAGCTGTTCTACGCGGTTCGATACCATTCTCGTTACAATACGAATATAGGCGCACGTGTACACCATTATTATCAGTGCAGGGAAGAAAATTAAAGAGTCACCCGGCCAGAGACATGGAGACGACCAAAATGTAAAACTCACACTAGTTGGTTTTACGTGAGTGAGTGAGTGTGTGTGTGTGTGTGTCACTTAATTTTCACTTAAACGATGGACTAGCTACTACCTAGCAAGAGGGTTGCAATTTAAAAAAAAAAAAACATCAAGAATGAGCGAGTTTCGTTTTAATTAAAAGTTGAAGAAGAAGGTAATTCTGTGTTAATAGGAGGATCCCATTAATGTAATTGCACTTGTGTTGTTCTAAGCGGCGTTGACGGCAATTACCAACGTGGCGTTCTGCTGTGTTGGATCCACGACGAAGGGTACGCGAAAAACAGGTCGGTAATAACAGGGTAAAACCATACAATATATGATTACTGCTCACAAGAATATTTTTATGCCTCTATGCAATTGTTTTATTTTTCTCTATCTGTGTATCTGCCTTTCACTGTCTCTGTCTCCGTCTGTCTGTCTGTCTATGTCTCTCTCTCTCTCTCTCCCTAGTCTCGGTCAGTTGCGACGAATCAATGTTTTTACCTGTTCTTACCCGGTCAAATGCGCCTCGCTTGGTCGCAACTGACCTAATATGTGGCAACCTGTAGAAACGTTCCTATTCCAAACATCCTGAGGTTTTAGTTCGTTAGGTTAGGTTAGGTTAGGTTGGGTATGGTTAGGTTAGGTTAGGTTAGATTAGCCTAGCAATAAATAGAATTATAAAGGTAATGTCTGTATTATTATAATAATAACACGAAACTGTTAGTACCGATTGCCACCGCCCACGTCAGCGTAAAGGTCACTCTACGACAGAGAAAGTTGATTGTCAACGGTGGAAACTGTCGCAGCGCATTACCAACCCAGGCGTGAGTCTTTATCTCTTCACACGGCTTCAATAGATGCAGTCTATGTCTGTAGCTTATAGGACGATATTTTCGCTCTCTCTCTCTCTCTCTCTCTCTCTCTCTCTCTCTCTCTCTCTCTCTCTCTCTCCGGTCCCTTGCTACCGTCAGTCACACGTAGGTATGAGATATCAGACAGCTGGTACGTGATGATGTACTCCAGCGATAATAACAGTCAACAATTTTTCAGTACCACTTAAGCTGTCACTGACTATTCATGTTCGTCTCTCTCGTAGTGCCCTCACCATCAGCATCACCATTAGCTTGGCTAACAGTACATTGTCATAGGCTTTTCAATGTCAATAAAAACTAAATGAAGAGCTTGTGATCAGACTGTTCTATTTTCAATTACTTGCTGTAAGGAGAAACTATGATGCACAGTTGATCTACCAAGTCTGAAACTGCTTGTTCTTCAGAATCCATTTCCTTATACTCTTCTAAAAAATGTTCAAATACTCTTCCATAAAGCCTATTTAGTGTGCTAGTAACTGTTTTGCCTCTATAATTTTTTCAATCATCTTTACTTCCATTCTTGTGTATTGTAGAAATTTTGTTAATCTCTTAATTGTTATGCTATTATATTATATTTTTCGTTTGTGAATGCTAATATAGTAGAAACTCTTTTTTAGACATACATACAGGTTTATTACACAGCATTAGCGTATACGTTTGGAATATGAATCATAGGAAAATCAATTCAGTCAATAAGTATTTTCTAAACAATGTTTCAATTACACGAACGTTATTGTGTTATTACCGTTTACTTCAGTGGGATTGATTTCAGGATGTTATCACTTTGAACATAATAACGTTGATTAACTTAACTTGATTTTCCTTTATTTGAAGACGACTCTACCAATCATCCCCTCCCCCCACGAAGGACAAATTCTAAACTCTGTGTGTTATAACTGCTTAAAACTCAACCGAACAGAAATCTAAAGTTATGATAATGAGTAGAGTAGAATTTCTGACATTGAAACATCCAAAAATCATATATTGAAGACGAACTTGAATATGACACGTTACAAGATTGAGGCAAATTCGCACCAAGATAGCCCCCAACTTATAATCCACTTTATTCGTTCATTTCTATAAAATTGTAATATTCATGACAGCCCAAATTGACAGTTGATGTTTACAATATAACAAAAAATGTTTCCTGAAACTTTATCTTGATATTAGTGTTCGCAACGGTATCCGCAAGAGAACGGAGGTAGGCTATATAATGTCATGATATATTGCTCGTATAGAGTTCTGACGTGTAGTGTGAACGAAAACGGCTGGGCGTTTCCGTGAAGCTGTCGCGGCAAGCCTGACTTAGTGCTCCCGTAATTCCTGACACTGGCATAACCGAACGCAGGCTATATGTATTTTACACGTGTATAACTTGAAACACAAACTCTTATTATTTTTCTGAATAATCTTCTTCTTCTTCTGATAGTTCCTATCCATTTCGGATGTTGGATACCATACAGACTACTTTAACTTTCTGTACTGCTGCACGGAATAAGTCAGTTGTATTCATGCTAAACCAGGTTCCTAAATTTCTCAGCCATGAGATTCTCGGCCGCCCAACTCCTCTCTTTCCAAGTACTTTTCCCTGTAGTATGGACTGCAGTAAGTAAAATCTCTGTTCATTTCTCATGATATGTCCAAGATACTGAAGCTTCCCTATCTTCACTGTGTTAATAACTTCCCTTTCATTCTTCATCTTTCTAAGAACTTCAACATTAGTTATGTGTGTTGTCCATGAAATGCTCAGTATTCTACGGTAAAGCCACATTTCGAAAGATTCCTACATTTTTTAGTTGTGGCTTCAGTCAAAGTCCAAGATTCTATACCGTAGAAGAAGGGGACCGAGAATACGTAGCAGCGTAAAAGTCTCATCTTTGTGTTTATTGTTAAATCGTGACTTTTAAATAAACTTTCTGAATAATAATCAGTAATAATTCTTTTACGTTTTTAATGCTATGAAAATAATCACATACGTAACTGAACCTAGTACGTACTATTTAGCAGCTTTTAGAAAGATTTATGGCAAGAATTAGTACGTAACAATAGACAGTTTGTAAAGTAATTAACGAACAGTAGAAATAATTCGATTTTAATATATAAACTACTGAATAATCGATTTGTTTTGTTTTAAATTTAAATTAATGAATAATCAATTTAATTCGATTTATATTACCGACTGTTATAATGTTTGTTTATTTAATCAACTGTTTTGTCAGTTATTCGGAAATATTAAAGGTTTACATTTTATTTTATTTTTTTTGTATCGGCAATCTGAGGACCACATGCCAATTTCAATTCTTTATTCTTTCCTTTGTCTCCAATATTCTTTCATCTTTTCACTGTGTCTCTTCTTCCTGTCTTCATTCCACTTTGAACCTGCGTTTTTCCCTCTCCTACACTGGAGGCCTTCCATTTTTAACACTTTTGCCCGAAAAAACTCTCTTTCATTTGCTTCTTATTTTATTTTAATTTTAATAAAGTTATAATTTTAAATAGATCATCTTGTTATGTTTTTATTTGAGTTTGTTCTCTTATTAATGTTATTGCCATTGTTAAATTAAAGTTATTGTGTTTGTAAATATTAAGATTTTTCCAAATATTAAGTTAATTTTAATATTAAATAAGTTAACTCATTTATTAACTTATTTAGTAATTAATTAAATACTTAAATTTGCAGTGACCGTCAATCAATGAGTTTTTAGGTGAAGGGTTTGTGAGCATCGGTGTTGAATCACCTCAGTTCTCAATTAAATCAGCAACAATTGCCCTGATGATGACAATAAACATTGTCGAAATGTCGACACAAATAAGTTAAAATTTGTGTTATATTTTTTGACCGATCCTCACAAACCCTTCACCGAAAAATTTATTTAGTAATAATAAGTTAACTTAATATTTCCCAACTTTAAATATGAAGTTAATTAAAAACGTGCAGAAAGATCAAAAAATGAATATTTTGAGGATGGTCAGATTCATCGATACCCGAATCATGTACCAATTGAGAAAAAACATATTGAACGTAAAGTAGAATTATATGTTGCAACGATACATGTATTTGCATAGTGATCCATGGTAAGATTTTTGTACATAATCAATATCTGAGAAAATCTGAGGGATAAACTGGTGATGTATGTGAGGGATAAATCAATTTTAAGTGGTGTAAAGTGGAATGTGCACGCGATAACAATCTGTAGCTTCTCGTTTTGAACACTTGTCGGCTTTAAAGTGTGTGTGTGTGTGTGTGTGTGTGTGTGTGTGTGTGTGTGTGTGTGTGTGTGTGTGTGTGTGTGTGTGTGTGTGTGTGTGTGTGTGTGTGTGTGTGTGCTCGCGCGCGCGTGCGTAACATGTGCGGTAACATGAATTTGTATTACGAAGGGGAACTCTCCATGTACGTATGCATTTTACTTGCTTAGTGACTTACTGTCTTAGTTCAGGTATGGACAAATGAATGACAATAATTAAATAATCTTCTTCTTTTTCTTCTTCACGTCTTAGACTGTTTAGTCTATTCCGGGTCCAAACTGATTGGACCATCTTTTCTTGGTCTTCCCAGGATTCTCTTCCCTTTCGGTTGATACAATAAGGCTACCTTGGGGAATCTGTCACTGTCCATAATGCTAATGTGTTGTTTCCAGCTTTCTCTATACTTAGTGATGATTCTGTTTACTTCTTCAACTTTCAGTTCCTGTCTTATCTGACAATTTCTTTTCATATCCAGTTTTCTGTACCCAACTATGGAACGTAAAAATTTCATTTCTGTAGCCTGAATTCTAGCAGGGATTTTCCACGTTTCTGAGCCATAATTAAGGGTAGGAACGGCCATGGATTTGTATAATTTTTTTATGGAATCTTTCCTTGCCTTGTGTTCTAGAGCACGTCGGAGTGTTCCTATTATCTGGTTATATTTTAACCAGATTTTAACGTTAATTAAATAATATTTAATAAAATTCTGAAATTCGCAAGTTACAAAGTACATAACGCGAATGAGACAAAGACGTGCTCATGGCGAGTGTGTTGTTATAAACACATGCTCATGACGACTGTCTGTGTTGTTATAAAGACGTGCTCATGGCAAGTGTGTTGTTATAAAGACGTGCTCATGGCGAGGGTGTTGTTATAAAGACGTGCTCATGGCGGCTGTGTTGCTATAAAGACGTGCTCATGGCGAGTGTGTTGTTATAAAGACATGCTCATGGCGAGTGTGTTGTTATAAAATTATTGCGAACTGTGCAAAAATAACGGAGTTATATAAACTGAAGTTAATTACGCCTGTAATTAACAAGTAAGAGACAATTAAGTTATATGCACATAACAAGTGGAAAATAGCGCATTTAATGCCACCGCTAGTTTCAGCATCCGTTATTGCAAAGACAGACAAGAAGTGATGTGTTGAAAAGGTGACGCTTTGCTCGCTTAGACCAAGTTGAAGACAGAATTTTTCCATACCTGGCATGTTGATTTACACCTGACTATAAATACCTCGCACAATTTCGAACGAGGGGCAGACGCTAATAATTTACTCTCGAGGACACTGTGTCGGTTTGATTATCGAGATAGAGTCGTCATCATTAACATCATCATCAAGCCGTAAACAACACGTACCACGATTGACGGAAGAACACCAGGATCATTGTCATCATCATCATCGTCATCTGCATGTAGTGTGTGCGCACACAACTAACAACCTACGTGGGACTCAGCACATCTTCATCATCATCAACAACATCAATATCCAATCAGGAACACTACATACGGACACACGCAATAATAGTTTCTTAGCGGTAACACCAGATACGCAGGTGAACAATGAACAATTACTTTTAAAGACAGAACTTATAAATAAAAATAGTATGATCTAACAAAGTAAAACAAATATATAAATGTAAATACTGTATTTATTCAACGTAAAATAAGTAATATGTAATTTTAAGTTTCTATTCAAAATAATTTTTCTATTTTATCTAAATAGGTGCATTATTGTAAATAATAATTCTTTTTCTCGAAGTAAACATTATTTTATTAAAATAATAATAATAAACTTTACATTTTATTTAATAAATATATATATATTTATTATTTTAATCCAATTTAGCCACACATGCAATAAACACAGGACATGAATTCCCAGACATAACCAATGTAACACTAATAAAACATATACCACACAAAGGCACCATAATGAACATTTGGGAAAATTTACAAATATACAAACATAAAACACAAAACAATCTAATACCTGAACAAATACAAATCAATACAAAACATGACACAATATTCAAAGCACTCAACATTAAAAATACACAAAAAACTAACACATACACTACAATCACACACAATAAAACCAATTTGAAGTACCAGAAGCCAACAAGAAGCCACAATAATAATAGTCAACCAACAACACATATGTACTTCACCAGACACAAAAACCGGAAGGCTGAGGATGGGTACAAGATGGTACCCGAAACATGTTCCTAATAAGGGAAAAAAAGGTATATCTTGAAGTAAATTTATTTATAAATATTAAATGTATTATATATATCAAGAAACGGACTGTAGCAGAAAGTGATTGAATTAATAAAACCATACAAGGTAAATAAGCCTACAGTGAAGGAAAAAAAACGAAAAGTGAGGTTATCAAACAAATTCAAAAACAAACGTGTATTGTGAAAAAATAGTGAAGTGAGCATCAATATTAAGTGAAATCATCAACAAAATAACGGAAAATAAATATATAACAAATTACCTCTCACATAAATATACATTAACATGTACACAAACAACATAACCACAACTCCATATAACCACATTACCAAATTATTAAATAAATTTCAAACACGAAAAATACAACTAATGAACACAATCATGAATATATACTTCAATAGACAATGCCAAAAACATAAATTAACACCTAAATACATTAACATAAACACAAACAACAAAAATATGACTGCACAAAAAACAATAATACAAGCACAAAGATTATGGATATAAAACGAAATTAATCAATTATACAGTAAGAAAAATAGCATAACACTAGACATATACAAATTACACTTAGAGCTAACAAGTTTGTTACATCCAATCACTTGGAATAATAAATACAGTAACATAGAAAATAAAAAAAGATTTGATAAAAACAAAATGACTATTACAATCAACAAAACACTCAACACATTAAAACAACAAAACAAAAATCAAGAACAAAAAACAAAAATAAACACACATTTTACCCTCGAACCATTAACCTTAGCAATAGAAACTAAAACAAAAAAGAAATAGAATATTTAAACAATATGTCAAAAACTAACCTAACTCAAAATGCAAACAAAAATCTAGAAAATTTAATAGTAGAAACAGAATTTGCCATTAACCTAATAAAAGACAATATACAAGAAGAAAAAAGAACAGAAGCAACACATATAATTAAAAAAATAATCACTAGTGAAATGAAAAACAAATATAAACAAAAGAAAGACAATAAAACAACAAAAGAAATTAAAAATAAAGTAAAGAACGATAATTTAATATTGACTAAAGCAGACAAAAGTCAAGCAACAGTAATCATTGAAAAAGCAGACTACATCAAAAGAACCGAAGACTTCATCAAAAATAATAAATGCATACAACTAAATAAAGACCCAACGGAAAACTATCTTAAACAAACAATAAAACTAATAAAAACAACTAAAAACATTTTCAACAATAAAAACACAGACATATATATAAATAATAATCCAGAACCACCTAAAATGAATAGCCTAATAAAAATACACAAATTAAACAACCCAATACGTCCATTAATCAACTTCAAAAAAGCTCCTAAATACAAAATAGCAAAAATAATAGCACAAAAACTAAAAAGTAACAATCTAACAAATAACTATCATAACATAAAAAATACATATGAATTAATAGACAAACTAAAAATAATAAATATAAATGAAAATACATTTTTCACGGCATATGATATCACAAACATGTACACCAACATCCCAGTAGAAGAAACAATAGATATAATAATAAACAAACTTAAAGAGCAAAATGAAAACAAACAATATATAACCGAAATAAAAAATAGCCTCAACTAATACTAAAACAAAATTACTTTGAATTTAATAGCAAAATTCATCAACAGCAAGAAGGTTTAGCAATGGGATCACCATTATCAAGCATAATAGCAGAAATATTCCTACAACACATAGACACCAAAATAAAAAATATTATAATATCAAATGATCCAAATGGTATATGGATAAGATATGTAGATGATGGGCTATATGTATCAAATAACAAAAACACAAATGCAGAGAACATACTGAAACAAATCAATAACATACATCCTAAAATACAATTCACAGAAGAAAAAGAAAAACATAACAAAATCAACTATTTAGACATAACCATCACAAGATACAACAACCACATACAATATGCAATATATAGAAAACCAACTTCTACTAACATCATTATACCTAACCATTCTGACCACCCACCACAACATAAAATGGCAGCATTCTATTCGCTATTTAACAGAATGTACAAAATTCCCCTAAACAAACAAGAAACTGACAAAGAAATATATATAATATACCAAATTGGTTATGAAAATGGATACAATAAAAATACTGTAAACAAAATAGAAAATAATATAAAATATAAAATAAAAACTGAACAATTAAGAATTAATCAAAATGAACAACACACAAATAATAATAACAACAACAAAAAATGGGCCACATTCAGATACATAAATAATAAAATGACAAAACTAACAAAACTATTTAAAAACACAGATATAAAAATAGCATACAAAACTAATAAAAATAATTTACAAAAACTAAATAGCCCACACAACAAAGATAATACAACAAATAACGGTATATACAAAATTGAATGCCAAGATTACAATAAATGTTACATAGGACAAACAAAAAAAAACAGCTGAAAAAACGTTATTTTGAACACCTAAATGCATATAAAAAAACAGAAATATATAAACCCAATTTAGCCACACATGCAATAAACACAGGACATGAATTCCCAGACATAACCAATGTAACACTAATAAAACATATACTACACAAAGGCACCATAATGAACATTTGGGAAAATTTACAAATATACAAACATAAAACACAAAACAATCTAATACCTGAACAAATACAAATCAATACAAAACATGACACAATATTCAGAGCACTCAACATTAAAAATACACAAAAAATTAACACATACACTACAATCACACACAATAAAACCAATTTGAAGTACCAGAAGCCAACAGGAAGCCACAATAATAATAGTCAACCAACAACACATATGTACTTCACCAGACACAAAAACCGGAAGGCTGAGGATGGGTACAAGATGGTACCTAATAAGGATGGTTTCCTAATAAGGAAAAAAAAGGTATATCTTGAAATAAATTTATTTATAAATATTAAATGTAATATATATTTATATATGCTCATATTTTTCTTGTTACTTTATATTATTATTAATAATAAAAAATTTTTATTTTGTAAATTACAAATATTTCGATAGTAATCTAAATCGTAATGGATTACTATCGAAACATTTGTAATTTACAAAATAAAACTATATCCTTGTTAAAAATGTTTATTATTAATATTAATAAATATAATAATATTTTCGTAGATAGTTAAAAAAATTTAATGATCCAAAGTTGTTACTCATGTCAGACAGCCAAGCAATTTAAATATTATTATAACTGTTATATAATCCTATGCGTTTCTTGTTTTGATGTTTCTATGTTATTCTTGTGTGATACTTATAAGAAATATAATATGGTTTAGTCTAGCTTCTTACAAATGGGAATTTTAAATTTATATTTTTACTTTTAAATTTTAATTAATTTTTGTATAATAACCAATAAATCTATTGTTTATTTCTATATTTAATTAATTATTTTATGCCATCAAAGTCTCCTTTGTCTATAGGTGAAAAGAAAATTATTGTACAACAATTAGACTCAGCGCAACGCACACACATAATCCTGCGACTTAGCCGGTGGTTTACACAAAACAGTTGCGTTAGGTATAATAACACTGAATTGTATTCATAATAATAATGATAATTGTATCGTTGCAATATATACACTCCAGTCTTATATGAAATATAAGACTCCATGTGGTCTTATAGTCTTATGTCGTTTATGTACACCGATTTTACTGTTACGACCGTCGTAGGTACAGTGGAAAACAAAATACGAGACACCAATTAAGTCACTAAACACCAGCTTTAATTAATCTCAATTAAACAGGTTGTAATCAACAAGATAGTCTCTTACAACAAATCAAATAAAAATTGTTCACATCCAATAAAAAATGTTAACTGATATATAAAACACAATTGTATTACAATTGTCCCACACAATAATTATAAAAAACATAATACTTCGCAACAATACTTCGAACCGCACTGCAATAAATCGCAACTCAGACTGAACTCAGCGTCGCTGAGTACTTGTATTTATACCCCACCTAAATTCCAGAAACATCCATACTACGCATCAGTGCTACACTAGAACGTAATTGATTGCGGCCTTGACACAGTGCGCGCGGCTGGCGAAGTCTAGAAAAGTCTGGCTAACGCATGTTGAGATCACGTACGCACACAACATTACAGCCGGATTCCACTGGAACATCCGAGAAACACGTAAAATGTTTTGTAATGGTTTAACACTTTTTCCTCATTACGTAACAATACTTCGAAAATTTTAAGTGTTAGGGCACTAGAAACGAGTAATAATTATCGGGTTTAGTTTTAAAAGTATCAATAATCATTGGTCTCCCAGTACAGACTACAGAGCCAGATGAATTGATTGATGATCCGCTTCAACACATTGAAATTGTGTGTAGTATAATGATGGACCATCACGCCCATCATAATGTTGTTTAACTCAGGCCATAGAGGATGAGTCACTCAAGACATTAGTTCAACTGACCTAGTTCTATCTCTTGACATATTTCTAATATCTAGATCGGCAAATAAGATCACGAACGTGAACAGTTACCCCCAGTTGAACAGTTTGAGGCCAGGTTTTCCCCCTGGAACTGCACAATCAGATTTGCACGTCTGTACATTGTAGCTACAGATAACAACTCAAGATTCGTGTGTAACAAATTATAAGTTATAAGATTTACTGCTTCACCGTGTGTTTTGCACGCTGTTTGGTAACAATTATACGAGTATTTACAGGCAGAACGTCAAAGCAGTATTAAGAATACTGGTCGGCTGCTTACGTTTATCAAAATGCACTTATCATACTAGCTTTAAAATAGCGTCTTATCACTATTTATTTATGATCAGTAAACCTTGATAAAGCTAATTAATCGCTATAAAAGTTTGTCGGATTTTGTACTGTAATTGAGTCAAGGTCTTTGTATTCACAAAAACGGCTATTTTTAAACTTCGCAGCATGACGCATGCATTTGACTGATGCATTTCTAAACATGTATTCTACAAGCTGCTGGGTATGTGAGCAAACTGTCACATGTATACGTGAACATCCAAAACTGACCCTTGTAATCGTTACTTCCGTTAGAGTATCTAAACCGTGTATGGTCATAAAGGTTTTTAAGACAAAGTTATGGTTCTAAGTTGTTAAGTAGACTACTAGTTGGTGGTAACCTAACGGATGTCCAGAGGAACAGATATGTCTTAAGTGCATTAAGACAGAGACTTGAAAATTGCATTAAAATCAAATTTAATTGATTCACATCATTTAATTCGTTGACACTAGGTACCTACCTGTGATAACAAGAAAGTTTTTCACAGGCAAATATTTTTATGTCGTAATTAGAAAAAATGGTTCCCAAACGTTAAAATGTTTAAAAAAATATTTTAACATATAATTTTTTGTTAAAACATGTAAAGAATGCAGAAAAACATTAACTATTTCTTTGCCCTACGGATCCATTAAACTACAAACTTAAGTAAAACTGAGCCGTTTACGTCAACTAATAATGGAAATACGAGTGAGTCAAGTCATAAAGTTCACTGAATTGTTGAGATGTACAGTTCATTGGTTTTAATGTTTTAAGGCTTTGTTTATGTCAAAAGTTTTAAAAATTTGTGAAACGATGGAGAATAACGGTTTCTGACGATACACAAGTTTAAAAATTATAATTCTCTAACTTTAGTTTTTGGAAGAGTAAATTTGTAGGTACCGCAATACATTCGAGAGAAAACCCCATATACGCAATGTATTTCCCTATCTTCCCCATTGTCCCATGTGACTTCTGAATGAAGAGCAGTAACTTTATTGAGCTTCACCCGCCGGCTAGGGAAACTCATAACCGTCGCCACTTATGTGGTATCGATACTTAGTACGCGATCCCTGCATGGGTCTACTTGGCTAAGAAACATAAGCGAAATCTTCAGTCATTCTTTGAGCGAGGATTACGCTGGGCGTGTAAAGCCCACTACCTGACTTCGAACAAGACAATCCGAGACTCCCTGTGTATCCGTTCCCTGAACGACACCATACGGACACTTTTCCGAAAGTTCATCGCCGCTGTGCCCGCTTTGAGGGCAGTCACTTAATTAGCGCCCTCGGTCGCAAACCGTCTGTACCAGGTGAATCTTGGACTCGGCCTCGCGGCGTACACTCATCGTCAATTAGATAACTAATTGACACCCACGCCCGGTAGCGGGCCACACCCTTACCATCCCGAAAATTTACGGTCCCTGCGGCAGAAGCTCGGGACGCAGCATACGAGCAGGCGACGGACTTGCCCTTTGTCCCACACAACCTCTCGGGCTGGGCTATTGAGCATCATGACTTGTTATTTTTTGTCTATAATACACAATGGATGTCTGTGTAAGATCGAACAAACACTGCAGTGAGAATCTGACAGTTTTACGGAAGTGTTAATAAATTTTACAACATTGTTAACACGTTTTGTCTAAAATCCTACGAGGTACTCCACAATCCTACGAGGTACTCCACAATTTACTAAAGGGTCTTAGAATTCACTTTAACGAAATCTCAGATGAATCCCAT
Source organism: Magicicada septendecula (assembly GCA_034769895.1). Classification (NCBI taxonomy): domain Eukaryota; kingdom Metazoa; phylum Arthropoda; class Insecta; order Hemiptera; family Cicadidae; genus Magicicada; species Magicicada septendecula. The sequence continues at coordinate 393,032,326 of CM068375.1, read as the reverse complement.
TAAAGCTGCCGAAATGAGACTTCTCAGGCATGTGGCAGGGTATATTCTCCAAGATCGTAGAAGGAATGGAGTGATCAGATCTAGTCTGTCTGTTTGGAACCGGAACAAACCATTTTTGGTTTAATCCTTGAAGAAGACGATAATGATGAACTTTTCTAATAACACGTTAATGAACGAGATTATTTTTTTTAATGAATTATTTCACATTTTTGCGTGTTTTTAATATCACATTCCATGCGATCCTCGTTACATCGAGAATACTTGCATTTTATGTAAAACACTTTGACTTCGACTTCGTAGAATAACATTAATGGCTTGCGTTGCCACTACTCATACTCCTGACATAACAAATGCGGTACAAAGGTGAACAACCCTTGTTTATGACGAAAACAAAGCGGCAGAGAGGTCAACGAACCCCGGGGATACAGGTGGCGGTGGTGGTATTTGCGCTTACAGGCGTGATATTTTTTGTCGCAAATTAGCGTACGCTCGACGTAACCTTTATGCGTTTATAGACTGCTACACGGGCGGGTTGACATTTGTACAAAATGACGCCGGCTGGCGTCGAGTTCATACGGCGTGGCGTCCCCATCCCACCCGACGCTCGGCACTACTTGTACTCAAACCAATAATAGGCTTTCCATAATTTTCTATTGACCAACCGGGTCACCTGTTTAGCAAGGGGGGTTAGAAAGAAGCCTGGAATTAAAATATAACCATTATAGTGTTTTTTACATTGCTACTTTATTGGGTGTATATAATTTATAAATATAATACTTAACACATACAATTTTTACTTCCATGTTCCATAAGGAAATGAAAGTATGGTGATGGCGAAAAATTCGTGTTCGAGATAAGGGCTAATTCTGATTGTACTACCCTCAAAACATGAAGAAAAGTCATTTTCCGAAAAGTGTCTCTGTGTGTGTCTATGTGTCTGTGTGTAGAATTTTTTCTTTGCGAACGATAAATGCAGCAAATTTAAACAGAATCAAATAATTTTTTTGCATATGTCCCCCGAGTTGTATAGGACTCAAGGCCTATTGATTTTGGTGAAGATAGGTTAAGGGGAAGGGGTAGTTTACCTGCAACGTTTTATGTTTTAACAAGAGTAAAGTACTTAATTTTGATAAATAAAATATCCTGAAAACAAGGTCATAATAAGCACTGTAGAAAGGTAGATGAAATATATATAAATGAAAAGGGTAGTTGAAAGGGGAAGGGGTAATTTTCTATAAATGAAAATGATAGTTGAAGGGGAAGGGGATAATTTTTTATATGTGTACTACGTTATCGGCAACAAAGAAGTAGTTTGTTGTTAAAATTCTTTCCCGGGCTGTTTGGCCGTGGTCCAATGTTTTCTGCTAAACCAGACGTTTCGGCAGTGCCGTCGACTGCCATCATCAGTGAAAATCGAGTGCGCTAACGTGAGGTGGTATATGTTAGTGACCACAGTACTGTGGTTAAGGCTGAAAAAAGAAGGAGAAAGAAGTAGTTTCTATGGAAATATTTCGTTTCGAAAATGATTTTAAATATAAATCTTAGGGCATGGAAGTCATGTATTGTTCTCCATACCGATTTTTTTATGTACAATATATAATAAATAGAATAAACGTACATTATGTACAATACTTAATACAATAAAAGAATATTTTTTTTACAAACTTATGTGCAGTGCTTTAAATTGTGCTCAATCAAAAAATTACTCGTTACATTATGAATTTGCAAGAAATGTGAAATTTTTTTTTTTTTAACCAGTCATATTTTTCACTTGAATGCACCTTTCTCAATATGTCCTTTTTGTTTTTTATTTTGTCAAAAAATGTATTACAACTAAGTCTAAAATTTACTTTACACAGCACCAACGCACGCACTGCTGACTCCTGCATTAAACCTCTGTCATCTGCCCAAGCGCTGTTCATCAATGAGAACACTCTGTCTACAGGAGAAGAGTTACAAGTTTTTAACTTGAATTAGAAATTGAAAGATTACAAACAACGGTGGAAAGAACACTTCGAAAGAATGTCAGATTCCAGAGACTGGCCACACAAGTCTGGAAATACAAACCTATAGGACACAGGTGTGTAGGTAGACCCAGGAAGAGATGGCTGGAGGATTTTTGGAGACGGAAAAGGAGCACATTCCCTATGCCGTGTTGTGAAGATGATGATTTTTTTCACATACAATAACTGTCAGTAACAAAACACACACACACACACACACACACACACACACGCATCAAACGTTTACTCTTTGTTAATATATGATGTATTTTGTAACTTTGATTTATAATCTTTATTGCGTAAAGGCATCTTGTAAAGCCCATGACTCCGACTTTTGTCTCGATTTTAATTAATTTCTAGAAACACGTAATCCCTGCTTGCGACACAGAAACACATTCGTTTATTCACCCACCCACCTACCACGCAACACACACACGCGCGCGTGCGCTTATGACTGGACACTAATATTTTAGCGCCAAAGTGGAGCAGTGTGCGTGAGTGCTATATAACACTTGGCATTGTGTTTAACTGGGGCTAAAATTAAATGGACCGAACTCATTTTAATTACTTACTGCTGGTGGTATGATTGAATGGCCAAGTACAGTGCTATCAGTTCATACACACAGTTGACTGACTGGCTCACCGCCCGCTCCATTAAGTCATGCTTTATTTATAGAGAGAGAGAGAAAAGAAACGGCACAAAATCCGTGTCGAGTGTTGGGAAATATTTATGTGCTTGCAGAAAATCGGACGCGATTACCACTCGTCACGAGCACGTACGGGCTTAAATCTATCAGACGGCCTCGCCAGAAACAGGTCAGAGTTTGTAGACTTCAAAGATCTGCATGAAAATATATTTTATCATTGTAATTAAATTTCAAATTTAAATGCTGCTACAGGGATTGTGTGCTGCTGAGTTTTTTCATAACGCTGTTGTTACAGCTTTGATGGATTTATGGATGCATTAGACACTAACACACTAGAGGTTCTAATTTAAAACTTCTGTCTACAAAAATAATCAGTATTTTGGACTTTAGAAAGGGAACGCAATAGTCGACAACAAACCTCTTGTTCTGATAGTGCCTATCCGTTTCGGATGTTGGATATCAAACAGACTACTTTAACTTTTTGTACTGCTGCACGGAATAAGTCAGTTGTATTCATGCCAAACCAGGTCCTTAAATTTCTCAGCCATGATATTCTCGGTAGCTCAAATCCTCTCTTTTCAAGTACTTTTCCCTGTAGTATGGACTACAACAAGTAAAATCTCTGTTCATTTCTCATGAGATGTCCCAGATACTGAAGCTTTCTTATCTTCATTGTGTTAATCACTTCCCCATCTTTCTTCATCTTTCTAAGAATTTTAACATTAGTTATATGAGCTGTCCATGAAATGCTCAGTATTTTACGGTAAAGCCACATTTCGAAAGATTCCAGTTTTTTTAGTTGTGGCTTCAGTCAAAGTCCAAGATTCTACACCGTAGAAGAAGACCGAGAATACGTAGCAGCGTAAAAGTCTCATCTTTGTGTTTATTGTTAAATCGTGACAAGAAACCCAGCATTCGATAATTTTCGTCATCATCATCTTAACATCACGGCGAAGGCAACATACTGTACTTGCCTGTTTCGCCTTCAAAGATGTTCCAGCCATCTCTTCCTGGGCCTACCTACACACCTGTGTCCTACAGATTTGTACTTCCAGACTTGTTTGGCCAGTCTGTAATCTGGCATTATTTCTAAGTGTACATTCTTTCTACGCTGTTCAGCAGAATAGAAGATTTACCCGTAAGAAATCAGCCATCGCTTAGAGGTTTTAAAGAACGTACTGCGTTTGTTTTCGATCGGTGGTCAGAATTTTCGGATAGTCCTAGGTTAGTATGAGAAAGTTGTCAAAAAAAAATTTGTTTTATTCTTAATTTATTATTAATTCAGAGTATTTACAACTAAGTACAACCAAGTAAAGTTTATTTTTATTATGTAACTTATTGCGTAACCATAAAGAAGAAAATGTTTCTACTTTTCTGTCGGATAACCACATCTATTAAATCCGTATTATTATTATTATTATTATTATTATTATTATTAGTATTAATCACAGTAAGATTTTTTCAACTGCTACAGATTTGCAAGACAGTGGATGATACTGGAAATGGAGCTCAGGAACTTCACGCCCGAGAGCGTAGTTGTGTTTATGCTGCGTGGCAAGGCGGAATGGGACCGCATCCCTGCATTTATTCAGTGGGTCCTACTAGAAAAAGATACAGGCCCAACTTGCACCCAACGGGCAGTAGAAGATGAGGAGCAACTAGAAGGAGCCCGATAAGGGCGCAATAGGATGGAGAGTCCCACACACCAGAGGAAGCACGGCCTCCTCTGACGGTGCATAAAGCATTTTTCCCCTCTATAAAAAAATCCTAGTAAGACTGATTGCTTTGTTGCTTCGGTAATCCGCTAAACGTTTCGTGTTACTGCAGGTTTCTCCGTTACGCGTTACCCACAACTGAGTGTCTACTCCTACCAGAAGAGACAACTTTCTGTTGGCTGTGCAGCTGGATTAGTTGTAACTCTTCTCGACAGGTGTCGCTTCGTTTACGGTCTCACTAACAGCGGAGAGAAAATGTATTTTGTCACTCGGAACAGCTGCATTTTCAAACCGTAAGTGTCTTGCCCGAATAGAGAATTCAATTGTAATACGATTCAGTTACCCTTACCAGTAGCATGGCGGCAACAGTAGGCATACTGGAAATAAGAGAAAATAATATTAACTATATCACAGAATAAATACTTTGGTTATTGAATAATTTGAAATCCGAACAATATTAGTAGTAAGACTTGAAGAAAAGCATAGCATTGCTTACGAACTGCTGAGCACTTGCATTGTCTTGTGTTGCCGGATCAGACATCGGCAATGTTTTACTGCGTACGGTCATTGACCTCGTACTAGTTGTTACTGTACAAACTGTGGAGGGGAGGCATATTCGTCCACCCAATGCGTTGCCGTTGTATAAACCGGCAAAACGCTCAGTTAGCAGCTCTGTTCGTTTTCGGAACTGACGTGCAGCAGATACTACGTACCTATTTGTGTTTGTTCGTTTAGTCATGTGATTCTCTGTTCGTCTTTATTATTTTTAGTTCGATTATTTGTGTTCTGATTTATTCTGTGTAAGTATGATAAGAGTCAGATCCCGGTCAACCGGGACCCTCTTCTTCTCCCAGCGAATGATAGAAAATGTTCTAAACAAGACACTTGGTACAAGAAAAAAGTCGAATTAATTTTTAGGTTAAGTTTTAAGCCTATCACAACCGGCAACAGGTGTTATGTATCCACGCCACACTTGCCTTATCTCATTCAAGTAGGCTTCGTAATAGTTTTCTGTTTGAGTCACACTTTGTTCACGCAAAGCTTCGACTGGAATCTGTTTCAAGTCAATGTATATTTATTGCTAACGTGGTGAACTATTATTTATTCTTTTTACGTCGTTCACTAAATGATTAAAGAAAGACAAAACCCGTAGGCGTGACAACACACTACTTCCTGCTAAATCGTTTGGAAACGATGCCAAACATTTAAAAACAATATTTCACTAGCTAATACAGACGGCATATGGACTTTTCAATTTTTTACTGATGTGTGTTTTTATTTATATTTTGCACATTAATAGACCATATAGTTCACATTATGATAAAAGGAAGGTGTTAGAATCACGTCTTCAGTGAATAATCTTTTACATACTTTCAAAACTTAAACGAGTCTGTAAAATTTGTGTTCTTAGTCATCCTCTTTTACGCGTCGGGTATCGAGGTTTTTTCAAGAGAGTTCTCCATCTCGTCCTGTTAAGTGCCAACATCCTGGCACGGGCGCAAACTGCTCCTCTAACTTCTACACTCTTCTAGACGTTATCCTCCCATTTCGTTCTATGCTTTCCTCTTCCTCTTATGCCTTCTGGTTTTGTCTCCCATGCTCGTCTCGGGTACATTTCCTCATTCATCCTACAGACGTGACCAAACCAACACAGTTGCGAGCTTTCAATTTTATCATTTAAAGAGAATATCTTCAAAATCTTCTGGATGTGAACGTTTCTCGCCCTATCTATACGAGTTTTCTTCTCGATTCTCCTCTCATCTCCACTGCTTCTATTGTCTAAAAAAGTATGTAAAATATGTTCCCAAAAATATATATACGCGAAAACACTGTGTGCCTTAAAAACTGGAAACAAACAAATTTTTTCTGCCCTACCAAAGATTAATATTAAAAAAATTTGTTCTAAATAAAACAACGTTTGTTTTGAATAAGTGCAACGTTTGTTACAACAACAAAAAACTAACATCTGTTTTTACGTTAGTTATGAAATAACGTAAGAAAGTTGGAGTTCAGCTACTGGAATGAGGGATACAAACAAAAAACATCATCAAGTTCTTCAAGTTTCCACTCGAAACACCTGTAAATTTATCACGGCAAATTAAATTAAGTCTTTCTTATTGGCGTTCTAATTTCACAGCATTCACAACGACTAACACGATCATCAGCTTCATTAGCCGACTTGTTAGATCCTTTTTTTTTTTTTTGTAAAAATAAATTACACTTCAAGTTTTCCACCGAAAGTTCGCCAGGCCTCGGCCGACTGCGCTCCATTCAGCGGTGATAATTCAATTCTCTATGTCCGCGCGTTCAATTCCCGCTCTAAAGATTTTTCATTTCCTGTTCGACAAACATCAATTTCCGTTTTGCAAACAGACGCCCCTAAATCCACCCCGCGTAAAGGTAACTTTAACTTATTCAGCTGACTCTGACTGCCATTAATCCGATTTACTAGTCACCATTACTGCGTACATTAGTCATAATGTTACTATATCATGCCACTACTATACTAGTCATAATCGTATTTACTGACGACACTCCGTGTCTAGGGAATAAAGGGTGGGACAATGAGAACACAACAATTTAAAACTATCACGTTTAATATTTTTAAGTCAAATATAGTAGGCCTACAAACACAAAGATAATAAGGGAGCTAGGCAGGGATGCTGTTTTTCCCCAACATTGTTTAATATATACATTGACTACCTGTTGAGACCATGGAAATTCAGAGTAACTTCTGGAATACAGCTTAAAAAATCAATTTGTATGGGTTCCCTGATATGTGCGGATGACATAGTTCTTATTCAAGAAAATGAGGATGATTTGTAAAGAGCTATGTTTCAATTACAAGAAGTGGCAGGAGAGTACTCACTGACAATTTCAGTAAGAAAGACCAAAACCACGGCCTTTAAAGTTAATGTCTAGTAAGGACTAAGATAGTTATAAGCAACAGCACTTTAGAACAAGTAAGTCGTTTCAAACATCTCGGCTGTACAGAAAGCTGTGAACATGAATATGACATAAGAAAAAAGATAAACAAATTTATGAATATTTGTGATACTATTCCTAGAAATCTTAGAAATAAAACAAGACACAGCACAAGGATTAAATTTTATAAGAGAATTGAAATACCCACGTTGATTTATGCAAGTGAGGCGTGGGTCATGACTAAAAAGGAAAGCGGCAGTCTGTAAAAACAGCGCATCCGATTTTCACTGATGATGGCAGTCGATGACACTGCCGAAATGACTGGTTTTGCAGAAAACACGGCCAAACAGCCCGGGAGACAATTTTAACAACAAACTACTTCTTTGTTGCCGATAACGTAGTACACGTATAAAAAATTATCCCCTCCCCCTTCAACTACCATTTTCATTTATAGATACTTCATCTACCTTTCCACAGTGGATTATTATGACCTTCTTTTCAGGATACTTTATTTATCGAAATTAAGTACCGTACTTTACTCTTGTTAAAACAAAAAACGTTGCACGTAAACTACCTCTTCCCTTTAACCAATCTTTACCAAAACCAATAGACCTTGAGTACTCTACAACTCAGGCATGTATGCAAAAAATTATTTGATTCTGTTTGAATTTGCGCCAGTTATCGTTCGCCATAGAAAAAATTCTACACAGACACACACGGACACACAGAGACACTTTTCGGAAAATGACTTTTCTTCATGTTTTTGAGGGTAGTGCAATCAGAATCACCCCTTATCTCGAACACGATTTTTTTCGCCATCATCATACTTCCATTTCCTTATGGAACATGGAAGTAAAAAACGTTTCTACCGTAAACACACAATGTTCAACTCGCCACTGAGCCATTTGTACTGAAACGGTATAGCTTATTTGAAGTCACAAACCATCTGTTTATTTGTTGTTGCCATAGTAACCAAACACGAGCTAACACACATTGTTGTGTTCACATTGGCCCACCCTCTACTGTGTAACACGCGTTACACACACGTAAGTTACGCATAGTTTGTCACATAGTATATAAGTTAGACTTTAAGATACTGATACTATCAGTGTATTTTGACTGTTATCGAGCTGTGTATTGATAACCGCTTTACAACAACGGGAAGATGAGCTCAAGCAAGGCCTCACTATACTACTGGCCGGAGTCTCCCCTCCACACCATGCGCCACGTCACAGTAGGCGCCGGACCGGTTCGGGCCACCAGCCCAGTGTTTTTTTAATCAGTATACACTTACACACGTGTTTCTATTCGTATAGGGAAGTTTTGTTGCAACTGTTTACATTCCGTACATTTGTGATAATAATATTAAAAACATGTCAACTTCATGCTGCGTACCAGGATGCAAAAGCAATTATAACACAGATAGTTCAGTGACTGTTTTTTAGATTCCCGAAGGATCCTATCCAGTGTCAAAAATGGATAAATGCCATTCACAGAGCAAACTTCACGCCCAGCAAACGATCTGTTGTTTGCATTCGTCACTTCGACGAACGTTATATCGTGCGAGAGGACTCGGTGACAAAACCCGACGGCACCGTCTTGACTGTAAAACGACAACGTGTGAAATTAGCTGTAGATGCATGTCCAACAGTTTTTGAAAACCATTCCGTATGTTTGACGAGAAATCTACCTCCCCCTCGAAAAGATCCTGCAAGCAGGAGAGAGGAAATCCGATAGCGAGAAGAAGACCGGAAGAGCCAAGTAAAGACATTAGACACTATAAATACTTAAGTGATATTAAAGAAAGATATAAACTTAAGTGTGATGACCATGCTATTAAACATTTTCATTTGCACGCCAGTGAAGACACTTTAAATTTTTCTCTGTTTATCAGACCAAAAGAGGTAGTGTTAAAGTATTGATAAGTCTACTTATAAGTAAGGATTTGTCTTTTAATGTATTATCAAGAGATGACATAATTTTATTATTTACGATGATACAAAGATTTTAGAAATTTGTTGTGGTAGAAAACGTTTATGTTTATGGTCACAGTTAAACGCTTTACTCGAATACTTATTTAATGAGAACAGGCAGATTAATATTAATTGTAGTACTGAAGACCACATCAGCTCTGTAAATAGTTTTCTCGGTAGTCTAATGATGACTGTTTGGATAATCCTGATGTAAGCAAAAGGTTAAGATTTTTACAGGAACAATTTAATTTACTATTCAAAAAGAAAGTCAGTTATTCTGTAAATACTTTAGTTTGGTTCGGTACTTTACTTTTTGCTTTCCCAGCATCCTATAACTATATCAGGGTAGCTAAGCTTCTGACAATGCCACACACAAAATATTTAAATAAATTTACTTTTAAATTAGGAGTTAATACTTTAGGTTTACAATCTGGCCACATTGACTACTCACAGAAAAAAGTTAGTATCCTTGAAGAAAATGAAAAGTTGTGCTGCCTACTCCTTAATGAAATTTATGTTAAGCCCGAAATCACTTATAAGGGTGGAAGGTTGAGGGTCTAGTAGGTAATGACCAAAATGCACCAGAGCCTGCAAGTACAGTCCAAGTTTTTATGATTTCCTCAATTATGTCCAAATACAAAGATGTCGTTGGGTTGTTCCCTACTAAAAATTTATCTAGTGATATGCTGTTCACCTTAACAAATCTAGTAAATAATAAAAACTACTTACTGAGATAGGGTTTAAAGTATTTTGATCTGATAACAACAGGGTTATCTGATATGTACAAGGGAGTTAAATTTAAATGACGAAAACTTTAAACCAATCCAGTCTGTAACAGATACTAATTTTGTTTTTTTGAAGTCTTTTAGTAAATGGTTAGTTAAATGGGATGAACTTGTTGTTCAAGGGGAGGAGTTGACAAAAGCTAAAAGGAGAGGAAAATTAACCAGTGAAACACATGTAGTATTGCTACATACAGTTAACACTTTAATGGAGATTATTTCGTTTCTCTTAGAAGACATGAAATTGTCATATGTTTTACTTGGCAAATTTCAGACCGATGCGTAGAAGCCAGATTTAGCCAGTATAGACAGATGAGTGGTGCATGTTACCATGTATCAGTCAAACAGGTTTTGGAATCAGAAAAAAAAAACTAAAAACTTTGAGTTTGATTAATATTTACTCCTCTAGACATAGTAAAGTATGTATCAGAGATTGATTTTGTAACGAGCAGAAAATTTTAAAATTTTTTAAATTTCACCTCGGCAGAGTACGTTCACACGAGGCAAGTGTCAACGACTTATGGTGGAGCAATAAATAAGGAGTAATGAGAAGGTGTCAGTGAAGCGTTGCTGACTTGACAATAGAAACGCATTAAGTTCAATCCAACTATAGAATTTGGTGGCGTAAGATGACAGGGAAAGTTTCGTCCAGAATTATTGCTCTCCGCAGCTGTAACAAAGTAAGTAAGGACATTCACACCCGTACCGAGAATTGTAGCATATGTGGCCATATTACGTCAGTAGACGATAAGCGACAAAAACGAGTGAGGCTCCATACTACAATGAAACGGATACGCTGCACCTTAAGTAACAATACTGGAAGATAGGCTGACAAAAACTAAAGTCATGTTACACAGCTGGAGGTATCGTCTAATTGACAGACAAGAATTTACGAAGGGAAAGTTGGGGTGACTTCAACGACCAGCAGATGTTCGAAATTAGTAATAGCCAGAAAAAAGGGGTTAGAGCATAGAACAATACGCCAGGAAGACTGTAAGTACAGATAATGGGAATCTATAGAAACGCAGAGTTTACTCAGACAATAGGCTGATAGACAAGATGTTAATAGCCGTAGTTTCTTCGAAGCGGGTCAACGATCGTCAAGCCAGAGAGCAGGGAGACCTAAGGACCTATCAGAGACCTTCAGCCAGCGAGAAATTTGATGGTGAGGGATGTTTCCATAGCAACTGAGACGAAGAACCTATCGGAAGAACTATGACGGAGGATTTTGACATAGTGGGACAGTATTTTCCGAGAAAATCAAAAACTGGCCAATCTCGAAAAGAAGTGGGCGTGAAGCGCGCCAGAGACAAAATTTTGAGTAGGGACGAATTAATAAAACCAGCTGTCCAGGAAGACGGAGCAGCAGTCATACTCAAATTTTAGACAGTGATATTCAATTTTCAGACAGACAGTCAACACTTAAATTTTGAATAGTTATACTAAAGTTTTACAGTTAGAATTTTCAGACAGTTTACATTTCAAATATCAAGTAGTTTAACTTCAAGTGCGAGAGACGGTATCATAAACTTTCCATTGTTTACTCAAATCATTCGGAAGTTAGATAAATAACAAGGAACTTAAAACTTAATAATACATTCATATCGCGGTAGTGAAACTTTACCGGTGTGCGCAGTAACGGACTTAGTGAAATTTACACCAAGTGAACAATCAGACCGTTACACTAACAGACAGCATCACTTAACGATATACAAATTATTTGAACTTAATATTGTGTATCAACAACATAATGAACACGAAACATTAAACAAACTAATCAATTATAGGATCGTTTGTTGAAGCAGCGACTAATGAAAATAGACATGTATATTGACTTTAAAACGAACTCACAGCAAACACAGTAAGATGAAACACTGATTGAACACTAAACTTCAATTACTCACACATATACAAACACCTACGCGAGTGGTCGGAAGAATAAAGTGATAAGTGGCAGTGATAAAACAACTTACGACGGAATGTATCTACGAGCCATCTCCATCACCAGAACGAGACTTCGCCAACAACTAATGGATATTCAATAACCAAGTAACCATTATTATAATTATTTCTAATTAATAACTCTACTGACCTGGTTTCTTTCAAAGAATTCACACCTGAGAAAATTATTAAGAAAAGTAATGAGTAAATCTGAATAAAGTAGTTAATGAACGTATAAACAAAAGCTTATTTGGGATTTAATGAACGCATTAAATAAGTAGAATATTGAATTGTAACATCATTTTATTTATATATGTATGTATGTTTTCCTTTGTTTCAGCATATATTAAGATATATCTTTGTTTATTATAAATATGTATGTATTTCAGGTACAGCGACGTAACCTATGTACTATTATAATATGTCATAAATGATAATTAAATTAGTATTTTAGTTAATCAGAAACATGCGTTCATTATTACCAATGCAACCCAAATATTAACCTAAAGTTTGAAAGAATGCAAATAGATTATAAGAGTTTCTTATGTTCAATTAAATAAATGATATCACGTATGTGTTGATAAGCATAAATAGTTAGAATCATCAATAAGATTAAATTATACACATACATGTCAGAGATCGATAATTTTATATATTTAATAATTAATTTATTGTGCAGTCAATACGCATATAAAATGATATTTATAAATGGTATCCAACTTAAGGGCTAGATACATTTGAGAAAGTATTAAATTCACATATTAAATAATCAACACATATATTTATATAAAATTCATTATAATTTATTTGCACAGCAGACTGTGAAGAAAGCGATAGTAATGATATGCATGACAACAGTAATCATATTTTTTATGACCTGCAGGTAGACATAACTGATGTTACCTTATCAAAAAATGACACTTTAGGCCTTGTTTATATCGGTGGTTTCTTGGTACACAGTATTTTAAAAAATAACTTTCACTGGGTGTACAGATTTCTTTACTACAACAAATACCGAGTGTACTGTTGTACCACAAAAGGACAATTACTATTTTAATGTTATTAAAAGAGGATCTTTAAAATACCCTTCAGATTATGTAATGGAAGTACTTAATTTAGCTTTCAAAGTGTTTACATTATTTAATTGTATCTGACAGATACGAAACACAGTTTTTATTGTCCACTAATCAGAGAGTAGCGCTAAAATCCACTGTTTTAGGTTTTATTGACATTCATCGTCCACAGAGAAATTGTAATATATGTAAAATTAATTTTAACAAACTTATCGATAAATGTTCATTTTCCTTTTGTAACATTTTATTAAACAATTATTCAAAATCCCGTAATGACAAATTCAATAAAAAAAAGGAAAGATGCTCAGAATGAAGTCAAATCGGACAAAAAGAGAAAATTACACAAATTTAAACCAAGTTCAGCGTTAACTTAGATAAATGTTAGACACAGAATTGTTAAGCTAGTCTAAATAACTTTATTGTAAGTAGATTTTAAATTACATATAAATATGTTAGATGTGAGGCAATACGAGATTGTAATGCACCATCTTCAAATGATCAAATATTGTTGTAAATAAATACTGAGCAGTTAGTAATCGGTTATTTCTTTAATTTTTCTGCTTACCCCGCTTCTGGTACTATTTCTCATACATGGTATAAAATCTTGTACAATACGAAAGTTCGTCTGTTTATCTACATAAAGAAACTTGAAAAGTTATTTCCCCGATAAGCTGTCAATTACCTCGATTCACAGCTTGTTTACATCCTTCGTGTAAATTGCACTTTCTCAGATGCTAAATATAAATGTTGTTGTTCACAAAACTCTACATTTTTTCATACCAAGTTCTTTGTTAGTTCATACAAATTACAACCATATAGGACATGTTCAGGTAAACCATTACAGGTGTGTGTAGGAAAGGTTATTTGAGCACGGGACACAGTAAACAGCATTAGCGGCCGGGTTCCATTTCGGCGCCTAGTGTGACTTCACGTTTCCAGCACTCCGGCCAGTAGTATAGTGAGGCCTGGGCTCAGGCATTATTATCCAATTTTCAGCAAAGCAGACAAAAGTAGTGGGAGTTTTTAGAAATGATTCTAGTAATTTTTATCTTACACGACCGGTGTCAGTATTTTCAAAATTATTAAATAGCGTGCTGTTAGGCCGTGGGTCGGTTGCAGTATAATATCGACATCGTCGGCAACGTTTCGTATCCCACCGTCGGGGACCTTCTTCAGGCCGCAATAAGCGACAGAATGTTACAAAAACGGTTACGCCAGATCTAAGGCGGAACGCATGCTGCCTTCCGAAGCACGTGGTTACCCGATTTCTGGCGGATAGAACAAAGCGTGCGGTAGACCGACCAGGGCTTCGGATTGCAGAAACAAACTGCTTTACACAGTATAGTAGTCTACATTATTGTTCAGGTAAGCAACAAAACAGCTTAATGAGAACAACTTTCTGTTATCCAAAATAACAGATCGATCACGTAGAAATAGTCTAAAGATGCGACAGGGGAGGAGTTTCCTAATAGGAGGTGGTGAAAATTATAGTGGAAATGTGATTTGAACTGCGCATTCTTTTGGCCGCGAGCACAGGTATACGCAGCAAAAGTAAGGTGAAGACTACCAGTATGGTCCGAAGGAGACAGAACCTCAAAGGCGTACAAAGGGGGAACGCCAGAATAAAACTGAAGTTAGACGATCCTGGATATTATATTACGACCCAAAATCGCCATCATCTTTACAATAACGCACAGGAAAGGTACTGCCTATTCCGACTTCAAAGATCCCCCAGCCATCTCTTCCTGGATCTACCCACGCACTGTATCCTATACGTTTATACTTCCAGACTGTTTGACCAGTCTGAAATCTGGCTTTCTAAGTGTTCTTTCACTATTGTTTGTAATTTTTTAATTTTTCATTCAAGTTAAAAACTTGTAACTCTTCTCTTATGGCCTCTTCTTTATACGGTCAAGTTTATAACGCCCTTTAACTGCTCTTAAGAACGTCATTTCCGAGATCTGTATTTTCCAATTACAGATTAACAGTGTGGGCAAAAACACTTAAGGCTTCCTGCAGGATGTTGCGGATAATCCTTTTCGCATCGTTTATTCGCTGGCTGAGCAAATAACCAACGATTACCAATAATATTTTTTATCCATATTACAATTTAACAACTTGTAACTCTCCTCTTTTGGCCTCATTTTACAGTATTTAACTGTCTTGTTTAGTGGTCGTTGTCCATAATTAACACTCATAGGACAGTACAGTGCCTGCCATAACTTTGTAGAACTTTGTTTAATTTTGTATTTCGACATACCTTGTTCTAAAAATACGGTTAATAGTCTCACAGATCGTCTGAAACTTGCCTAACTTAACATCAATATCATAATTCCTACCGTAACCAATATCATTTTTCAACTAATTAAAATAGCTCACCTGTTCTAGAATTTGGCCATTCATCATTATTTTTGTTCTTATTGGTTCCTAAAAAAGCGATCCGATATAAAAAGCGAATAATAAGCAATAACAAATATAAAATAATAATATACAAATTTATTAATTTCTTGAAGGTTTATCGCTGCTTATTAAAGAACTCAGCTGGCTTACAAAGTAGCTGTAGAAAACACTTCGAGTCTGTTATCACGGCACAAAATAGATACACACACACAAGCCTCGCTTAATGCACGAATTGCCCAATGATGCGAACACGTTCACTCGAAACACGTTAAAACAACCACAGTATCGTTTGGCAGCCGACCAAACAATTTCACATTTGTTTTCGTCGTCTGTTATTATTACGTGTGGCATGGTACGCGTATTTTATTTTCGCTTCACCCCGTTTCTTGTCGCTGTCTGCCGCTTTGTAAGCGTTTTAAAAATAAACGTACGTAAGTCTGATAATAAAGTGCACAGTATTTAGCGTGGGTGATACGACCGGCCTGGTTGCAGCGATGCCACCTACAAAGCGGACAGGGTTGAGTAGGCGCCTGTTTATTTTGGTATAACTTAATTATCACTTGTGATCTTATAGCTCTCGCCTGCGAAGCGTGACGTAGTACTCCGAGGTATGAGGAAAGCCTCCACAGCATCATCGTCAAGTTAAACTCACTACAATCCTCCGCAATACACATTACTTAAATACCACATGGTATACTGTAATACAAAAAAACGGTGTACAGTGGTACAATATATTGTTACGACGGTCTCACTGATCGTCGTATGGTACAGTGGAAAACAAAATACAAGACACCAAAGAAGTCACTAATCACCAGCTTTGATTAATCACAAATACAGTTTATAATCAACTTGTACAGTAATCCGAGCAAAATTTGTCCACCCGCGACAGTTATGTCAGCTGATAGAGTCCCGCACAATTATAACACTTCGCCACAATACTTCGAACTTCACTTGCATAAATCGCCACTTAAACTGAACTGAACTGACCGTCGCTGGATGCTTATATTTATACAGCGCTGGGATTCCAGAATAATACGTCACTTTTTTGATGACGTGTTAAACAGGCGCTCTCGAATCCACTAGAAACAGTCTCACTGTCTGGCCTTGAACACAGTGCCCGAACGTTGCGGCCTGGAATAGCCTCGATTCTTGACGTAATATGTACGCACACAAACATTACAGCTGGAATCTGGTGCGATAGCCGAAAAAAGAGCAGAACAAAGTTAGCTTAAAAGTAATTTGAAATCCGAACAATATTAGTAGGGAAACTTGAAGAAAAGCGTAGCATTGCTGTCGAACTACTGGGCACTTGCACCGTCTTGTGTTGCCGGCTCAGACATCGGCAATGTTCTACTGAGTACGGTCATTGACCTTTTCGTAGTTGTCACTCCACGTGTTGCCGTTGTATAAACCGGTTAAAAGCTCAGTTAGCAGCTATGTTCGTTTCGGAACCAACGTACAGTAATTACTACCTACCTATTTGTGTTTTGTTCGTTTAGTTATGTGTTTCTCTGTTTGTCTTTATTATTTTTAATTCGATTATTCGTATTCTGATTTATTCTGTGCAAGTGTAATACGAGTCAGATTGAGTCAGGACCCTCTTCCTCTGCCAGCGGATGATACAAAATGCTCTAAAAAAATATTTTGGCTCTAAAAAGAATATTTTGGCCATAAAATAACACTTGGTACTAGAAAAAATTGGAATTAATTTTTTGGCTAAATTTTAGGTCTATGCAAACGGCAATAGGTGTTACGTACCCACGCCACGCCACTTATCTTATTTTCTTATGAATATCTCTTATTGTTGAACATTTTCAAACAAGACAAACAAATTTTTAGAATGCGTAGGGTGCATTCTCATTAAATTTGGTCTAAATAATTAAAATTATGTACTTGTATAAAAACCGATGACCGTTAAAAGTAACCTTATTTTGTGCGCATAATCTTTGATTCCGTTGTGCGTAATTGCCTGTATATACGGAATTTATCAGCGTGTATATTATATTAAGATATGTTTCTATTATTGCTACTTAATCCATGCAGTTGTTAGCCCTTGAACTTTTGGTTTTTTATTTTCATTATCTCATTTCGTTTTATCGCTTCCTCACCGTGTTTCGGTAATGAACAACAAAAGCAACTACATTATTTAATACAATTGAATGTAGTCTCTCGACACACGATTTCTCTATTTTAATTACAACCTACAGACCCAGTTCTTGCAAGTTCAAACAAGGCGCGCGCGCACTAACTTGCAAGCGTCAACAAGAACAGCAGTATTTGAAAATTCCATATCGTGTAGGAGAATTAAAAAAAATCTTGAAGAAAAAAGGTGGAATAAATTATTGATAATAAATTAATAATAATAATAATAATAATAATAATAATAATAATAATAATGGCTCCCATGTGTACCACCGAAGTAGCTTAGGAGAAGGCAGGGTAGGCTGCCTTATGTGAGCCGTGCGGCATATAAGGATGGCAGTGTGGCCAGCACTACGCTTCAGCCGCCCATTATTATCCCCAGGATGTTATCCCAGGTACTCATTTTCAACAGGCTGAGTCGACCTGGGGGCTGAAAAACTTACCTTGATTTTATGGTGCGGGCCCGGGAATCGAACCCGAGACCTCTAGATTAGTAGCCAGGTGCCATACCCACTGGACTACTGAACCACCCTGATAATAAATTAATTAATATAATTACTGACACTAAAGTTACATGAATAACTTAAAAATAAGGTAAAAAAAAGAGAATTAACATTTTTATCTGAGGCTTTAAATATGTTACCTCGTGTTTACTTCCACGTTCCGTAAGGAAATGGATGTATGGTGATCGCGAAAAAATCGTGTTTCAGATAAGGGTTGATTCTGATTGTACTACCCTCAAAACATGAAGAAAATCATTTTCCGAAAAGCGCGCGCGTGTGTGTGTGTGTGTGTGTGTGTATGTGTGTAGAATTTTTCATGACGAACGATAACTGCCACAAATTCAAACAGAATCAAATAATTTTTTACATATGTACCCGAGTTGTAGAGGACTCAAGGCTTATTGATTTTGGTGAGGATCGGTTAAGAGAAAGGGGTAATTTACCTGCAACGTTTTACTTTTTAACAAAAGTAAAGTACTGTACTTAATTTTAATAAATAAAGTATCCTGAAAAAATAAGGGCATAATAATCCACTGTAGAAAGGTAGATGAAATATCTACAAATGAAAAGGGTAGTTGAAGGGGGAGGGGTGATTTTCTATAAATGAAAATGGTAGTTGAAGGGGGAGGGGATAATTCTTTATATGTGTACTATGTTATCGGCAACAGAGAAGTAGTTTCTATGGGAACATTTTATTTCAATTTGTCAAACATAAAACTCGATTTACAAGGAACACACCTAACTTGTTAGAAATTATCGAACCGAATTCAAGTAAATGATTTTAAATATAAATCTTAGAACATGGAAGTCATGTATGGTTCTCCATACGATATTTTCAACGTTATCAGTAAATTGTTGTTGAGTTTAAGTTAAATCAATTAGTAAGAATTAACGTTTTTAAATTTTGTATTCCGGTTTGACTTTTCTTATCTGATATTGTAACACGTTATTGTTTCGCACCCGTGAAAAATTTGACAAAATCAAATAATAATAACAACACAAAATTTATTGAATGTACGGTGTGATTTGAATAATATGTATTGAATGTACCGTGTGATTTGAATAATATTTATTTCTTAGTATGTCTTAATACTACCACTACCGTGGCGGGTATACACACTCTGTCCGCTCTCTCCGGCTCTTCTGCCTCATGAAGACGAGTGGTACAATGGCGTAACTCAGGGAGATCAAGGTCACCCCCCTCCAAGAACTATTAAACATTTTAGTGAAATGCCATAATTAATTAACGTACGCTTAAAAATATCTAAGCCAGTGGCTTGTGTTAAAATAAGGCTAATAAATAGGCCGAACTTTATAAATAATTATATGGGATCAATCTTGAATGTCTCATTTGCCTTGAGGAAAATGAGGAGTCCAACTTTCAAGCCAGTCCAATCCCCCCCAGGATCAGATCCTATGTACGCCACTGAGTTGTACTGATGAGTCACTTCACCCCCATTTCATAATATGTAGCTTACTTTAAATTTCTGTTATTTCAATTTATTTATAGTTATTGAATAATTTGAAATCCAAACAATATTAGTAGGGAAACTTGAAGAAAAACATTGCTTTTGAACTGACACTTGCACCGTCTTGTGTTGCCGGCTCAGACATCGGCAATGTTTTACTGCGTACGGTCATTGACATTGTACAAACTGCGGCGAGGGGGACACATTCGTCCACCCAATGCGTTGGTGCTGTATAAACCGGCAAAACGCTCAGTTAGCAGCTATGTTCGTTTTCGAAACTGACGTGCAGCAGATACTACGTACCTATTTGTGTTTTGTTCGTTTAGTCGTGTGTTTCTCAGTTTGTCTTTATAATTTTTAATTCGATTATTTGTGTTGTGATCTATTCTGTGTAAGTATAATGAGAGTCAGATCCTGTTGAACCGGGACCCTCTTCTATTGGCAGCGAATGATACAAAATACTCTAAAAAAATATTTTGGCTCTAAAAAGAACACTTGGTACTAGGAAAAAACACGAATTAATTTTTAGGCTACGTTTTAGACCTATCACAACCGGAAACAGCTGTTATGTACCCACGCTACGCCACTGACGACTACAAACGAGAACATTAGATATTACGTTATTAGAATTTGGAAAATATTTTTTACTGAATATGTGAGGTGTAGGGATACAGAACTTACAATTTGAACGCGTTACAACTCCGATGTTTGTACGTCAATAAAGCGAAACTCCGTTACAGGCTGAGATCTTATTTTGGCATGAGAAGAAAAATATACCCTAATTATAGTACTAAGTAAGATCACTCACGCCCCAAACTGTGCAGCACGGAGTTTGCTTGCGGATTAGGAAGTCTTAGTGAGAACTGCTTTGTAACCCTTATTAATAACGTTCAGGCTGCCCCTCCCCCACCCCTCTCTCTACTTTCTTATGAAACTGACTCTCATTACATTCTGCTACATGTCCCAGCATTTTTCATATACTGTAGGTTCGTGGCATAATACAGAATTATTAAATTTAAAAAAAATTAGGTCATGTTACAAGTTTAATAATAATGTAATAAATCATAAATATTAATTACTTACGACGATTAATTATTATATAGTTATTAATTCAAACACTTTTTGCTACAGTCTATTTCTTGATCCATATATAATATATTTAAAATTTATAATTACTGTACCTCAAGATGTTTTCCCTTTATTTGGGACATGTATGTTTCGGGAAACATATTGTTCCCATCCTCAGCCTTTTAATTTTGAATCTTATGGAGTACTTGTGTTTACAAGACATGTACTTGTACTTATAGACATGTATCGTGCATATTTTACAATAATTCGTCTTAAGAAATTTCATTCTCACCGTATTTCCCTGATAAAACTCTTAGCGTCGTATGTGCTCTTTGAATATACCACAAACAAACAAAAATGCTTGCAGTTATTGTTGTGCTACAACAATAACGGAACCCTCTCGAAGAGTCGAGAGCATCCTTCCACCCGTTTCTCGGCTAGCCGAGCAGGTACAGCGTCTCGGTCGAGGCCGAACTAAACTACCTTCCAGACTGTTCGAGAGCACTAGTAACTACGCAAATTATGCTGGCACGCCGCCAAAAGGATGGAAAATTATTCTAGGACCTCTGCGGGACACATATAAGCAACAGAGGCCGGCTTAGTTACAGTGCGCGATTTCTTTAGCGGGTAACAAGTGATTAGCAGAAAGTGACTGGAATGTTATAATTAGTGCGGAACTGTTATAGGTGACATTAAACTACGAAATAAGAATAGTCTACGACAATTACGTAACGCTCTCGAAAAGTCGAGAGTGTCATTCTCACGTTTATCGGCTAGTCGAGAGTGTCATTCTCACGTTTATTGGTTAGTCGAGAGTGTCATTCTCACGTTTATCGGCTAGTCGAGAGTGTCATTCTCACGTTTCTCGGCTAGTCGAGAGTGTCATTCTCACGTTTATCGGCTAGTAGAGAGTGTCATTCTCACGTTTATCGGCTAGTCGAGAGTGTCATTCTCACGTTTATCGGCTAGTCGAGACTGTCATTCTCACGTTTCTCGGCTAGTCGAGAGTGTCATTCTCACGTTTCTCGGCTAGTCGAGAGTGTCATTCTCACGTTTATCGGCTAGTCGAGAGTATCATTCTCACGTTTATCGGCTAGTCGAGACTGTCATTCTCACGTTTATCGGCTAGTCGAGACTGTCATTCTCACGTTTCTCGGCTAGTCGAGAGTGTCATTCTCACGTTTATAGTGCGGAACTCTAATAGTTGACATTATTATTGGGCGTGGACAAATTTAACTTGAAGTATTGTATGAGAGTACCTTGTTGATTACAAACTGTTAAAGCTGGTAATTAGTGACTTCACGAGTGTCTGTATTTTGTTTCCTCTGTATAATACGACGACTTGTTAGACCGTCGTTACAATATTAAAAATATATAACATATATTAGCCGTAACTTTCTATTCGCGGTTTTGACAAACACTGATTCTGATTTTTTTTTTGTTACACCAAATAATTTCGAATATTCGGAATACAAATCCTTAGAAATTAGGTCAAAAACTAATGATACCATTTAACATTTCTGTGCTAATATAGACAGAGCATACCGAATTATGGTAGACTATACGATGTGTAGTGTATATGGAAGTGGCTGCGCTGGTATGACTTAGTCTAACAGAATGACAACTTCAACCTTGTCGTGCTTACTTGCTGAACTGCTACCTGGCATGCTCCGGACAAGGGCATATATATATATATATATATATATATATATATATATATATATGAAATATTTTAGAATAATATCCAGTAGCGAGGCGTCCATGTAACCGCTGTTGCCGGCGGCACCAGTACTAGAAATAAGAGAAAATGATATGAATTATATTGTAGAATAAATACTTTAGTAATTGAATAATTTTAAATCTGAACAATGTTAGTGAGAAAACTTGAAGAAAAGTGTAGCATTGCTTTAGAACTGCTGGGCACTTGCACTGTCTTGTGTTTCCGGCTCGGACATCGGCAATGTTTTCCTGCATAAATCATTGACCTTGAAGTACGCGTAGTTGTCACTGTACTGCCTATGGAGGAGGGGAACACATTCGCCCACCCAATGTGTTGCCGCTGTTTAAACCGGCAAAACGCTCAGTTAGCCGCTACTTTCGTTTTCAGAACCGACGTGTAGCAGTTACTACGTACTTATTTCTGTTTTTTCGTTTAGTCATGTGATTCTCTGTTTGTCTTTATTTATTTTTAATTCGATTATTATTTGTGTCCTCATTTGTTCTGTGAAAGTATATGGGGTCAGATTTCGTTGAACCGGGACCTTCTTCTTCTGCCAGTAAATGATAGAAAATATTCTACAAAAATATGTTGGCTCTGAAAAGTATATTTTGGCTCGAAAAAAAAAATGGTACCAGGACAAATTTGAATTAATTTTAGGTCAAGTTTTAGGCTTATCACAACCGGCAACAGCTCTTATGTACCCACGCCATGCCACTGATTTTATGTATAGGTTTTAATGTTTAGATGCAGTAGGTATGATTGAAAAGGAATTGGATATGATACGAGTAATTTGGATATCATTATATTTGTAGCCTTATATAGCTACGCCAGTACAGAACGTTCTACATGCTTCTCGGCTATCCCAGCAGAGCCCAGCTGTAATGTTTGTGTGCGTACGTGACACCTAACATGCGTCAAAAAACGAGGCTATTCCAGACCATACCGGTCGGCGCAGTGTGTTCAAGGCCGCTATCAATTACGCTCTAGTGTTTTCGAGTAGTGTTGACGCGTATAATGGGTTATTCTGGAACACTTGTGATATCTATTTAAACAACGGCAGCTCCCGTTTAGAGTCAGTCTTACGTCGGCGCTTTATTCAAGGGAGGTTTAAAGTATTTTGGCAAAGTGGCTAATTGTGCGGGACCCTATTAACTGATATTAGTATTGCGTGTGGACAAATTTTGCTCGAATTATTGTACAAGTTGATTACAAATTGTATTTGTGATTAATTAAAGCTGGTGAGTAGTAACTTCATTGGTGTCTTATATTATGTTTTCCACTGTACCATACGACGATCAAGTTAAACCGTCGTAACAATATTCTATCATCTTTTGTTGCGGCTAGGGTCGAGTACTTGACTTAGGACTTGATAACGGTGGAGACACTGAAAGGCCTCATCCGGAGCTTGAGAAGTAGCAGTTCAGCAAGTAAGCACGCTAAAGTCGGAATTACAGAGACTGCTTCTAATTCAAATAACAAGATGAGTTAATGACAACTATACTCGGATCGGGATTACCGGTTGCAACTATATACAGTGCGTCTATTTGAGTATTCACCACCAGGATCCGAGTCCGTTTAACTATTTGTTATATGTAATTTGGGCACAGGCAAAGGTTGCACGTAACTAACTCATTACAGATGCGCTCGGTCAAACGTCAAGTGTACGTCATGTCACGTAGTGTCTACGCCTACATACAAAATAATTTGGTTAGTTGATGCGTAAAGTTTCGCTAATGAATGCTGCCCTGACCTTCGTGTACAACCAATGAATAACTTTGGTTTGCGCAGTGCGTGTGTCAAGTACTTCATGAAACCGTGAATTTATGAGCAGCGGATACACGATCACCTCCGTAGTATCGGTTTGGCAATGAGACTGCATAATAACTCAGCTTTATTTTTCGTCCTTAAGATTTTTCAGTCCATACTGCGAGGCTGCTTTGAATGCCACAAGTAAAGGGTGTCCCATAAAGTACGCAAGATTTAATAATGTTGTAAAAACTTTTATTTATTGAACAATATCAGATGTTTTAATGTTAATACAAAGTACACTTACTGCGGTTAAATGTGGAACACAATATCAGACAAATGTCCCCCGCGACTCTGCTGGCACACTGTTGTCCGTCGATCGAAATTTTCGATGACCTTCTTGCACAATTCCGGCTCAATCTCACCAATAACTCGTTGAATCTGTTCCTTGAGTTGAAAAATTGTTCGTGGATTACGGACATAAGCGCGTGATTTCACATATCCCCAAAGAAAGAAGTCGCATGGTGTTAAATCACAAGACCTCGGTGGCCAGTTCTGATCGCCGTTGCGTGAAATAAGACGTGCAGGAAACTTTTCAGATAACAAAGCAATTGTTTCGCGGGCAGTATGACTGGTTGCGCCATCCTGCTGAAACCACATATCTTCGAATTCCATACCTTCCAGTTGAAAGTAAAAACTCCATTATTATGTTCCGGTAACGTTCGCCAGTCACTGTTACTGCATCTGCAGCCTCATTCTCAAAAAAATACGGCCCAATCACGCAACCAGGCCAAAACCCGCACCAAACAGTTGCTCTTTGTGTATGCAAAGGCTTCTCGTGAATGATACGAGGGTTCTCTGTGCCCGAAAGCCGACTATTTTGTTTATTTACGTACCCGTTGAGGTGGAAGTGTGCCTCATCGCTAAAGATGATTTTGTTGGAAAAATCACCGTCCGTTTCACGTTTACCCAATATCCAACTGACGAATTCTCGGCGCTTCAAATGGTCACACGGTTTGAGTTCTTGTGTTAGTTGGATTTTGTAGGCATTCAGATGAAGATCGTTTTTTAGAATTCGCTGCATTGTGCTTCTTGGAATGGCCAGTTGTTGTGATCGACGGCGAATTGATTTCCCTGGACTCACATCGACACTATCTCTCACTACCGCGACGTTTTCAATAGAACGGGTAGCGCGAGGACGTCCAGACGATTTAACGTCTAATAACGAAGCTGTTTCTTCGAATTTCTTAATCAATCTCTGCACAGTTGACAGATTAGGTGCTTTTCGTAGTCCAAAAATTCCATGCAATTTACGAACGGTTTCCGCATAACATTCACCGTTCTTATAATGTGTTTTCACAATCACAACGCGCTGTTCTTTCGTGTAACGCTCCATGACGACTAATGGCGAGTAAACGGCAACAATACAACAGTTGCAGTGCTACCAACCTAACAAGACGACAGTGGCGCGTAATTCAAATATTGCGTACATTATGGGACACCCTTTATTTCAAAGTTTTACATGAACAAGTTACTGGCCTGTTGCACAACCCCTTACCAGGAGGACCAGACATTCTTCTGTCAGGGTTACCATACCTTAGCCGAAACCTTAACCTGTTTTGGGGGGCAGGAGATTTGCCCTCACCCTTCTCTTCCTGAGATAGGCTTTGTATCAGTTATTCTGATACTGAAAGCTTCTTAGTATTTTTAGTGCTCACTTATCGGCATCAGTGACCACTCTAAGATCCTAAACGTAATTATTGCAACTTACAGAAGACAATGGTGGGATCGTCTGCAAAGGATGGCAGAGGATCGATTGCCGAAAGCGGCACTGAACTATGAAGCCATTTGTAGAAGATATGTGGATCGTCCGAGGATGAGATGGGTGCCGGAACAGGTTTATATAACCTAATCTTTGAAGAGGAGAAGAAAAAGAAGATTTTTCAATCCAGCCGGTTTTTTCCTCTGTTGAAGTATTCGAGTAAACTAAATATTATATAGAAGGGTTACCAGCCCCTCGCACAACCTCCAACATGGAAGACCAGGTGCATTGATTTCGGAGCACACAACCTCCTAGACCGGCCCACCTTCTCTACGGCCGGCTGATGAGCCCCGTCTGCCCATTGCTAATTTCGGTTCACCATGGATATTTTATTTCACCGGCACTTCCCAGCTATGGCCAGCTCTAGTAGAAGGCCGGAATGTTAAACATCGCAACACTGGGACCAGCTGATATTTGAGGCCGACTAAACGATTTCTTAATTTATGTATTTCAATAATCAAATCGCGTCGATTTTAATTGCCAGTTAACAGCAATTTTATAATTCTTCATTTTTTGCAAATTAAAAGTTTATTATGTAAAATACTGTTATATTATTTAAGAAATATAATAGCTAACTCATTCATATGATACGAATTCAATAATTCGAACAAAATTCACTAATTTTTTCAACTTAAACTTACAGTACTAAATGCGCACAGAACTATAATTTAGATTTAGCTATAAATAGGTCTACTCATGATCTGAGCAATGCTATGAAATTAAATCAAAATATAACATGTTCACTTTAGCTATTTTATTACGCTATGCTATTCCTCAGACGCAACGTTGCCACGTTAAATATTCCGGTCTTCTACTAGAGCCATGCCCCAACCCATGAGGAGCCAGAGAGCATTCCACCTATCCACCACTTGGGGAGGCGCCCGATGGGCGATTAGTAAACTCCGCCTAGGAGTGGTACCGCAGAACAAAAGAATAAAACGCAGAGGGAGACAGCTAAAGTTCTATAAGATCGTGGCTGTGCCGACTTTAATGTATGGATGTCCTGCAAAAAGATATTTCAGAAATGCAGGCCTCTGAAATGAAAATTTTTAAGAGCAGTTAAGGGGGTGTAGTTTGAGAGATCATCTACGAAACGACGACATAAGGAAAGATCTAAAGTTACAGTTGGTTCTGGATACAATAAAGGAATACAGGCAGAATTGGAAGTCCCATGTGGAACGCATGGTAGACACGCGTCTTAGCGTTTGAATATAAGCCAGTGGGAACAGGAGGTCGTGGAAAACCTTGGAAAAAATGGTCAGAGACTCTGTGAAGTCGGAACGGGCTATAGCTCAAGCCATGTAGTGAGGAAGAAGAAGATTTTTTAATATAAACGTAGGAAAAGTGACAGGCTGGTTCAATGATTATAATCCTACTGATGACAGGTTAACTCGTGTGTTTGCCTCAAATACTCTTACGCCCCGTTTCGCGAACGTCTGTTAATTTTCTTGCTAAAGGACCGTTTGTTAACTGGCGAAATAAATTTTAACGGCAGTTCCCTTAATAGCCGTTTCACCAACGCCCGTTAGGACCCGGTTAGTAAAACTCTCGTTAACACGACTATTTTACTATGATTGTGCTTGATTTTGCCTCAGATAGACCGAGAAATTAAAATAACTTATAGACCATAAGTGATATGTTCGAATATTACGTGTGATTTCAATTGTGTCTGTTCGTTTAGGATGTCGTTTTTATGTGTTTTTGTGTGTTTGTGTATTTCTAGTTGTTCAAGAGTGTCTAGTTTTCGGCCTTTTGTGTGTACGTGTAGAATATCTATGTTGCTTTTGATGTTTGTGTATGTGTGGTTTGGTTCAATGAGGTGGTTTGCAAAGGTGGATTCGGTGGTGGAGTGTAGTGCCTTTGTGTGTTCAATGTATCTCTGTTTGAAGCAACGTCCTATCTGGCCTACGTAGAATTTGTTCCACTCTGAAAAGTTAAGTTTGTAAACATCAGGTTAAACATATTTGTTTTGTTCTTTCCGTGTGTTTTTGATAGTGTGTGTTCTGTTTTGTTTGTAGTTTTGTATCCTGGGCGATTCTGTATCCTGCTTTTTTAAATTTGTTTCTATTTGTCAAGAGTATTTGTAGGCTACATTTTATATTTCACTGACATTTTGGTTTTATTCCTGTTACTGAGTATATTCCTATGTAACCTCAAGTCTTCAAGAATGTTGATAGTTACTTTTTATTTGAAAGCCTATTCGCGTTTTATAAATTTTGACTTACTCAAATGATCAAATCAGATAGGCCTCTTACTATATGCTCTCCGTAACTGAATTATTTGAAATTGTCTACAAGATAGAATAACTCTTGGAAATAATATTCTCCAGGCAGTTAAAGAATACAACTATCTAGGAAGTAAAATCACAAGTTATGGACGTAGCAGTAAGGAAATTATAAGCAAAATTAACCAGGCTAAAATTGCTTTCAACAAACAGAAAAACTATTCACTTCAAACACTATCAGCCTAAAAATAACGAAGAATCTAGTAAAGACATACGTGTGGAGTGTTGCCCTATACGGGAGTGAATCTTGAACAATTGGAGAAAGTGACAAGAAAAGACTCCAAGCATTTGAGACCTAATGCTACAGAAGAATATTCAAGATAAGCTGGAGGGAGAAGATAACGAATGAGGAAGTCTTTAGAGCTCAGGAGGAGATGAGCTTTCTACGAAATTTAAAAGGCAGAAGAGCTAAGTTAACAGGGCATATACTACGACACAATGGGTTGGTTAAGAGAATAATAGATGAACAATTGAATGCAAGAATCACAGAGGATGACTCCGTTTCGACTACATGAAACAGCTTATGGTCGATTTGAACTACACATCATATTGTGAGTTGAAAAGAAAGGCAGAAAAGCGTGAAGAATGGAGAGCTGCTGCCAACCAGCCTATGGGCTGCTAACCTAGAAGAAGAAGTCTACAAGATATTATACATGTGATGAGTTATATGGAAGCAACCACGAAAGCAGTACGTTAGTTCAACACTGACTACTGACATTAATTGAGATTTGTTATTGGTATCATTCCAGAAGTGCAAGATGATGATCATAAAATGTGATAAATTTGTTTATTAGAGATCAACTTAGTAGCTATTATAAGAAAACTATTATGAATGGCCCATTCACTAAACTTTAAAAAGTTTATCAATTAAAAGAAAGTATTGCTAAAGGTGACTAGAGGTGTGCTAAACTAGTATTTGAAAATAACAGATACAAACGAAACCGTTCCAAAGTAACACTTACAAATACCTGTTATTATATACCTATTGTTATATACCTGTTATTATATATCTATTAAAGGTTGGCCAAATGTTATGTGTGGAGCGTTGCTTTATATGGTGCAGAGACATGGATACTGAGGAAGGAGGATGAGAAAAGATTGGAAGCATTTGAAGTGTGGGTTTGGCGAGCAATGGAAAAAGTGAGGTGAGTTGATAAAGTAAGGAATGATGAAGTTTTAAGAAGAATAGGGGAAAAGAGAAGAATTCTGAAGATAATAGAAAATAGGAAGAGGAATTGGTTAGGTCACTGATTAAGAAGAGACTGCTTGCTTACAACTGCATTTTGGTTAGGCAAATCAGTTGCGAAACTCAGGCAATGAAATTTAGAGTGCACCTACTAGCACAAAAAATAATGTCAAAAAACATCAGAAACATATAATAAAAGCATAACACAAGAGTGAATCAGAATAAAAACAATTTTACAAACAAAAATCATCTCTGAAATCAAACTAACAAAAAGTACTATATGGGCTATCAACTATCAGCAACTCTGTAGGTTATAACACAATATAATTCGCTTTTTCAAACTTTACCAAATTGCTGACTAGTATAATATATAATTTGTTATTATAATCTGTATTATATATCTGCATAACACACGAGAATAAATGTAACATCAGTCTGAATTTCTGAAGTGAAAACTTCTATAGGCACGTTGGGCGATTTTTGGATGGGTAAAATCTTATGAGTTCGCGTCACCGACATGCTAATGCCAACATGATAATGTCGGCATGCTAATGTTAACAGTATATCTGTAGCTATAAGTAGGCTATGACGTGTTGCGCGTGGCCAGCAGTGAAAGTATAGATTATACTTGTGTGTAATACTATTATTTATACTATTTAACACACTTTTATCGTTTACGTACTTTATTTTGGAGTTTCTTACACTGCCGAATTTGCTATCGCGTGTTCGATCCCTAGCGCGATTTTGGCTTTCCGTATTAACAATTAACGCAATACTTATGATCTATTTTACATTATTTTTATTCTTATTAATTACTTATACTATATTATATGATATTTACATAATTGTTATTTGTCCGTCTGGCTGTTAACTTAGGGTTTTTCGTCATGTCTAATGTCGAAGTATGTATTTTTAATAGTTTTTGAAGTGAAAACTTCTATAGGCACGTTGGGCAATTTTTGGATGGGTAAAATCTTATGAGTTCGCGTCACCGACAAGCTAATGTTTTCATTTATTAAGTTCAGCTTCGTCTCTTTGTCATAGAGATATTCTGAACCTCGCTGTTTTGCTTCGTTTCTACTTGTATGGCAATCGGCACATGCGCAGAATCAAGTATTCAGCACCAATAACTGTGACTTTGTACTCGTTTATTCGTTAGGGAGGTCCCTGAAGTAATCGGAAGTTCCGATTGGGAACGGGTATTTCGAGTTTTCAGTTATCATTGAATCGGAAGAACATGTGTTTCAACGTTTCAGTCACTGTTATACAGACGGTTAGTATAATATATATTTTTCATATATTTAACGGAAACGTGGCTTGGTACTAAAACAGCTTTATTCCTACTATAATATGAATACAGTTAGTCGAACAAATCTAGTACGAGAATTTCAAAACGTTAAAACCAAACTCCACAAAACTATTTTGCACATCAAATTTAATAAATCTTGCTTGAAACACGGTGTCACACCAAACTATGCTACCATACATATGAAATGCTCAAATATTGCTGACAGAAAAACTAAAAAGCATGCTGAAACATATTGAATTAAAGAGGAATTAAAATCTCTTTACATCAAGAAAGCTTCTTTAAACTCAAAATTATATAAAACACATTTGAAGTTACTAGACAGCACACATCCTGCCGCATTGGAATACTATCTTGACTTTATAAACAGAGATATACAACAGATTACTTATCGCATGCGTATCACACAGGCAAACAAACTTCAAAGATTAATAAACGATCAATTACAGACAGTTGATAATATTAAACATAAACAAACATTCTATACACGACTACAGAATTTAACTTCCATAAAATTAAACTCAGACGAAACTGAACTACTAAATAAAGGTTTGAAATATAATTTACCGGTACATACTTCCAATTTTAGCCGTAAACATATTATTGCAGAAATTTTAAACGCCGAAGCTGTCGTCAAAGCGATATCAGACCAACAAGAACAAAATAAGGTTCGGTTTTTAATAAATGATAAGTTTAATAAGATTATTGAAAGACATAACATCAATAAGAACATTCGCTCTGTTTTTTCAGCCAATTATAACAAAGAACGAAAAACTCTAATTAATCTCAAAAAGAAATTAACTGATAACCACGCTTTAGTTACTAAAGCAGATAAAGGCAACACTGTAGTTATCATGAACACGAATACTTATAATGAGAAGATACAAGATTTTATAGCAGACAATAACATAGTTAGATTAACTTCTGACCCTACAGAACAATATACTAAGAGTCTAAATCAATGTATAAATGAATGCATACATCTATTTGATGAACAGACTAGGAGACATTTGAAACCTATCAACGCAAAAGCGCCCTTGTTAACAGGATTACCGAAGTTGCATAAAGAAAATACCCCTATAAGACCGTTAGTGAATTTTACCACTGCCCCGGGTTATAAAACCACTAAAAAACTACTCAACATAATCAAACAGAATATAATATTGGAGAATAACTACAGCTTAACTATTAGCATTGACTTTGTTAATAAGGTTAAAAAACTAAAAATCGAACCTTCATATAAAATGGCGTCCCTTGAAATCGTTAACTTATATACAAATATACCGATATCCGATACTCTACAGTTACTGAAGAAGAATCTTATAAATACCAAAAAATTAGATATCAAAAGTATACATGAATTGATTGAGTTATTAAAGTTGCTTCTTGACCAAAATTACTTTACCCATAACAAATTATATTTCAGCCAACGTGAAGGATTAGCTATGGGTTCACCTCTATCAAGCCTCCTTGCAGATATATACTTAAATTACTTCGAGAATTCCTATATCTTTGAGAATGATATACATAGCAACAATATTATATTTTATGGTAGATATGTCGATGACACGTTCTTAATTTATAAAGGTACACAGCGGCAGATTGATCGTTTACACGGTTATCTAAATAATATTAACAAACATATGAAATTCACCTTGGAACATGAGGACAATGGACAACTAAACTTCTTAGATCTGATAATCACAAAAAACACCAACAATAATTTACATTTTAATATATACAGAAAACCAACGACGACAGACACCGTGATACACGCCACGTCATTTCATCCCATATCGCAAAAAATGGCTGCGTTTCACAGCATGATACATAGACTTTTATCTTTACCCCTTGATAACAAAGATTTTCTTACCGAGTTAAATACCATCAAATATATCGCAGTCGCAAATGGTTACAATACCAACGTCGTAAACAACATTCTTAAGAAACATAAAAATAGAATAAGGACCATTAACCAATTATCAATGACTGCACGGGAGAAAAAGCCACATAGATATATCGCCGCAACATATACCAATTTCATGCCGAACATTTTAAAATCTCTCATAAACAAAAACACTGATATCATAGTCACTTACAAGACTACAAATAATATCTTAAATAATCTTCGTACCCACGAATCTACTTGTATTGAGAATAAAACGGGCATTTATAAATTGTCATGCAATGATTGTGACGCTTTCTATGTGGGCCAGACGGGCCGTGGTTTTCTCAAAAGATTCAATGAACACAAACCACCCACTATCCTGTCGTAACTATGATACTATCAAATCAAGTTTCGCCAAACATCTTATTAATGAAAATCATAGTTATACTGATTTCAGAACTAATTTAAAACCCCTCCACTTTTGCAGTAAAGGACGTTATATTAACACACTCGAGGAATTTGAGGTGTACAAAGCGTTCAGGGACACTAATACCAAGCCACACATTTTGAACGACCAGTTATTATTCAAGTATAATGTATTGTATGACACCGCGTTGAGATATTGAGATAACAAGAATCAGTTGCGGTTAATGCGCGGTGGGTCGCTGTGCAGTGTACACTGTTCGCCCGATGCGCGTATTCAAGTTACAAATTAGTATAGCTCGTTATTTTAATAATCCGTTATTTGTGGTCATTATGACATGGTTTTTAACGTTTGACAAACATATCTGATATGTGCTACAAATTTTATGCTTGACAATGGGACAAGAGTCTCGAAACATGTCGTTAT
Organism: Magicicada septendecula; assembly: GCA_034769895.1. Taxonomy (NCBI): domain Eukaryota; kingdom Metazoa; phylum Arthropoda; class Insecta; order Hemiptera; family Cicadidae; genus Magicicada; species Magicicada septendecula. The sequence continues at coordinate 392,998,883 of CM068375.1, read as the reverse complement.
AAGAAGGGACATCAAATACGAGAAGTCACAGACGGTTAGTATAATATATATTTTTCATATATTTAAAATCGGATAATAACGTTTCAGCAAAATGACAAGGAACTTGATTTTTTGTGACCAACGAATTCAGCTTTTAACTTTGTTATGTTAAGAGTACTTAAACAGTGTCGGTTTAAACGCTATAAGAAAGTAACGCTATATATAAATTAATACACAAATATTTCCTTTTATGTGTAATCAATTTAGCAGTTTTAGTAAATCAGACCCCCGTAGTGTGACTGTATTATTACGTTAAATCCGAATTCTTCGTTGCTATCACGGTGTAGGTTCCTTGCTCCCCGTCTGTACCCGACAAGGTCTATGTACACCTGAGTTCGTGTGTGTGTGTGGGGGGGGGGTGTACGTTCGCGAACGTATAAACGATTTAAATATGTATGCATCCATTAACCCTAAAAGCGTCGGAGTGGCAAACGCGTCTGTTTCAATTACACACTCCGCCCATCACTCTCAGGTTACTGGTTCAGAATAACGACATAATCAATTTGCTTATTATGAAAGTGTCCGATTGAATTAAAACCGGAATGTCTAAGCACAAAGTCTATTCGTTTAGACAGGCCGGAGCACAACCCAAGACACTAGGTGCACGGGTTGGACCGCTGGCCGATATCAAGTGTGTTCAACTTCTTGCAGTTCCGACAACCACGTCGGCTTTCAATCACTGCAAAAGACTATTCTTCCAATATGCCTTTATCGGCTCAGTCCGCATGTGACGGCCAATTGTAACTTACCTTCCTACCCCACCTTCTTACCTTATCTTAGTTACCTTCCTAGGTAAGTAGCTATGCAATTAATTTTCCGCCAAACCCATGGCAACAGTCAATCTTCTCCTCCCTGTCTCTATCTCACTCTCTCTCTCTCTCTCTCTCTCTCTCTCTCTCTCTCTCTCTCTCTCTCTCTCTCTCTCTCTCTCTCTCTCTCTCTCTCTCCCCTCTCTCTCTCTCACACACACTCTCCTTCTCTATCACTACCTTTCCATTCCTGATATCTTATACGATTCCATTATTATTAACGACAGTGATTACCTCTTACTGGAAACGTATCGATCTTAAGCTCATCTCGAAAAGACGAGAGTGTCGTTCTAAACGTTTCTCGGCTATCGGAGCAGATGCAGTGTCTCGGTCAAGGCCGTGTACACAACGTTCTACACGTTTCTCGGCTATCGGAGCAGATGCAGTGTCTCGGTCAAGGCCGTGTACACAACGTTCTACACGTTTCTCGGCTATCGGAGCAGATGCAGTGTCTCGGTCAAGACCGTGTACACAACGTTCTACACGTTTCTCGGCTATCGGAGCAGATGCAGTGTCTCGGTCAAGGCCGTGTACACAACGTTCTACATGTTCTCGGCTATCGGACAGATGCAGTGTCTCGGTCAAGGCCGTGTACACAAGTAGCTTCCAGACTGCTCGAGCTCTGTAACTACGCAAATTATGCTGGCACGCAGCCAAGAGTGTGGAAATTTATTCTAAAACATCTGCTGGATCTACATAATCTCTACGGCCAGGTTAAGTGGTCAGTTACACCAGGCGATATTGTAGAGTGCGGACCAAGTGATTGTTGCGGATTAGGTGAAAGTGATTATTGTGTTATAATTAGTGCGGAACTCTTATCTATATATATAAAAGAGAAATACCACTGACTCACTGATTCACTGATTCATCACGAAATCTCCGAAACTAGAACACCTAGAAACTTGAAATTTGGCATGTAGGTCCCTTATGTGATGTAGGTATCCGCTAAGAAGGGATTTTTGGAAATTAGACCTTTAAAGGGTGAAAAGGGGGGAAGTTTGCCTGACTAACTGACATAGAATCAACGTAGAGCAAAAACTACTGAATGGATATCAATGAAACTTTGAACATAGCTTCATCATAGGTCTTAGGTGCTCACTAAGAAACGGTTTTGAAAAATTTCACTCCTAAGGGGCAAACCCCCCCCTATTTTATGTATGTATCTATGTATGTATGTTCCACATCTCCTCCTAAACCACTGGACCGATTTCAACCAAACTTGGCACAAATATTTTACGCGACGGGAGAACCAACATAGGTGAGGTGCTTTTTTCGATGGGGTCCTTTGGGGGTTCTTTGGGGTCTTCCACATCTCCTCCTAAACCACTGGACCGATTTCAACCAAACTTGGCACAAATATTTTACGCAACGGGAGAACCAACATAGGATAGCTGTTTTTTCGATGGGGTCCTTTGGGGGTTCTTTGGGGTCTTCCACATCTCCTCCTAAACCACTGGACCGATTTCAACTAAACTTGGCACAAATATTTTACGCGACGGGAGAACCAACATAGGTGAGGTGCTTTTTCGATGGGGTCCTTTGGGGGGTTCTTTGGGGTCTTCCACATCTCCTCCTAAACCACTGGACCGATTTCAACCAAACTTGGCACAAATATTTTACGCAACGGGAGAACCAACATAGGGTAGGTGTCTTTTCGATACGATCCTTCGGGGGGTCCTTTGGGGTCTTCCACATCTCCTCCTAAACCACTGGACCGATTGCAACCAAACTTGGCACAAATATTTTACTCAACGGGAGAACCAACATAGGGTAGGTGTCTTTTCGATACGATCCTTCGGGGGGTCCTTTGGGGTCTTCCACATCTCCTCCTAAACCACTAGACCGATTTCAACCAAACTTGGCACAAATATTTTACGCAACGGGAGAACCAATATAGGACAAGTGTTTTTTCGATACGATCCTTTGGGGGGTCCTTTGGGTCTTAAAAACTATTAGATCTGGTTACTATGGCAACCCAATAGAATAGATTCTGGTTACCATAGCATCGGTGGAAGTCTCCCGCGTAGGAAATAGCGCGGGAGTCATCCGACGGGCCTTCCCCGGAGTTCATCCACGGAACCCGGGGAGTCTTAGGTCGGATCCCGCGAAAGACGGCGTGGCCAGAGTCCACGGTCCTTTAAATTAAAGATATAGGTTATGATATCAAAGGTGGTGTATGCATCTTAAGAAACTTCTTAATAGTGTGTGAATTCAGAGTTGTTTCAGTTTGAATTTAAAAGTGGATAAGTTAAGATCGAAGTAAGTTATAAGCGAGTACAAAAAACAAAGTTTTGATAGCAAATGTATTCAGATCATAGTGTTCAGACAATATAAATGCACTTGCTTCAGTTTGAATTTAAAAATTGATAAGCTGAAATCTATAGAGGTATTGTATTTTTAGAATAAGTTTAGGAGACACTAATTTAACAAATGCCTTATTTCAACATTAACACAATGAATTATAAAAGACAGTAAATACGCAGCGCGTGCAAGTACTGTAGACATTTTATTGAAAACTAATTTAGCTGTTCGCCCTCTCCCAGAGTTAGAAATCGAGCAGGAGCATCACGCGCAACAGAATTCTTCTCCAGATATAAGAATACAGTTTATGACATGTTCTTAAACAGGTGCGCTACAGAGTATTCCTCCAGTGAGAATGCGAACGTAACAATATAAGGAAGATTATACAATATACAAGTAATATAACATTAGAACAAGAATAGGTGCCTATGAGCCTTGTAGCGTGACAGATATAAGCATAATATTGAATGGCAATTGATCATTAGAATAATAAAGTTATACTGTTTAAATTTGGAAGAAAGCATTAAATTTAATATAAATAGATTAATTCATAGCAACTGTGGAAAGAAATCATTATTATAAAGAAAATACAAGTTCAAATAAAAGGAGTTACTAGTGATGAGTCATCCAAAACCAGTCTCATAACCAAAGGTTTTCAAGGTATAACCCAGGAAGGTAAAAAGTAAATAACAAAGCAGTACTGAATATGACCAAACCCACAACGAGGAAGAATAAATAGAAGAGAAACCCTAAAATAAGCCAAGATCAACCAATACAGGTTGTGTATTTCTGTAATAAAGAAGAAGATGGAGAAGATCCCAAGAAACCTGATGGCATCAAGAAGAAGATGGAGAAGATACCAGTCCCAGAAGGCAGGAGAAAAGAAGACTGAAGAAAGAAGAAGAGGGCAGCATCCTGAAGAAGATGTCATGCTCTTATAAAAGACACCCAAATCCCTATATCCCCAAAATAAATATCTAAAAATAAAAGTATAACGAAATAAAAACCACATGTGTATAAATTTAAGAGAGAGGAGTGTATAAAGTAAAAGTTTCCTGTGAACTAAGATGAAACAATAATATAGTACCCATGGAACAAATCTCCATTGAAAAAACGCTAACCAATTTATTATGTTAATAAGACTATACGACCATTTAGCATTAACATAATATATAAGTGCAAAGTGAACCAGTGATAGTTTTGGGTATTATAAAAAATGAACCTTGTGTTTCATTCTTGGCAATCACAAACATTGGATGCAATGAAATATGCATTTTTCAATGACTTAAAATATGTACTGTGACAATATGTTGTTCATAAGACATGAATCTGTTTAAAATAACATTTTGTTTTACATGAAAAAAGAAAAACAGAGTTCATAATACCTTTTGAACAATTAATACTATTTATTTGTTAATGACAGGGTACAATTCCCCAAAGACAATGTAAAAGACGGTATAAAAACTGTAGAATCCTACTTATAATAATAGTTAGAAATAAGAATATAAATATAAGGTTTTTTATGTATATAGTACAAGAATGTTTAAAAATGTATTAGATATAAGGCCATTTGTTTGGGTCTGAAACAACTAACATCAGAACTATAAAAATAGTTACCACTTGTAAATAGTAGAGAGTAATTAAGATGTTAGTTAGTAAAAAAACCTTTTTTGTAAGCCATATTTCCATGTTTAGAAATAAGGATTGTGTTGCAAAATGTCTGACTTGAAGACAACCATTTATTTAAAAAAAAAAATATTCTTTATTTGTTTTAACTATTGTTTGTATTGTAACCAATACTAATTGTTTTTGTGTAATTTAAAAACATGTTTAATTTATAATACTATTTGTAAAAGTCAGAGAGGGTATCACACATCATATATTGTTTGTAAATTGTTTTGTAAGAAAAATTGTTAAAAAATCATAGGCCAAAAGAATGGAAACCAAACTTCATCAAAACAGAGAAATTGCTCAATTAAATGCAAATAAACAAAAGGGGTTTAGACAAAATAAACTTGAGATCATGCCATATAATTGCACATACTATTTAGAGAGATTTTAATAAATTATATTCAGAATTATGAATAAAAGTGAAAATGACTAAACTCAGAAATTTAGACATGGGAGTCATATATTTCAGAATAATGTTTCAGAATACAACTAATTCAATTAATTACCAGAAAATAAGAGAATAGGAACCTTTTAATACAATATAGAATTATTAATATTAAATATAACTGATAAAATGGCTGAATTTATATAATGACAGGAAGTAAATTTTAATGTTTTGACTTCCAAACAGTTTGTATACCAAACTGAAAGTAAAATTACTATTTTTTGGACAGAAAACACTATAAAATGGCATTATTTAATCTGAAAATAACCAGAATGAACTGAAAGATTAATTTAAATCAAATCTAGTGAATAAAATTGACAAATAACCAAAGTTTAGGCATTCATATAGTGAAATAGTAAAATGTACACAGGATGTGAAAATATTTTTGAACAATGTTAAGGATAATATTATATGGGCTAAGAGTTTAATTGAAACTGAAGGAAACAGTTAGTTAATTATTGGTTTTTGAACGGTTAACATGACATACGTTTGGTAACGTGCATAACCTAACCTATAATAGACATACAAAGCGAATGTATAGTACGTTATTGTGAAATCGCGAGTGACTTGTGGAATACTTCTAAAAACTATCATATTATAACAGAAACAATCAAGAAACACTCCATAAACACAGAACAATACATATCTACTCCGAAAAACACCATAAAACACTAGAAAACTGTATAATACATTAAACCAAATTAGTGACGGAATCGGAGAAAGTGTTTGACTTATAATTACACAGACATACTAAATACAACCCAGAATCACTACACCAGTCACTACACAACATATAACAAGAGATTTGCAGACAGAAGAACAGGAATATTGCGTCAAAATACATTATTTGGAATGCAGCAGGAACGAGCAACATTTTGATCAACTTGACGGCGGCCATTTGCTTTGACGATCTCAGTGCCTTCTTCTTTGTTCAGCACAGCTGTTGGGTGAAAACAATTATTATATTTACAAATTATTATTCAATGTCTGTGTTTATTAATAACTATTAATTTGATTGTAACGTTATACTTTTTAAATATTAGCCCGATTTCTCTGACTTTGGTAATAACTGGCTGTTTAAAGAACCCTATTTAATTTTTATATCATATACTTGTAACTTTTTTCGATATCCTGAGAATCGATACTAATCGATAAGAGTCAACATTGCTATTACTTAATAAAATATTAATACGTTTCAATACTTAATAGTTCTTTATTTCTTCAATAATACTAATTACCAATAATATAATTCTAATTGATAATCTACAAGAACTTTACCACCCGTAAGTGAAGATAACCTAAAAAATAAAAAGGTAAACAAGTATCGATTGGTTTACAGACAGTCTTATGAGTGGTGATAGCTTATTTAAAATATACTAAAACTTTAATAAAAATTTTCAGAAGAGCATTACACTGTTTAAAACTTCACAGCCCTATATTAATTAATTGATCCTAATTAATTAATTAATAAAATTAAAATAATTTTTTTTTAATTATTTTTTTTTATAAACATAATTTTTTTAAATTTCCTTCAAAACAATAAATTTTGTTTTGAAACTTTCGGCGAAGCCGAACATATATATTCCTTCATCAACTTTACGCTACTCGACCAGTCTTGCTACCATTGGGACTGGACCAGCTGGGAAACTTAAGGAAGTGTTTCAGGCCAGTAAGACGTCGAGAGCCACACCAAATACACACCAATTAAACACATTACAACTTACAGATTCACACATCAATCTTATTTATTTTATTACAAATTGGCTAGTCCAAACAGAGGGGCTTGTTTACATCGGAGTCTCATACTTCACAGTCTCTTCTTATCATCAATCAACACAACATCAATTCTATTTAATTTGTATTATTACAGCCTATGAATAAATTATGAACCCGAGCAACGCTGGGTAAATCGGCTAGATATAGATATCTATATAAGCCAAATACCACTGACTGACTCACTGATCACGATATCTCTGAAACCACTGAATGGATATCAATGAAACTTTGAACGTAGCTTCATCATAGGTCTTAGGTGCTCACTAAGAAACAGTTTTAAAAACTTTCACTCCTAAGGGGCAAAAAACCAAATAATGAAATTTATCGCGGGAATTGCATACTTTGTAAATGAAGTGGTTGACATCTCAGTTTATTGGAAGCCCCGAATACATTTAGTTCTGAGTTTTTAATCATTGTTTTAAATTGAAAAACTTCGTTGTTTGCAGGTTCTTATAGTCGACAAAATTTCGAAGTTCAATTAATTAATAAATGTATGTCCTTTTTTTCTCGGAAACGGCTCTAACGATTTTCTCGAAATAAATAATAAATAGCTGTTGCTATGAATGTAAATAAGCAAACTAAGAGTTGAGAATCTGTACAATCTATCTAATCGTATACTATTAAGCGAGCAATAATTGTACAATTACGTACAACGTGAAACTCAGTAGCGAAGCACGGGTATTTTGCTAGTAGTTGATATATTACTGCGTGTGGACAAATTTAATTTGAATGATTTATTGTTTGAGACCACTTTGTTGATTTCGCATTTTTATTTGTGACTAATTAAATCTGGTAATTAGTGACTTCAGTGGTGTCTGTATTTTGTTTCCACTGTACAATACGATGATCCGTGAGACCGTCGTAACAATATATAGTGACAAAGTAATGCACACAAAAGCCGCTTTGCACTCTAAGACGAACGGTTGTTTGTTTTACTTCAAATCCAATGTATGTATGTAACTAATTTGGTAACTGAATTCTACAAGCGTGTCTCTTCTAAGGAAACTTAAAGTTTACTTTAGAAATAAAGACTTTCGTTATGTTTCAGTTACGGCGTTTTCAGGAAGTAATAATTATAAGCTAGTAATAGAATTTAATAAATGCTAAATTACACGGAAGACTTTATAAAGTCTTTAGTTTAAAGACGAACTAACGGAAAACAAGGATAAAATTACTTGATCACTTGGCAGAAAATAATAATCTGCTTAATAGTGAATACTGGATAAAATGCTGATGTAGTGAGAGGTGCAGCCATGATCTAACTTTATAAAATATATGCAAACAGTAACAAAGGATGTACTCTATAATAATTTATTAAAAACCGGAGGAAGAACAGAGTTGAATGATGCTTCTAATCACAACTCGGATTACTTGAAGAGGTCAAAGTAGTCCGCTGGAACAGGGGTTTTATAAGTTAATTAATATCGATATTGCTGCTAACCTGAATCCGCTGCAGCTGAGCACGGATTCTCAGCGATCCAGTTAATTATATTAAAAACTCTTTTTTATGAATAATTAATCATAAATATGGCATAAATAGTAATAGATAGTCTCTGCCTCAGCACTGGGATGATTATCTGACACCGTACCAATTGTTACCGATACTGATGATAGTCCGGAACATAAGGTTTCCAACACTTATTAATATCACTGTTGTAATAATTCTTTGTTGTGTGTGTGTTATATTTTTATGCTCATGGTAGTATTATGGTAACCGTTAATTCGCAACAATTGTAAGAGTTAGTGTACATTAATTTACACAGTCGAGGGTCTGTCAATTACATACGACTAGTGCGTGGGATCTAAAGTCCTTGGGACTTATTGAAGATTGTCTCCAGTTAGTGACGGAGGCGGATTTAAATGAATTAATCAACGAAATGAAGAGCAGAGACGTAACGGAATTTAGTATTGGCAGCAGATTATAGTGGGGAGACCGTAGGCCCATACTAGATCTTTTAATACTGCGACGAAGTACGAACTTTGTCCTCTCTGACACATGCCTATGTGTAAGGTCACACAACAATATTAAGATCTGTGTGTAATGAGACACGTCTCGGTTTATTATTTTTATATCCATGTTCCGTAAGGAAATGGAAGTATGGTGATAGCGAAAAGAATCGTGTTCGAGATAAGGGCTGATTCTGATTGTACTACCCTCAAAACATGAAAAAAAGTGATTTTCCGAATAGTGTTTTTCTATGGCGAACGATAACTGCCGCAAATTCAAACAGAATCAAACAATTTTTCCATATATGCCTGAGCTGTAGAGGACTCAAGGTCTTCCGATTTTAGTGAAGATCGGTTAAGGGATAGGGGTAGTTTACCAGCAACGTTTTAACAAGAGTTTACTACTTAATTTTGACAAATAAAGTATCCTGAAAAGAGGGTCATAATAATCCACTGTAGGAAGGTAATTGAGATATATTTATAAATTATGAGGGTAGTCGATGGGGAAGATGGTAATTTTATATAAATGAAAATGATAATTGAAGGGGGAGGGGATAATTTTTTATATGTGTACAACGATAAAGAATTAGTTTGTTTGTTGTTAAAATTCCTTCTCGGGCTGTTTGGGCGTGGTCCAATGTTTTCTGCAATACCAGACGTTTCGGCAGTACCGTCGACTGCCATCGTCAGTGAAAATCGAGTGCGATAACGTGAGGTGGTATACGTTAGTGACCACAGTATTGTGGTCAAGGCTGAAGAAAGAAGTAGTTTCTATGGAAATACTTAATTTCGTAAATGATTTTAAATATAATACTTAGAACATGGAAGTTATGTACGGTTCTCCATAACGATATTTTATATCTGTACTACGTTATCGGCAACAAAGAAGTAGTTTGTTGTTAAAATTCCTTCCCGGGCTGTTTAGCCTTGGTCCAATGTTTTTCTGCGAAACCAGACGTTTCGGCAATGCCATCGACAGCCATATCAGTGAAAATCGAGAAAATCGAGTGCGCTAACGTGAGGTGGTTTACATTAGTGACCACAGTACTGTGGTTATGGGTGAAGAAAGAAGTAGTTTTTATGGAAATATTTGATTTCGAAAATTATTTTAAATGTAAATTTTAGAACATGGAAGTCGTGTATGGTTCTCCATACCGATATATTTATAAGGGTAGTCTGAAGGTAAAAAATTGAAACTTTCTCTTTTCCAAAATGCTTGTTTTACGTATTAAAATATCGACTTTCCTGAATAAGATTGTACATAATTTATGATAGAAATAAACTCAGAAACACATTTTATGAATAATCTTAACTGCGTCTGTTCACAGTAAAAACATTACAATTTTCTACACGATTCGTTTCAATAATATATCCGTACAACGGTATTGACAAATATTTCTTTGAACTATGAATGGCTTCTTTGTTAGTACTTAGATTTTGTCTTCGTCGTCATTCACCAGAAATTTTTCTGAACATTTACGTCCAAACCACAATCCTCAAAATCTCGCATTGGTACTCTTGTCATATGGGTTATATCATCCATTCCCTGATAGTGTAAACTGTTTCATGCGCCAACTTTACTCCAATTATACTAACTATACTCCCATTCTGTTGGGGAATTTTTCATCCATTTTTAAGAATCAAGGTTTAATAAACATTGAACAAATCTGGAGATATTTTATACCAGTATTTTATACCACTGACGGTATGTTCATAGAAGTATTCTCAAGGATGATTTACTGCCAAGGAACAAAGGTGAGGGACTGCTGAGGGTACCAACAGATGACCAGATCGAGATGGGAGACGATAATCGTACCGATCGCATTAACGTCAATTTTTGTCATATGCTTAAAATAACAAAAAGCCTATTTAAGGACTGAATTCTGATTTAATCAACCTACGAATCTCATACCCTAAACGTGGTAGACTTGGAAAATGTGTGTTTCTGCGTCGAGTAGAGAGAACTTACAATCAGTATATTATTTGAGTTACAATTGTCATGTGTTACAAATAAATGTGAAAAGCATGAGCACGAATATGTTATAAACTTGTCTTTTTAGCAAAATATACATTAGAGCATCGATTATCCGAACATCCATTAACCGAACGATCTATTATCCGAACTCAATAAAAAGTACAATTATGTACTGTACTGTACAGTAATGTATTGGACACATGCAGGTGTATTGGATATTTTTGGAACATAAAAAATTGTATACTATAAATTATTACAGTACTGTACAGTAATAAATAGACGCTGTAGCTATACAGCATTACAATCGATAAACAAAGAATTGGCTAAAGGTGAATGAAGCCGGTTTTCACTTATTACCCGATGAGGAGATGTTGAGTCATTAAATGAACGTAATGAAAACGAAACCGATTCAGATTAAGACGGAGAGAATGCTACTAATACAAAACCACCGACGGCAGCAAAAACTTTTGACGCACTTGAGACTGTTCTAAAGTGGGCCGAAACAGAAGACGAGATGGATTGTATTCAGCTTATGAATGTTAAAGGACTTCAGTCTTTAGCAGCGAGAAAAAGGTGTATCGGTTTGAAGCAGACAGTGACAGAACAGTTCTTCAAAAAAGTGTAAATCCATGATACTGTATGTTTTTGTTTTGTTTCGTTTTTTAATTTTTAGTTAATTTTATAGTGCAGTGTTTGATATTAAACTCTAATTCTGTTTAAATTAACTTTTGGTTTTTATTAATTGCAGTCAGCTTTAATTCAGTGATTTTTAGCCTTAGTAATACATTACAGTACAGTATACAGGTTGCTGTAATTATATAACAGTATTTTAGAAATGATTTTGTACTAAGAATCTTTGTTTCTGTAAAGAGATAATCGGTAATAACTGTATTCTACTGTATTCTATTATTATTTCTATTATTTTTTATTCTATTATTTAAAGCTGAAGTCTGCTAGTATTCATTCGCTCAATATTACTGCACGAGTCGATAAGTGTAGACCTTTCCCAGTGCTATTTTTACGTTCATTAGTTCTATTAACGTAGGTCTAATACACAGTTCGCGTGAAAATTAAATTTATTAATTTATTACTAAATTTATTATGAAATATTTGTAATTATTTTATAAAAAGAAATTTATGTTCTATTTGTGCATTTGTGTGTGTGTGTGTGTGTGTGTGTGTGTGTGTGTGTGTGTGTGTGTGTGTGTGTGTGTGTGTGTGTGTGTGTGTGTGTGTGTGTGTGTGTGTGTGTGTGTGTGTGTGTGTGTCTGGTATGTGTGCCTGTGTGAGTGTGTGTGGTGCGAACTCGCGTGTGTGCTAATAGACAATAGCACTTAGAATTACGAGTATGCTGGAAAATAACGTAGAAGTATGTGCATGTGAGTGGGTTTGAGTGGGTGTTTCGTAATAATTAAATTAGTGTTAGTTTGTTTACGGGGTATTGATATAATTAACCTCTATGCACATTAACATGGCGCCTTTTGAAGCAACACGTAAAATAATAGTACACAAATCCTATTTAGCTACTAGTGATGGCGGAGATGATCTGTTTGTTATTTGGTGCAAATATCGAACTATCTGTTCGGTATTTATAACAACGTTCAAACTTGCATTCAAACACACACACACACACACACACATACACAAACACACATACAGGGTAAAATATTTAACGTGCCGATCACTTAAGGCACACTATGGATGTGAAACTTGGACTCTCCTGCAAAAAGATATTTCAAAAATACAGGGCTCAGAAATGAAATTTTTAAGAACAGTGAATGGATGTAGTTTGATAGATCGTCTACGGAACGACGACATAGGGAAAGACCTGAAGTTAAAGTCGGTTCTGGAGAGAATAAAGGAATGCAGGCAAATTGGAAGTCCCATGTTGAACGCCTGGTAGACCCGCATATTCCTAAACAAGCGTTTGAATACAGGCCAGTGGGAACGAGAGATCGTGAAAGACCATGGGAAAAATGTTCGGAGAGTCTGTGAAGTCGGAACGGGCTATACCCCAAGCCATGTGAAGAAGAAAAAGATGAAGAATCACTTAAGGCTTTACATAAATCGTAAAACTCGCCGAAATGTCCATTTGTAAAAATAAAGCATATTATTTGCAAGTGAGATTGTAAAAAAGTGCTGTAGCCTAAATGCATGTATAAACAGATGTGATAATATAATGTATATGTAAACGTTAATAACTACATTACAGAGTGCAACTTGGGCAATCGCCCTGCCTGATCCCTTTTGTTACAGGTATATTATCTGATAATTCAATGTTGGCTTTTACTCTCATTGAAGTGTTCTTGTATGTCTCTTTTATTAGCTTTGTGATGTCGATTGGGACTCCTCGTTGTTGTAAAATCTTTAACACGTCTGACACTTGGACCCTATAAAATGCCTTCTCAAGATCAGTCAGACACATGGAAGCCAGCCTTTGGAACACAATTGCCTTTTCATTTATTTGTTGAATAATGCATCATTACAAGACCTTCTATTTTTAAATTCGTGCTGTTCTTCTTCAAATTTAATAAGTTGTAATAGCTTGAGCTGCAAAACCTTTGTCACTATCTTAAGTGTCGTGTTTAATAAGGTGATCCCTTTATAGTTACCCAGTATTTTGTTACCACCCTTCTTGAAAACAGGTATCCCTATGCTTGTCTTCTAATCAGAGGAACTATAGATGATATAATATCTTGTTAATTAGTTTAGTTATTTCTTCTTCCAACGCTGCCCCCCCCTCGTACTTTATAAGTTCATTATTAATGCCATCTTCACCTGCTGCTTTCCTATTTTTTACTTCCATGTTACATAAGGAAATGGAAGCATGGTAATGGCGAAAAAAACGTGTTCGAGATAACGGCAGATTCTGATTGTACTACTCTCAAAACATGAAGAAAAGTCATTTTCCGAAATGTGTCTGTGTGTAGAATGTTTTCTATGGCGAACAATAACTGCCGCAAATTCAAACAGAATCAAATAATTTTTTGCACATGTGCTTTCGTTGTAGAGGAAGCAAGGCCTATTGATTTTGGTGAAGATCGGTTAAGGAAGAGGGTTAGTTTACCTACAAACGCTTTACGTTTAAACCAGATTAAAGTAGTTAATTTTGATAAATAATGTATCCTGAAAAGAAGGTCATAATAATCCACTGTAGCAAGGTAGATGAAATATCTAGCCTATAAATGAAAGGGTAGTTGAAGGGGAAGGGGTAATTTTCTATAAATAAAAATTATAGTTGAAGGGGGAGGGGATCATTTTTTATATATGTAGGCCTACTACTACTAATTTTTTATACGTGTACTACGTTATCGGCAACAAAAAAGTAGTTTGTTGTTAAAATTCCTTCCCGGACTGTTTGGGCGTGGTCCAATGTTTTCTGCAAAACAAGACGTTTCGGCAGTGCCATCGACTGCCATCGTCAGTGAAAATCGAGTGCGCTAACGTGAGGTGGTATACGTTAGTGACTCCAGTAGTGTGGTTAAGGCTGAAGAAAGAAGTAGTTTCTATGGAAATATTTCATTTCGAAAATGATTTTAACATACAAATCTTAGAACATAGAAGTCATGTATGGTTCTCCATACCGATATTTCAGTTTCGGTATTATGAATGTCATAACGTACAGAAGAATATTCAATCAAGGCACTGGGTTTGCTTAGTACTGTACAAACGGATACACAACGCAGTTACGTACACAAAATTAAACACACCGTCTCATTCTCAAACGTGTCGCCATGGCAACGGACAGAGTAAACACCTACTAAATGTGTGTGACGTAACGCCTTGTTTTTGTTAATCATATTCGTTTAAAGATATTGCGATAAAAATGTCTCTCCAAGATATTAAATTTCTTCGCCTGTGAACATACACCACGCATGACAATACACTCACACATTTTCACAATATAATCGGTTTCTTCTGAAAGTTCGTTTTACTTTGCCTTGCGTAAATTTCACAGACATAAAATGTATTAAGGAGTAATCTCGATTTACAAAACGCACGAATCTTAAAACTATAACTCGAAGTATGTTGTTATTGTAATTACTCAGGGACGCATTTACAGGGGGGGCGAACAGGAGCCCCCCCCCCGAAGGTCGAAAAAGGAGATGAATTTTGTTAAACTCTTACTTTTAGGCTGTTTTATTATTTTTTCAGTACGCTAACATAGTTGTAACTCATAGTAATGAATAATTAGTATAACATAGTAACTAATAAATAGTTGCTGTCCGTTTCGGCTGTTGGATATCATACAGACTATTTTAACTTTCTGTACTGCTGCACGGAATAAAACAGTTGTATTCATGCCAAACCAGGTACTTAAAATTCTCAGCCATGAGATTCTCGGTCGCCCAACTCCTCTCTTTCCAAGTACTTTTCTCTGTAGTATGGACTGAAATAAGTAAAATCTCTGTTCATTTCTCATGAGATGTCCCAGATACTGAAGATTTTTTATCTTCACTGTGTTAATAACTTCTCTTTCTTTCTTCATCTTTCTAAGAACTTCAACATTAGTTATATGTGCTATCCATGAATTGCTCAGTATTCTACGGTAAAGCCACATTTCGAAACATTCCAATTTTTTAGTTGTGGCTGCAGTCAAAGTCCAAGATTCTACACTGTAGAAGATGACCGAGAATAGGTAGCAGCGTAAAAGTCACGTCATACTTACAGAATAAATCAGAACGCAAATAATCGAATTAAAAATAATAAAGACAAACAGAGAAACACATAACTAAACGAACAAAACTCAAATAGGTACATAGTATCTGCTGCACGTCAGTTCCTAAAACGAACATAGCTGCTAACTGAGCGTTTTGCCGGTTTATACACCGGCAACACATTCGGTGGACGAATGTGTCCTCCTCTCCGCAGTTTGTACAGTGACAACTACTACGAGCTCAATGACCGAACGCAGTAAAACATTCCCGATGTCTGAACCGGCAACACAAGCGGTACAAGTGCCCAGTAGTTCGAAAGCAATGTTACGCTTTTCTCCAAGTTTCCCTACTAATATTGTTCGGATTTAAAAGTATTCGGATAACTAAAATATTTATTCTGTGTTATAATTAATATTATTTTCTATTATTTCCAGTACTGTTGCCGCCGGCAACAGCGGTTACATGTAGGCTACACCACGCTACTGAATTAAATCACTATTAAAGAACAGCAAATAGAGAAAAATAAAAATCTCGTCAGTTAAATCATGAAAGACAGTCCGATTGCCCATCTACAGAGATTTATTCATTAATACGATTCTTAAAATTATTACTAATCGATCATCATCATCATCATCTTCACGGATTAAACCAAGGATGGTTTGTTCCGGTCTCTAAATGGCAAAGATTAGAGCTGGTCACTCCAGCGCTTCCACGGAGGTCCCACACCTCTCCGTCCCTTCGGCTTATTGTTCCATAGTTGTTTGGAGATGCGGCAGTCATCCATTCGGCAAAGATGTTCCCACCAATTCAGCCGATACTGGGCGATCCTGTCGAGTATGCTCAGAATATTCAGTCCCTGCCGTATATCTGTGTTTCTTCTATGATCATGGAGAGTATACCCTGTCACGTGCCTGGGAAATTCCATTTCAGCCGCTTGGATGCGATTGGCCTGGCCTTTCGTTAAAGTCCAATTCTCAGACCCATAAAGAAGTGTGGAAGGGCCATCATCTTGTAGAAATTTGGGCGTGTTGCTGACTTAGGCTGGTTCGCTTAACGGTCACGTTCATAAGGTTGAACTTATGCACCTTATTCACAACACCGTTGCTTGCATTATAAGACACAATGTAGCCCAGGTATTCAAAATTGCTAACTTGTTCCAGGACAGTGCCATCTATATCAATTTTTGCCCGTACAGGATCAGTTCCACGAAAAGCCATCACCTTGGTCTTAAGTGTGAATATTTCTCTCCAGAGTCTTTGCAGATTCGATCCAACAAATGTATACCCATCTCCAATCTGTTTTCAGAGTCCGACAAAATAGCCTGATCGTCCGCAAACAACAAAGTGTCAATTGTAGAGTGATCAATCTGAAAAGGACACACAAATGACGCAATATACTCATCACAAATTATAAGGCTTCGGACATTAGCCATCGCAAGTTAAAATTAAGAAACACGACGTGTCGACCTCTTTAGAATCAGAGGTTCTCTTCAGGCGAACAAGAAAGTATTACATAAATACATCTATCACTAACAAATAGATATCTTCAAAACTCCAAATCTTAGTGAAACAAATATAGTGCTAAATAATAATAATAATAATAATAATAATAATAATAATAATAATAATAATAATAATAATAATAATAATAATAAAAAAACAGTATTCACCATTCCAGCAAAGAAGGATTCCTCCTTCTTACGTTGCAACGACAGTCCGGTGAAATTTATTCGTTATGAATCTACATGTATGCATACGTTCCTTTAAATGTAAATTTTACAAAATTAGTTTCAGATAAAACTCGCATCTTTCGTTTATTCTATAATAGGGAAAGGCAAGCTATCAGAATATTTTCACTATAAACTCAACAGAGGATATTTAGGAAACGTAAAATAACGAATGCTGAAAAAAAATCAAAGTAATAAAACTAAGAAAGCAAAAATTAATAATTGCAATAAGTATAATATTAAAACTTGGAGCAGGTATTGTAAATGCTACTTGCGTTATCAGGGATGTGGATGTCATTGATTACTGCTATCGCTACGAATGATTGTTTCTATAATTTTGACCCACTCTTGTTATTCGTTCAGTAAAGTCATTGGAAGGATTCGTCACATGAAAAGCTGTCGTCGCTAATAATGAAAAGATGAGTCAACATCGTTTTATCAGAAATACTTACACATCTTACCTCTGAACATTGCCTGATTATTCTGACTGCGCTTTTGAACTTACCTGAAAAAGAATAAAATGGTTAGCAACACTCGTAGTTACGTGTGAAATGATACCAGTATACTACTACTACTACTACTACTACTACTACTACTACTACATACTAACTATTATTAGTTTTACATATGATTGCGATTCTTCTGATAGTTCCTATCCGTTTTGGATGTTGAATATCATTCAGACTATTTTAATTTTCTGTACCGCTGCACGGAATAAGTCAGTTGTACCTATGCCAAACCAGATCTTTAATTTCTCAGCTATGAGATTCTTGGTCGCCCAACTGTTTTCTTTCCAAGTACTTTTCCCTGTAGTATGGACTGCAATAAGTAAAATCTCTGTTCATTTCTCATGAGATGTCCCAGATACTGAAGATTTCTTATCTTCACTGTGTTAATAACTTCTCTTTCTTTCTTTATCTTTCTAAGAACTTCAACATTAGTTATAGGTGCTGTCCATGAAATTCTCAGTATTCTACAGTAAAGCCACATTCCAATTTTTTAGCTGTGGGTTCAGTCAAAGTCCAAGATTCTACACCGTAGAAGAGGACCGAGAATACGTAGCAATGTAAAAGTCTCATCTTTGTGTTTATTGTTAAATCGTGACTTTTGAATAAACTGCTCATTCTAGTGTACACTGCTCTTGCCTTTTCAATTCTGCACTTTATTTCTTGAGAGTGTTCCCATTGTTCATTGACTATAGTACCAAGTTATGTACATTGGCTTACACGTTCACTGGCTTTTGGTTTATATTAAGGGTGCAGTTTGTGAACTTGTTCTTAGATACAATCATTTGCTTCGTTTTATTAACATTGATGTCTAGACCATATCTACGGCTGCTTTCTGTCACTCTATTCATTAGTTGTTGCAGCCCCTCTAAGCTATCTGCGAATATGACGGTATCATCCGCATAACGTGTGTTAAAAATACGCTTAATCGAAATATTTATAAAGTATAGAAATTCTATTACGTACAAGAAAAAAACATTAACTATTATTGTAACACAATCAGTTTCGAGTGCTGAGCGGCATTGCAGGGTGGGAGTTAAATGGTGTGGGCAGATAAAAGTACCTCCGAGGGATACAATTAATTAATTCACACACATGCAAAATACTGAACCCGTTGACATTACAGTGAGCCTGGAGCAAATTGAACTGTTTAGCGAAACAGTAAAAACTACAAAAACACATTTTCATTTAATTTTGTTTTTTAACTTTCGTTTCCATATTATTACACAGCTGTACAATAAAAAGAAAAATAATTGAAAACCAACGGAGCACTTTAATAAGCACTGTTAAAAAATCTATATATTTTTAATTAAATATATTTCAATTAATACAATTTTAAACCGCTCACGTCTTTATTCCGTTCTTACTTCCATGTTCCGTAAGGATAATGCTGATTCTGATTGTACTGCCCTCAAAACATGAAGAAAAGTCATTTTCCGAAAAGTGTCTATGTCTATGTGTAGAATTTTTTCTATGGGGGAACGATAACTGCCGTAAATTATAACAGAATCAAATAATTTCTTTCATATGTTCCCGAGTTTTAGAGAACTCAAGGCATATTGATTTTGGTGAAGATCGGTTAAGGGGAAGGAGTTGTTTACCTGGAATGTTTTACGTTTTAACAAGAGTAATACACTTAATTTTGATAAATAAAGTATCCTGAAAAGAAGGTCATAATAATCCACTGTAGGAAGGTAGATGAAATATCTATAAATGAAAAGAGTAGTTGAAGGGGGGGGGGTAATTTTCTATAAATGAAAATGATAGTTGAAGGGGGGGGATAATTTTTTATATATGTAGGCCTACTACGTTATCGGCTACAAAGAAGTAGTCTGTTGTTAAAATTCCTTCCCGGGCTGTTTGGCCGTGATCCAGTGTTTTCTGCAAAACCAGTCGTTTCGGCAGTGCCATCGACTGCCATCATCAGTGAAAATCGAGTGCGCTAACATTACTGACCACAGTACTGTGGTTAAGGCAGTAGAAAGAAGTATTTTTTATCGAGATATTTTATTTCAAAAATGATTTTAAATATAAATCTTAGAACATGGAAGTCATGTATGGTTTTCCATACCGCTATTTATAATTCGTTGTGAGATCACTGTTTTTTCGTCAGTATACTTGGGCTACAGAAGAACGTCTGGCAATGGAGTCAGGCGGTAGTGACCACTACCCCGTTTGTCATGCCTTCGACAATTTAGTAATTTATTTGTTCGTGATGGGCGAGTCGTTGAAAGAGAACTTCACAATTTCACAGATATTTCAACGAATTATTTATTTTTGTTAACCAATGCAACATAATTTTACAGTTTTCCAATACTTTTAAATTCGTGTACTAATCTCTTTGTTTGGGTAAATCCCCTCCCGACAGCTTCCATCGTAATTTTTTTTTTGTCGTTTGACGTTTCGATCCCGGAATCTGGGGTCGTCCTCAGCAGCTGTGAGTGGCGGTTGAAAGACCTAACAACGCTAAGAAATCACCAATAGCTTAGAGAAGGGGATTTACCCATAAGAAATCACCCATCGCTTAGAGGTTTTAAAGAACGAAACTTTGTTTGATTTGGTTACCCTCTCAGAAGACCCAAAGGATAGGTTTTCGTCCCTCGAGTATCAGAAACACCGGGTGATTATTTTTGCGACTCATTTTGTTATAAAAAAGGACGTGTTTCTAGACTCAAGTGCGTGTTGTCAGGTTATTAAAATATTCAATTTAGTTGTTTCTATGATCTCTTTGAGAATAGCTTAATAGACTGAAACAATTGTCAGAGGAAAATAATAAACTAAAACTGTGAAGCTTACCAAGTAAGTGTTTGTATGTTTTTTTTTTAAACCTTATAAGTAATACGTTTAACCAAGTGCCCAACGAGTCATCAATCAATATCGTTGAAATAAATCTGTCTTCAACTTTAGGCGCTGGTGGTATTCTTGGTAACAAATACAAACACGAATGAATACAAATCTTCTTCTTCTTCTTCTTCTTCTTCTTCTTCTTCTTCTTCTTCTTCTTCTTCTTCTTCTTCTTCTTCTTCTTCTTCTTCTTCTATGGCGTCACAGTTCGAAGTCGAACCTTAGCCTCCATAATCATCCGCCTCCATTTTTCCCTGTCCTTGGCGATCGATGTCCATAGTTTTATTTTAAGTAAAGTATCGGGATCCCTCGCCACTGCGTCAATCCAGCGAGTCTTGGGTCTTCCGACAGGCCTTCTACCCTCGATCTGACTAAACAGTATTCCTAGGTATTCGGTTGCCTTCTATCCTAATGATGTGTCCTGCCCATTGCAATCTATGCAGTCGGATGGTGGTGGCCAGATCATTGTCTTTACATAGCTTGTATGGACGCATTCTCCACATCACATTGACTTGGATTGATCCATGTATTATCCTCAAAAATTTCCTTTCGAAAGTATTGGCTTACCACACGCACCACGGGTATATGCGGGGAGGGTACAAACCAGTCGTAAGACTGAAGGACTACGAAGTATTGGCTATGTTAGCGGCTCGTTTGTTCAGAGTCCAAGTCTCGCTGCCATATGTTATCGCCGGTCTAACCATAACTTTATCTAATGTGACCTTGGACTGGCGGTGGATATTCCTTGCCTTGAATATATGTAGTTGTGAACGAACCATATGCTCTATTTGGAACCTGTATCCGATTCCTTATTTCGTTTATTTCTTCATTATCTTCTCCCATCCAACATCTCAAATATTTAAACTGATTAACTATTCTCGGGTTTAGTGGTTCTGTAATAAACTCTGTCATGCCTGTGCTTAACTTGAAATAAATCTGTCTTCGATTTTAGATGTTTTTTTTAAATATGAAATTTCTTTAATAACAACCAGAAACACGAATTAATACAAAAACAAGACTTAAATTTACTTGTAAACTTTTTCTTTCCTTGTAACCATCTTCTTCTATACAGCCAGTAGTTACGACAGGAACGAGACAGTCAGTCGAATTCGTTGTACTCCGTTGCGTGCTTCCACTTCCTGTTCACAGATTATGTAAACAAATACAGAGTTCGTTACTAGTGCTGCCACGCAATCCTCTCCTCGTCACTCTACTGTAAATTTGTCGCTTACTCGTCGCGGCGGTGTGCATGAAAAAATTACCAAATATAAAAATTGCAATTTTTTTTTACTTATTCAACAGTTCTTGTAATTTCCATGAATACTTCGCACAACTTAAAAATTCTTTAGTTTAAATGGTTTAGTTAATTTATTTATGTTTTAAGCGGAATAAAATATTAATCACAGAGAGAAATGACTGCGCAGGGATATAAAGCTCTTTTTATTTAACCAGAATTAAATTAACAGAGGTACTCAACTCTATACAAAGAACCTTAACGCTTGTGACGGCATGCGCGTCTCTATTAAACGTATATATATCAAACTTCTGTGAAAGTACTCATAGTACAAGGAAAAGCCACTAATTTTATAACGATGAAAACAGTTCGTTGATGAAAACAATGTATGTATCATAATAGTATTGATATGTTGATACGATATATGTTTGTATATCAAGCGGCTAACGAACACAGGGACCGAGTATCACCCGGGATAAGGTGATCCCTTCTATCAAGTGTCAGTGGCCTCCTTGGAGGGGAGATCACCGGATAGGCCTAGATGACAGGGCACCCTATTGTCCTAGGGGTGAAAAATAACTTCTAAAGGCGGAGGAACGGTATACGTAAACGGCATAGGATGCAGAAGGCAAGGGGAAACCACAGCATTAAAGGTCTGTTTAAGATATCCCTAGTATCAGCAGCTCTACGATAGATGCTTCTCTTGTATACCTGATGCTATAGAAGAATATTCAAGATAAGCTGGCGGGAGAAGATGACGAATGATGAAGCTTTAGAAGAGCTCAGAAGGAGAAGAGCTTTCTACGAAATTTTAAAGGCAGAAGAGCTAAGTTTATAGGGCATATACTACGACACAATGGGTTGGTTAAGAGAATAACAGAAGGAACAATTGAAGGGAAGAATCACAGAGGACGACCCCGTTTAGACTACATGAAACAGCTTATGGTCGATATGAACTGCACATCATATTGTGAGTTGAAAAGAAAAGCAGAGAAGCATGAAGAATGGCGAGCTGCTGCCAACCAGCCTATGGGCTGCTAACCTAGATGAGAGAGAGAGTATGATAATAAACGGACACACGCACGCGCGCGCGCACGCACACACACATACACACACACTTTATTTATTTGTATATGCAAGATGTTATTATATAAATATAATATTTATAATATGCAAAACAGCCAGAGCCGGATTATAAATGGTCTAATAACAGATTGCAATTGCTTTCATTAGACGACAAATTCAATCAGTCATATCTTAGACAATATTTAGTTTGTGTGTGATATATTATGAGAGGTGTGATATAACACATGAGAAAGATAAAGATATTTAACTGAGACGAACATATATCAAAGAGTATATGGCAATATACGAAGAAAGGTAACAAGATTAAGAAAAGCAGATGACGTTTCACAGCAGAAACTAAAACCAAAATATTTAAAAACTTTGTTAGAAGTATCGTGACTTACGGCTCAGAAGTTTGGACTACGAATAAACACACGAGAGCAAAATTAATGACAGCAGAGATGGACTGTTAGAGACGTTCGGCAAGAGTATCCAGACGTGAGAAAATGAGAAATGAAGTCATTAAGGACAGAATGAATGTGAAAAATTCAATTGTCGATTTTATACAAACAAACAAATTACAATGGTATGAACACAAGGAAATAATGGGCCAGGAAAGATTGCCAAGGAGAGTTATGCAAAGGACCCCACCATGAAGAAGGACAAGAAGAAGACCACCTATCACCTGGATAGAAGATATTCAGACTATATTGAGGGGTCGAGAAATTGAAAAAGATCTTTGGATGGACAAGCACCAGTGGAAGGTGAGAATTCAATCAATTCTGTAATCTTTGGTTCCGGAAAATGTGTAAACATTGTAAAACCGTAATAATAATAATGAAACTAAAAATAGATGAAGTTTTGTAAGGTGATAAAGTCTATAGAATCCTCAGATAAAATTTTCCGGCCAGTAAAACGTTGGACAAGATTCGAGTGGTATAACATACAACGGTATAAGAATATAATTAGGAATACAATCGATAACAGAGGTAGCAGCAGGCCATACAGAATGATGGAGGAACCTTGTTAAGCGCATGTCCCCAGACAGAATACCGAAGAAGACTGTGAAGTAAAGGTCTTTAGGAAGGCGAAGAAGAAGGACGTGTGATGACTGTTGGCCCAAAACGTTGTAGGAAAGAACGTGGAAAGAATATATCCACGAAGAAATGGTAAAAGAGGTTTCCAACAAGAAGAGTGGGAAAATAGAAACCCATGGCTAGCAGGATAGGAGGGACTGCAGTATACTGACGTATGGATGGATGAGCATTTTGCTAGGTAACCTTCTTCTCTCCATTCTTTCTACGCGTTATTTCATTTACACGTTTATTTTCTTCTGTTGTCTATGACAGGGGTCTCCAAACTTTTTAACTTGAGGGCCGAATTGAAAAATCTTGGAAGTCAGGCGGGCCAACAACATATATATTATAACTCTACTTCTATGCGTTATTGTTATGTCGTGTTGTGTGTGAGTACCCACCTGCTGTCTGATCTTGCAGATTCTTCCGACTAGGGCGTGTGGATTTTGGATTTGAAGTTCGCAAGCTAGTAATCTCAAATTTATTACAACAACACACAAAATAGGTTACTTTAAAGGGGGAGAGTTTTGTGAGACTGGTAGGCTTTATCGTACAACAATAAAACACTGTTATATGGGGTAATAAAACGTTGTTTATTACACCAACAACACACAAGAATAGAATGGTTATTATTTTATGATTTTCTTATAGTCTAAACAATGAATCAATGTTTTTCAATTGGTCAATAGTTGAAAGAAACTGAACTCGTTCTTTGGCGAGTTAATTGCAATTTAAATTTTACTTTATTAATTGATTTGAATTTAATTAAATTTATTTAATTAATTTGAATCTAAGTGTTCATGAAACAAAATATAAAACTCTGAAATTAATTAGAATAATTAATTAAAATAAATTAGACGTGACAGTCTACTTCACGTTATTTCATTTCTAGTGATTCTACTTCTGATCTACTGCAGTATGATCTAAGATTAGATTGTCAGTTAAGATTTGTATAGCGCTTTTATACTACTTCTATTTCTTAACTATAACTTACTAAAGCCTTAAACTGCTATACAGATTATCACAACGAATTTACTTTTTAATTACTAGAGTCTTTGCTTTTTGTTTGGCACCTGAATTATTTGAATTACAATGTTTTAATTGAAAAATAGAAAATTTGATCTGAAAAATAAATAAGTGGATTTTGCTTTCCTGTTACTGAAGAGGATGTCGTCCCGATTTGTCCCTCGTCGATTCGAGTCCTTGGTTAGAGAAAGTAATCTGCTTAGAACTGCTGGATTCGGTCGTGGAGTTCAAAATTCGGCAACACTCTGCTTCCTTGCTGTTTGTGAATATTTTAACGTCTGCTGCTGTCTGCTGGAACTGCTTCCTGTCCCTCGTCGATTCGCACGTTGCACGTCAGCGTGTGTGTGTGTGTGCTTCGTTCGGGTGGTCGCTCTGCTCATCAGCTGTTCACCAATAATTTAGACGGCCTCTCTGCTGTATTCTTGAAGTCTGGTCTTGAAGTCGGGTGGATCTCTTGCGTGCTTATGACTAACTGGTAGTACACAATAAGCTTAGTTGATGTACTGAAGAGTATCTCGCCTTTACGCAACAATTACGAGCTATACAGATGATCTGTACTTAGTGTGTTCGTAATTGCGTGTGTGTTGACCACGTAGAGTCTTCTTGTTGATCTTCACCACTTTGGTTACTAGACGATCGAAGGACTACGTCTTAACTTCGTGAGTACTGACAGAAGAGTGATCTTTCAACCAGAAAACACCGCACTGGCCGGGGCTCGCGTGAAATGATTTCATTGGCTGCCACACTCTCCCTACCACATAAAATTTTGAATTCCCTTGGTCCGTGAGAATGAAGTTAGGTTCCCACAGACGGAGAATAGAATATTATTATCTAATATAATTATCCGGCGGAACCAATTTGCCGCTGCGGATATCCTGTGCTTATTTAATTTTGCAATAACTTGGTTGCAAACCAAGTTGTGTGAAATCTAAAATATACAATCTGTCAGAAATTATTATCTTTATAACATACTAAAATCTCATTACTGTAACTCTATTTTTACAGAAGTTATTCAATTATTTTAATTAACTCTTTCATTTGTTAATTATATTGCATCAAATTTGCACACGTCATTATTAATATCTCGGCAAACATTTTGGCTATATTGGATTTCGCCTTTATTTACTAGTTTCCGAGATATTAATAATTAACAGTTTGGGTGTGGTCGCTTCCTTGTACAGCGAACTGATTACATAATGACCACGTGTGCGTTGCTTTTCAAAGCATTATTTTCAATGCTCTACATTCAAATGGAGTTTTGACTGTTACTTTTATTTAAATGTGCTTTCAGTATGCGGTAAACATATAACCCCAAATAGTTAATATTTGGTGCTGTTATAATATATATATATATATATATATATATAATATTTAATTTTTATAATGAATTTACCTCAAGATATTTCTTTCCTTATTAGGAACATGTTTCGGGCATTGTATACCCATCCTCAGCCTTCCAGATTTTGTGTCTGGTGAAGTACATGTGTGTTGACTGGTTGTTATTGTGGCTTCCACATGAACCAGTAAACACACATGTACTTCACCAGACACAAAATCCGGAAGGCTGAGGATGGGTACACAATGGTACCCGAAACATGTTCCTAATAAGGAAAGAAATATCTTGAGGTAAATTCATTATAAAAATTAAATATAATATATACATCAAGAAACGGACTACATCAACCAAAAAGTGTTTGAATATACATATATATATATATAGTAAACTTTTTTTTAAGTTTACGATATAATCAAGTCAATAAAATAGGTATTTAAATAACAATTAAGCAGACTTATCCAAAGGAAACAAATTCATTTATTCAAAATAATGTAAATAAAAGTAAGGAAAAAATAACATACAAAGATAAATTCAAAATTACGACTAAAACCTGGGCTGTGCGGCCGTGCGAGCTTCAGACAAAAGTTAACATTCAAAGATATTTCTTATGTACTACTTTTTCAATTTCTTATGTACGCATGGAATGTCTGTCCATTTTGGGTCAAATTTTGATGCTACTATCACTAGAATGGATTTCAAGTGTTCGTCTGACAAGTTAGCCCTGTACTTTGGTTTTACAAAGTTCATTTTTGAAAAGCGTGATTCATTCAAGGCAGCCAGACGAACAAGCACATTAACAACATAAATGTTTTAAACTTGTACAAAATATTATAACATTTTTTTAATGAACTTATTTCTTGTTTAGTAGTTAGTAACATTTTATAATATTTGAAGTATTTTGACGATCTATTTAAAGACTGTACGCAACATCGGCCGGGTTATCGCGGGCCTGACAATGACCCTTCGCGGGCCGCATCCGGCCCGCGGGCCGTAGTTTGGAGACCCCTGGTCTATGACATCATCATCGCCATCATCATCGTGATCATCACTCCAAGGACTAGGCCTTAGACCTGTTCCGGAACCCATCTCCTTCTCGGTCTACCGACATCTCTCTTCCCAGTAGTGTGATAACCCAAGGCAGCCACAGATAGACGGATTATCAGGCATGCAATTCAAGTGTTCACACAATCTCCTTCTCAGGTCTTCAATCTTCTGGTGCAATGATACAATGTTTAAATCGCGTCTAATATCCTCGTTCCTTCTCCGATCTAAGAGAGAACAACCTTGCGTCCCTCGCTCTGTATGACGGTGGTTGGCGTGTGGATCCTTGGCCTACTGTTGCCTCTCCCCCATTGTAATACTTCCGCCCGGGCTCGACAGCAGCTAATTGCCGCGTGAGTCACCTCACTGTGTCTCCAGTATGAAACAATTTTTTTTTTTGCCCCGCCCAACACTGCTAAAATGTTGTTATATTTGAAATCAGCGAAATAATACGATGAAAATTACACCAAACACGACTAAAAAATATTGAATTTTAAGGTGTTTCAAGCTAAAAGCTCAACAACTATTTTAATACACATCTTCAGTGCATAGTGCTCAAAGAATAAATTTAAATGAAAAATACGAATACTTGTTTAATTGCTTTGTTTGATTCTTTGATTGAAAAAGAACACACATAATATTTCGTGTTTAAGCGTTGGTAGTGGACAGAGAACTTCCTGCTCATTTCCTATAATGGGGTTGCTATGAGTCATCTCGTGACTAGTGCTGCTTGGTATTTATGACTCAGCCTCATCCCTTCTTCAGTTGATCACAAACAGTTGAATAGTTTAGTGTCTACTGCTAGTCGCTACTGTCGATCGTGAGTTTACGGAGTATTAGTTTAATTAGTTGAATATTATAAGGTTACATTTTGTTAAGTTAAGTATTTAAAGTTTTATTAGTGTTTTTTAATTTTTTTATCGAGATGTCTTCATCTAGCAAACGTGGTAAAGTGTATCATTCTCAAGCTAGAACAATAATCGCGTCGGTTATGCAGTACTTTGAACAGGAGCGTGACAATAAAGGCCCGTTAATTGATATAAAAAAATTGTGTGAGAGAGTTGCGGCAGCGTATCAAGTGTCTCTACGCACCATTACTAGAATAAAAAGTGAACTTAAGGAGTGTAAGAACGATAGCTTTGTTATAAGCGAAGATAATGAAAATGGCGATGTGCTCCCAGATGCAGTGAACACGAAAAATGCTAGTGTGCTCCACACGCCAAAAATAAAAAAACCTCTCCCATGCCCAGTGACTTATATTGATGATTTTGACAAATCTGCCATCCGACGCAATGTTGTAGATTATTATAGACGCAAGGAAGTGCCGACTCTCTGAAAATTACAAGCGTCTCTCAAAGATGCGGGACTATACAAGGGATGCTTGCAGCCTCTGTCTAACGTATTAAAGAATATTGGTTTCAAATAGAAAAGGTTCGATAAAAGAAAGGTACTTATGGAGAACCCATCGGTTGCTTTATCAAGATGCCGGTTTTTGAAGAAAATTCGTAATGTGGACATTAAAAACCTGGTGCTTTTAGATGAAACAAGGATTAATAGTAATATCTCCAAAGATGTTGGATGGACCGACGGCAGTGTTAGCTCTACTATGGGTGCACCTCTAGTCAAAGGACAGCGACTCATAATCTGCCACGCAGGTGGCGTCAACGGATGGATAAATGCACCCCCGCTGATTTTCAAATCTAAGAAAACGGTTGACTACCATGAGGAAATGAATTCTGAGATATTTGAGTGCTGGATTTTTGAAGTGTTGCTTCCTTCACTACCACCCGGTTCAACAATAGTGATGGACAACTCTCCTTACCACTCAAGAGTAAACAACTCGGCTCCAACCTCATCCTCAAGGAAAGGAGAAATGGCAGATTGGCTAACCTCACGAGGAGTTCGTATCACGGACGACATGCGTAAGCCCGAACTGTATAATCTCGTCAAGCTACACAAACCCCAACTGACTTCTTATGTCATTGACAAGAAAGCGTCTGAGCTTGGATTTCGCGTTATTCGGCTTCCACCTTATCATTGTAATTACAATGCTATTGAAAAGGTCTGGGCTCACTTGAAAAATTACGTCAAACAGCGCAACACAACATTCAAACTGGACGATGTGGAAAATTTGTTTTTTGAAGCTGTAAACTCCTACCAAGCAGATTCGTGGAAAACTGCGTTAAACACGTAAAGAAAGAAATGGATGATGATTGGCTGAGTGAAGGACTTGATGACCGCAGTGTCCAGGAAATGATCATCAACTTGGCTCCAGGAGATTCAGATGATGATGACAGTGACTGGAACTCTGACGAGGAAGAAGACTTGGGAACATCTCCATTGGAATAGCTGTTTTAATGAGAGTAAGTAGACTTTGTATATTTATTTAGTGTTTTAATTGTTTTTTTTTTGCCTTATATTTCAAAGGTCAAAATGTTTGAGAAACGTTGTATCAAAAGATATAAAAATATATTACTATCTAAAAAAATATTATCAAAGTAGGGTATTATTATGAGCTCATAATAGTAAAAAAAGATTAGTAGAAAAAAATTTAATTTCATAAGCTAAGTCATAACGGGTCTTATTTACAAATAATTATTTTCAGAAAAACGTTAGCAAATGTTTGTTTTTTTTCATAGGTTATCTGGTGACTCGGATCGATTGCGTTTACCAGCATCAACTTTGACCTGCTTTATTACAATCGCTAGCATAAGTCATTGTAAATATGTAAAGTTATTGTAAATTAAATAACACAAATAAAGTCATTGTAATTATTCAGTCATTGTTACTTTATAACGCCCAATTTTTAATATTCCTTAGTCGTGTTTGGTGTCACTTTCATCATATTATTTCGCTGATTTTAAATATAACAAAATTTTACCAGTATTGGGCGAGGCAAAAAAAAAAAATTGTGTCATACTGGACGCACAGTGAGGTGACTCACGCGGCAATTAGCTGCTGTCGAGCCCGGGTGGAAGTATTACAATGGGGGAGAGGCAACAGGTGGGCCAAGGGTCCACACGCCAACCACCGTCATACAGAGCACGGGTAACGGCTGCCTGAATCCTCTGCACGTCCCTTTTTACTAGTACGTCGTTGTCTGACTAGCATACAGATTTGTGGGGACAGCCACAGTTTTGTAAAATTTCATTCGGGTATCCTCCCCTGTTTTATTTTTCAAGTACCTATGAATTGTTCCATAGATGCGTTTAAATTTTGTTAGCTTACTATTCTAAAACCGAGACACAAATATGACACAACTTGTAATTATTTGTCGGTTAACAATAGAAGGAAGATAAGTAATATGTATTACCAATCTAGTCAGTATTAGTAAAGCAATGTTTGTAACGTTTTATTTTTTTAAAGTAGGCTATAGTTCTATTTTATAAATTAAAAGTATAGACTACGAAACTCATTTAAAACGACTCATCTACAAAAGTTTATCTTTGTACGGTAAATGAAAGCCATATTCACGGCGCTCGTTCATTCGCTTTCGAGGCAGACGTCATTACACTATACAAACCGAGAGTTATTACTGCATACGCTCTGACCGTTCTCATACAAATTCTCTGTACAGTTGTATGCACATTAAATACACTAAATTGTCAAAACGCCGTAATAAACATGTTTCAGAATAACAGTAGGTTATTGGTTGAGTCTTTTTATACAAATCATTATTATAATATTCGCTTACTTTTTACTTCCTCGTTCCGTAAGGAAATGGAAGTATGGTGATGGCGAAAAAAAATCGTGTTCGAAATAAAGACTGATTCTGATTGTACTACCCTCAAAACATGGAGAAAAGTCAGTTTCCGAAAAGTGTGTGTGTGTGTGTGTGTGTGTGTGTGTGTGTGTGTGTGTGTGTGTGTGTGTGTGTGTGTGTGTGTGTGTGTGTGTGTGTGTGTGTGTGTGTGTGTGTGTGTGTGTGTGTGTGTGTGTGTGTGTGTGTGTGTGTGTGTGTGTGTGTGTGTGTGTGTGTGTGTGTGTGTGTGTGTGTGTGTGAAAGAGAGAGAGAGAGGGTCTGTGAGTAGATTTTTTTATGGCGAACGATAACTGCCACAAATTCAAACAGAATCAAATAATTTTTTGCTCATGTGCTCGAGTTGTAGAGGACTCAACGCCTGTTGATTTTGGTGAAGATCGGTTAAGTGGGAGGTGTAGTTTATCTGCAACCTTTTACGTTTTAACAAGAGTAAAGTACTTCATTTTGACAAATAAAGTATCCTGAAAAGAAGGTCATAATAATCCACTGTAGAAAAGTAGATGAAATATCTATAAATGGGATGTTGAATTGTTGAATGGGAACAGGGTAATTTCCTATAAATGAAAAGGGAAGTTGAAGAGGGAGGGGGTAATTTTTATACATATAGTACGTTATCGGGAACAAAGAAGTAGTTTCTATGAAAATATTTCATTTCAATTTGGCAAAATTCAATTTTTTTTTTAAACTTATCGAATCGAATTCAAGTAAATGATTTTATATATAAAATGTGCAGTTACACATATGGCACATATGCAGTACACAAATTGTAGTATTTACTCAAAGCGATTACTGTACAGATTACTGTATCAATGGGCAAGCTTGAACTAATGTTAGCTGTAAGTACAACAGTTGTATCAACACGAAGTATTAGTAACTACGTTTCACTAAACATTATAACTGTGTTTGCTGAGTTCTGCTGCTGTGAGTACACACGACATCAGTGCCTCAGTGTTTATCAACGATCGTCAAATCGAACACAATCCGTAATTTCAGCCACAGTATTGCCGTATTACTGGTTAACTATTTCATACAGCTTTCCAGTTAGCAAGCCGCTAAAGTCCAGTTGTTACGTCACGATCGTAGTTTGTATGTGCCGAACATTAGGCTATGTTTGTTCTTACTGATATTGCCTCGCCCCCCCCCGCACAAGTTTAAAGTTACACTCATTTAAAACTCATAACGAACACGGTGAAGGACTTATCTTTGCTCTAATGCATGAGAATTATTTACCTTCTGCTTAGTAGAGTTTAGTTGTGTAGCTTTTATTCCATGTGTTCATATCCGTGCAAGTGCAGATTATTCGTGAATATCTTGCGAACTAGTAAAATGAACTAGAACTATCTTGGTGGTCTAAACCAGTGGTCGGAAAACGTTTTCGTAAACGGGCCAGGCATTCAGGCGCGGATCCACGGAGGAGGGAATGGAGAAAATGTCCCCCTACAAATGGTCAAATCAGACGAACTTATTTCGTTGTTTTGTGATTGTAAATATGACAACATAACATTCATATCACGTTATCTAAGTTCATAGTTTTTCTTAAAAACTTACATTTTACAGGGTCCGGGACAGAAACCTGACGATTTTAGTAGTTGTGTGGAGTGTAACATGAAGCGCTGTGATCGACCTTGTGCTCATGTGTTCGACAGCTCAAAGCATCTCACTCGCCATGGAGCGCTGGTTGGCAAAACATCGCGCGCTCGTAGTGGAAACGTTTTTTAAAAACAATGAAGCAGTGATTGTTATGCAGCGCGCTTTTCACAGTCATTTCAACATTCATCGAAATGACCGTGTTCCAAGCCGCAATACTATACTGTTGCGGATAGCGAATTTCGGGAAACGGCTTGTGGCATAAAGAAGAGACCACCAGGGAAACAGCGTACTGTTCTGTTCGAACCCCGGGGAATGTTGAACGCGTGCATCACGCTGTTCTTAGCAGTCCTCGGCGATCGGCATTAAAACACGTAAGTGCCCTAGGGATTTCGGATAGCTCCGTACGCAGAATTTTGCATTTGGACCTCGACTGTCATCCCTACAAACTTGTTATAGTGCATGAAATGAATGCCCAGAATAAGAGAATTTGTACGCGTTGTTGCCATAAACTTCAGAACATTGTGAATGACCAAGTGCTAAACAATCTGCTCATGACCGATGAGGACAATTTCCATCTATGTGGTTATGTCAATACGCAGAGCTGCCGGTACTGGGCGTTGCAGAATCCTCAAGAGCTGTTTGAACGATCGTTATGCAGCGAGAAGGTTGTTGTGTGGTGTCGCTTAACGTCTTCCGGGATAATTGGCTCCTACTTTTTCGAAGAAGAATAGGGGACTGCAGTGACTGTAAATTCACAATTTTACTTTCACATGCTTATAACATTTCTTGTACATGAATTACGGTAACGTGGCATTGCATTGGAAACCACGTGGTTCCAGCAGGATGGGCCAACTGCTCACAATGCAAGGGCCTCCATGAATAAATTGAGAGAGATGTTTCGAGTCCGAGTGATCTCACACTGAGGGGACATCAATGGCCTCTAAAATCGCCCGACCTCAACGCTTGCGATTACTTTCTATGGGGGGTATCTCAAGAGTAGGGTGTACCTGGACCGGCTGAGGACAATCGTGGATTTGATGCGGAATATTCGGACAGAAGTGGTGGCAATCTCTCCACACGTTCTGCGGCGCGTAATGCGCAGTTTACCATTACGGCTTCAAGAATGTGTTGAAAGTGAGGGACACCATCTGAAGAATGTGATTTTCAAAAACTAATTTACATAAGTAAAATGCTTTGAGATGTACTTTAGTTCTGAAATAAAATATAGTTTACAAACCATTTATTCTGGTCATAATTTCACTTAGAAAACCGTAAGATTTCTCTGCCGCACGCTGCATTTTAAATTCTAACTATACCTTAACTTATCACCACGTTAATTTTTGTTTGATACATAATTTAAATGAGCGGTGTGTACATTAAGCTGTAGGTGAATGTTATTAAAAACGATTAGAATTCCGCACTATTCCAACACATTAATCACTTTCCGCAAATCCGTAACAACCACTTGATCCGCACTCTACAATAACGCCAGGTGTAACTAACTAAGCCGGCCGTAGACGCTTATATAGATTTCGCAGATGTTCCAGAATAATTTTACACACTCCTGGCCGCTTGCCAACATAATTTGCGTAATTACAAGTATACCATGAGACTGAACTCTGTGTCTCCGATGGAGAGGATAAAGTGTGTGTGTGTGTGTGTGTGTGTGTGTGTGTGTGTTGGTATCGTTTGTTTGTCAAAGCCAATGATTCATCAGCCCTGTTAACACTGCAAACTGGCATCCATCACAAAGACAGACTACACAGTTTGTAATATTATTATTGCAGTCCGCTTTTTACCGTTGCGGTAGTACTGTCTGGCCGTGACTGGATGCTCGAGGCTGCTCTCCCCCACTACGCGGCCGCTTGTAAGCGAGGTAGGGTGAAATATGTGTACTAGCCGTTTGGTTTACCCCCACTTAGCCTACCATAGTACCCGGCCATGCTTCTCCCACCTTACACAATGCTCGATCATCGAATTGCGGCCAGACAGTAAGTGCGTTTAAATACTACGTATTATTGACGTTGTGTTTACAACTTAGTACTTTTTAAGAAGTACTTTAAATTGTAAGTCATGTATTACATTTGGAAGTGTTAAGCTATGTGAAATTAAAATTAGAATTTAATAATAATAATAATATTTTACAGTGTCAATTCTTGTACAACTCATAGCGCCACAGTTATCTGGCTTTAATGCTCAATGAGAGGAAAGTGAGCGTTGAGTGAGTTTTGATAATATAATGTGAATCGGTACTTCTCAGTAATCATTGATTGTTTAACGCAACTGCGCGTCCGCATGTCTACGCTCTCTCTCTCTCTCTCTCTCTCTCTCTCTCTCCCTGCCTGCGTTCCTCTCAAAGACTTGGAGCTCAGTCTACTAAAACAGTCTAGAGTGTTACTAGACTTCACAACCTTAACAGAGACGCTGCATCTGCTCAGCTAGCCGAGAATCGTGTAGGACGACACTCAAGATTTTTCGGGTAGCTTTACGTAACAATATGAAGAAATCAAAGTGATTATTCTCATCTCAATATTACCGTACCTGTGTCATACTTACTATTTCTTTTTCTTCTGCCATTCATTATTAGGTAAAAGACAGATATGGTTCTATAGGTTTTATGTCACTTTTATTTCTTCCTGGGCCTACAACGGCCAAATACGTAATTGTTATCACACAAAAATGAACGTACAAACACAGATATGATTTTATACTTGTATGTTAATAAATTTACTGTCTTGGATTTTGTTGTCCATGACGTGTCCGTTGATTAACAAAAGAGTACACTCCACCTCCGAATCCATCTTTGTAAACCACTTCACTGAAGCAAACCACACATACACAAACATAAACAGCAGCATGGATATTCTACACACACTTACACACAAAAGGCCGAACACTAGACACTCTTGAACAACTAAAAATATACAATCACACTAAAACACACAAAGACGACATCCTAAACGAACAGACAGAATTCAATTCATATTATTCGAACATATCACACCGCACACACACAACATCAATCTTTCAAACGACGGCGCCGTCACCAAGAAAAAGATGGAGAGCATTTCTAGTGGCAGCCTCTGACGAAGCTTTGTAATAAGTGAAAATTGGTTCAGGCTATAAGGTAAAACTTTTACATGTTTACCAATAAAAAAACTTGGTAAATTTACTGTGTTGATAAGAACGCAGTGTATTTTTATTTGCACTCATTTCAATCATTTATACTGTAGACCATAAAGAATGGTCCAACTTTTCATATCCCCCCCCCCGAAAGTCAACTCTTCCCCCCCCCCGCAAATTGGTTGTTTGATCCGTCCCTGCACACATTAGATACTTTTAGGCTTAGTAAGACAACTGGTAAAAATAGTGTATGAATCAATCTTAAAAGTATATCATAATTTTAAGTAGCCTACTTGGTTACAAAACGTTTTTCAAATCCTTTGCTAACGTAGTTTAAAGTACATTGCATCAAGTACGTTACTTAATGAAAACATAGTTACGAGTTAAATTAAATGAAAGCAATTGTTGCACGGCAATAGGGTGTTCAATTTAATTAATTAAATTATGAACACACAAATTATATGGACTAATTATTTTAATAGTCACAACAGTGGAATGCTTTATCCATTAAATGTTTCGTAATAAATTGATTTCAACATTTTAAAACTACAAAAGCGATTAACTCGCGAGCCGTATAGAATCAAATGGGGGAGGCACTGATTTGGCCAACACCTGATACAGATATAAATTACCTCATATTGTGTATCACATACCTTAATCATTTCTTTTTAACTTACGTAAAAAACATAAAATTAATGCCTTTAATTAATTAGTTGGTTAGTATATTAATTAGTTGTGTAGAATCATCGTTATATACTTGTTGCTCCTCTTCTCTCTACCCTTATGAAAAACCTATATTTAAAAGCTACTATGCTCTTTTACAATAATTTTTCGCTATAATTTGTAAATTATTATTTGTAAATTATATGCAAATTATTTGTAAATAAGTTCTTTGCCAGTTACCGAATCGTTACTACATTGAAGAGGCCATAACGTCTGTTCGCAGACACAGGAATGCACCACGGCCTAATAGACCGGAGACCGGTCAGTTACTTCCTAACACAGTTGACGTCGGCCTTGAAAGCCTTACAAAGTTAATACCTATTCATTTCCATAAAAATGCTCGTGTATTGTTTAACAATACTGCTAGATACGTTGAACAATTACAAATACAGATTTTGTTGCTTTCCCTATGAAATGTAGCAATAAAGTCGAAATCAACAATTGTGGTAGGAATTAATTTTGTTACTGAAAAACAACACAATTAACAACAATTAAAAAGTCTCCATAACAGTACACTTTATGGACAATGTTGATCTTGTGACATCGATGTATTTCATAGTCATAGGACATCCATACCCAATGTTACCAACTGTGTCAGCCAAAATACTGATTTATAGCGAAGGTGCTACATATGCGTGTTATCATGTAGAAAAATAATATGATAAAAGAATGAGGAAAATAAAAATACAAAGGAGACAAATTGGGATGACGAGAATAAAGTAAAAGAAAAACATGAACAGTTTCCAGACCTTACTCATTACAGTTTCCAGGCTGCATCGGATATTGACGACATTTGAAAGCATGGAAATCCAGAGTGACTTTCAAATCCAGATTGATTAACAAATCAATTTGTATGGGTTCCCTGCTATATGCGGACGACATAGTTCTTATTCAAGAAAATGAGGATGATTTACAAAGAGCTATGTTTCAGATACAAGAAGTGGTAAGAGAGTACTCACTGACAACTTCAGTAAGAAAGACCAACACCATGGCCTTTAAAGGTAAATATCCAGTGAGGACTAAGATAGTTATAAACAACAGCACTTTAGAACAAACAAGTGAGCCATTTCAAATATCTCGGCTGTGCAGTATGCTAAACTTGTGTTGCTACCACTACTACTCACTAGTGTAAGTGTAAGAGTATTAGTCTACTAGCAAGAAGTGTAAGTGAGTATTAGTGGTAGCAACACAAGTTTAGCAAAACTTAGACTTTACCACTAAATTGTATTTATCGTTTAAAAGCATTTAAGAACAAGTGAGCCGTTTCAAATATCTCGGCTATGCAGTAGGCTATGAATCTGAATATGATATAAGAGAGAAGATAAATAAATTTAGGTATATTTGTGGTATGATCATAGAAATCTTAGAAATTAAACAAGACACAGCACAGTGATTAAATTTTATAAGACAATTGCAATACCCACATTGATTTATGCGAGTGAGGCGTGGGTCATGACAAAAAAGAATGCGGTAAGATTCAGAGTGCTGAAATGCAGTTTCTTCGAAATACTTTAAATTATACATTGCAAGATAGAATAAGAAATGAGGATATCAGAGCTGAACTAGAAGTAAAGAACATAAATGAAATTATTTCAATTTACAGAAGGCAATGGTGGGATCATCTGCAAAGGATGACAGAGGATCGATTGCCGAAAGCGGCACTGAACTATAAAGCCATTGGTAGAAGAGACATGAGTCGTCCGAATATGAGCTGGGTGCCGAAACAGGTTTATATAAAATAACCCTTGAAGAGAAGAAGAAAAACAAAAACGAAGACAATCAGAAGAGAGTGGGACACATTTAATTTATTTTTAGTGATAACAAAAGAATTGTTGTAATAACAAAAGAATTTATTAGTCTGTAATAACGAGAGCACGAAACCTCTCGTTATTAACAACTGTTTTAATACGAAGACTGTTTATGTATAGTTACAGACAAAACATAACGTCAGTTCCTGGAGCGAGCGAGCTGTCGGTGGAGTGAGGCGAATGGACTGAGGCGAGGACGTCATGATTTGTCTGCAAGTATATATACTGAGAAAAAGATATTCCGTAAATTTTAATTTTAATTTAATTGTAATAGTATTTTTATCATTCTCATAAACATTGGAGCTAAATATTTTCATACAACTGTATGAAAATAACAACTGTTTTAATACGAAAACTGTTTATGTATATACTGAGAAAAAGATATTCTGTAAATTTTAATTTTAATTTAATTGTAATAGTATTTTTATCATTCTCATAAACATTGGAGCTAAATATTTTCTTAAGAATACTATTTACGCGTTTTGCAGCATAAATTAAATGGGCCAGTACAGTACTTCTTTCCGCAGTCATTACAACATCCCTTCAGGCGTTCAGAGAAAAACTAGCACGTAAACTCATCGTATTCATGTCCACCGGATATTCATTTTCACGAATTAAGTTATTCAAGTATTTAATTATAAACGCTATGACAGTGATTTATTTTGAATTTAAGTTCAAAACAAACAATGAGTCATAAGGTAGCCTGGAAAGTTAAATATAAATTTTATAGCTCCGTTATGATTAGCTGAGCTTTGATTGGACAGCGTACTGCGTCGCGACGCGTCCTCTCCTTATCTTGCTCTCTCTCTTCCCCTCACTCTTTCTCTACTTACTTGTCTTTTCTGTACAAACATCAGACTAAACACAACATGTTCGCTTAAAAAAAATAAAAAATAAAATAACCTAGATCCGAGTTTGCGAGACATGGTTGCGAAACATAGTTTTGCATAAAAATTAACAACTCCCGTAATATTTCCAGTCAGACGTTTACTTTGTTAATTCTAATATATGTTCAAATTAATTTCTTTTTTTCTGTTGTGTAAAAACATAAAAATTTCCGAATGTTGACTTCAACAAAATGTTGTACAAAACACGTAATTTTTCTTCCCGGTGAAAAAAAAGAACATTTGCCAAGGGAATCCATCCGTGTGTAGGCCTATGCTTGTCTTCATTAGACTGCACAGTGTAACGAGAACGCTCTTGAACAACCGAGGCGAAAGTAAATTACGTAACCAATATTGTTGTTGTCACCAAATACTGTCTGGCATGCCTTCTTATCTCTCATCTTTTAGAAATCGGCGGATTGTTTGTCGTCTACCTTCCAGTCACAATGATGCTGATAACTTGATTCGATCTGTAACGGCGACTAGGCCGATACGCAAAATTTAAGGGCTACTTAACCTAGAGGAAGCGAAAATTGTGCTGGAGTCCAAACAGAGTGACAGGATTTGCAATCAACACTCTTTTAACAAGCAACAAATTTATTTAGCGTTTAAGTTATGACACAATGTTCCAATCATGTTTCATTTTATATACATAGTCATTAATTTATGTTGTTATAAAATAGACATAAGTGATACATATGTTCAAGTATAGACCAGTATACCCCATGAGGGAGACCACGCGAACATGCTTACAGTTGGAATAACGAACCAATTAAGTTATCCCCACCCATTAACGAAAACATGAATAACCCTTCACACTAATTATAATAAATGAGGGTAATACAGATTAGACTTGAAATAGTTTAAGGGAGGACCCATGTTCTAACAAAACCATTTAACTACCCCCTCATGGAGTATGTCAGACCAGTTACAAGGGATTCAGTTACTTTTTTTTTTAACACCTTGAGTTCTTGATTCGAGGTATTGTAAGTTCTTAACAAAGACGTTTAATGTGAGCACAAGGGTAGCCGGTCTATTGAGTTGATGCTGATGAAAGAGTGATAATTAAAACGTTCCCACCTGTGCTTTTGTGTAGAAGAACTTAAACGGTACCATGATGAACAGTGTGCTGCGAGTGCTGCAGATTGTCCCTAGATGGTGATGATTCTCCACTGGCTCTTGTTCCGGGCAGATGTGGGTCCTTCGGTGTTTTCTGTTGGATCAGCATTCCTGGTTCTGACGGCTTCGGGGAGCATCCTGGTGCGCTGCTCTGCGGGTAGTCACAGGTGTTGATGTGACTACCGCTCTCTTCCCTTTCTCCTGACTGGTGCGGGGACCCTGAACGCCTATTGCATGAAGTCAAGTTTTTCCTTCTCCTGTCATGTGTTTGCTGTGTATTGTTTATTTGTGTCCATTTTAATTACGTAATTCTGGTGGCTTAGAAATGAGCTCAGTTCATGTAGACTACTATTTAAAGAAGATGATCTAGAGTTGAAGTTCGCTCGCGCTCGGGGCTGTTCTTTCCCAGGTTGTTGATGGTGCTAGGCAGCCAGTGGCTTTTATATCTCGGACCTTGACCCAACAAGAAAAGAAGTCATCTGTCTATGAGCTAGAGTGTTTGGCAGTGGTATACACTCTAGATAAGTTCAGGCGTTTCTTGGAACATGCTGAGTTCCTACTTGAGACCGATAATCAGGCCCTATCTCGGCTTCTTGCTCATCCCCGGCAACTGGGTAAAATTGGAAGATGGGTGGTAAAAATTTCATCCTTCAAATTCAAAGTGCAACACATTAGGGGAACTCAGAATGTGGTTGCTGACGCTTTGTCCCGCATGTTTTCCTTACCCAGTGAAGTTCAATCTGAGCAATCCTGTGCCTTATTATTAGACTTTCCGCTAGCCTTTACTGATGTGTTACCCCCATCAGTTAGATAATGAAGAGTTGGGTCCCATCATCAATAAGTTAAAAGAGGGTAACGTACAGGGCCCGTATTTCTTGTCCAAGGGCGTCCTATGTCGCAAAGAAAGAATAGGACGCACCCCTAAAATCGTGCTGCCTAGCAAGATAGTGCCCATGGTCTTCAGTTACTATCATAATTCCCCAGTAGGTGGACATAAGGAAATGCATTTCCAGTATTGCATTTTATCTGGAAGGGCATGGATAGGGGTATTGCTGCTAGGGTTAAGGCGTGTCATCTTTGTGGTTTAAGCAAGCCTGCCCAAAATACTAAGTTGGGTTTGTTGTCATCGGATGTGGCGAGCAGACCAATGGAGAAGTTGTTCATCGACTACGTGGGACCTCTCCCACGTAGCAAGTCAGGTAATTCTTTCCTGCTTGTTTGTGTGGATGCTTTCTCTATGGTAAGGTATGGTATGCTTTCTCTAAACGTCGAAAGCATGGTAAACGAAGACATTTGCCTGAACAAAAATTTCGATCAGGATGAAAATTTGGATGTATGTAGCTAAAGATGTATACTTTAAAATAAGAATACCTTACCATCGCGGCGGGACCCCGTTTCCGGGAAAATCGATCGGGAAAGTCGTGATTGTCGGTTTTCTTCACGTAATTGTTTAAATAATGAAAATAAGCAAAACATTTCAAATAAATGTTGTAGCTTATGATTTTATCTACAAATTTTGTCTAAACAATTTTTCGATATCTGAATTAGTTTACGAGATATAAACGATTTTCCACGTACTCTCGCTATACTACTCGTGGATGCGCGCGCATCTCCAAAATAGGAAAATTTTCAAACATGTGATTAATTAATCGATAATTTGGGATATTTACCGAAGTCGGAAAATTTTGAAAATTACACAGGACATAGAGAAAAACCTCAGCTTTCACGTGAATATATTTACATATTTCATTAAAGAATTTATCATATACAAAAATGTGTTTAAAAATGGGCAACTACATCTTATGAACAGAAATTTCGTATTTTGTCACAACTTTTTTGAAAATCATCAGAATGAAAATTCCTTCTGGATTTACTTTCTTTAATGTTTGTATAATAATAATATTAAAACGAGAAAAGGATTACTGTTAAGGGGGAAAAATGATCTTGCGTCGAAGTTTGGGTTGTTTTCCATTCTTATTTTTAAGTGTTTTTTCCGGAATTCATTTATCAATATTTTCAATGTGAATTAATCAAAATCAATAAAAATGTGCTCATAAGTACTTAAAAGTATACTCTTTCGAAAGGATTAAACATTTTTTCAGTACACGTAATATTTTTTAAATTATGCTAAATTATTATGCATAGGTACCAAAACTGGCCATATTTTAGTAAAATAAATACAACTTTTTCCAAAATGAATATATTTGTTTGAAAATTTTAGAGCATATTAAAGAATGCACACAAGAGAGATTGCACCTATATAGAGAATACACCTATTGTAAAGGTAGAAATGAGAGGGCCTGCTAAATGAGGTGAAAATGCAGGTGTCAGGGAAAAAAGCGACCTTGGTATTTGAGCGCGCAGTGCCAGGCGGCGTGACGTGGCGCACTCAGGGACCACGCAGGCGCAGGACCTTAAACAGCCGGGAAGTTAGTCTTGTTGTCGCATGATTGTTACATATCTGACATTTTAAGGTTATTATTTTTTGATAATAAACAGTTTGCGTTAACAATGAGTGAGAATTGTGAAAAAGTTGATAATATCACTTGTTTCATTTGGAAATGAAAAATCATTTTGGAAATGATGTAATTGTGGTTTTTGATGGCTACAATTGTAACACGTCAAGTACAAAGTCTGTTGAACGTTTTCGACGTTCAAATATCGCCTCAAGTGCAGATATTCTATTTATGGAAAACATGTCCATAACCGTTCAGCAAGAGAAATTTTTTGGGAATATGAACAACAAAAGAAGATTCATAACCTTCTTAACCAAAGCTCTACAAAACAATAATATTATTGTCAAGCAAGCAGAAGACGATGCAGATGTACTGATTGTTAAAAGTGCCCTCTCAATTTCATGTCAACGTGCAGTTATTGTTTCCGAAGACACGGATGTTTTAGTTTTATTCATTGCACTAAGTGTCAGCAACGAACAAGTTTATTTCCTAAAATTAGGAAAGGAAACGAGGAAAATATCGTGTATTCGTCAAAGAGTTTCGATAAATACCCGTTTTGTAAGCAGCATATTCTATTTTTACATACCATGACAGGATGTGAC
This sequence comes from Magicicada septendecula, assembly GCA_034769895.1. Taxonomy (NCBI): domain Eukaryota; kingdom Metazoa; phylum Arthropoda; class Insecta; order Hemiptera; family Cicadidae; genus Magicicada; species Magicicada septendecula. Next base: position 392,955,340 of record CM068375.1, on the reverse strand, counting down.
ACGACATCAGCATTCTACAATAAAGGGAAAAAAGTGTATTCAATGATTTCGAAAAAAATCACGACGACAAATTGACAGAAGGTATTAACTACTTCTACCGCGAAAATGCCAATAAACAAGACATTTTTGAAAATGGCATTATATGCCTTTTACGGTTATACAAAGCTCCTACAAAAATAAAGTGCATCAATGGGCTACGATATGTAATGTTCTCAAAAGCAGTTTTAAAAAAGAAAAAAGTTGTGTACTCTTCCTCCGACATCCGACGCTGCTCGACAACATTTCTTCAGAGTTTATTACCAGATTCAGCTGTGGCTATCATCAAAAATGTCACCTGAAGGTTGGGGTTGGAAAAAAGGGGATACTTTACTTCCAGTAAAAATGACGCAAGAGGCTGCTCCGGCAGAAATGTTGAACATGATCTTCTGCAACTGCAAGACCGGACGTAAAAAGTCCTGCATTTGTAGAAAATCTGGATTAAGTTGTTCAGCTGCATGTGGCCACTGTCAAAATGGAAATTGCAGTAATTACAAAAAAGAAGATGACATCCATTCTGATGAGGAAGATGATGAAAATATTTTAAATTCTGAAGAAATGCAAGTTAACGACTATATCAAAAACGTTATTGACAATGAAGTTGATTCTGAAATAAGTTCCTCAGATGAAGACGAAGAACAACATATTCCTGATACAGCTCATTGAGCTGTGACGATATTTAATATTAAATGATTATTTTGTATTATTAGATAAATAAAAAAGTTTTTACCTTTTTACATTTTACTTTTGTCGTATACATGCATTTAAAAACCCTCCATGCATGCATAATATAATAAAGCACACACGCGCGCATTTACACTCTAAACGCCACAGTTTAAAAACAGCTCCGAAAAAGTCTACATTGATCGATTTAAACTTGTAGAAAGTGTAAATCGATCAATTTTAACTTTGTAAAAGTGTAAATCGATGAATTTAAACTTTCTAAAAATGTAAATCGAGCAAATTCAACTTTCTAAAGTCGATCGATCAATGTAGACTCTAAAAGAAATATTTGTTCTTATAGGTTATCTACATATTACTTAACACGTAATATCGTATGCCGAGAACCATGTTTTTTTTGCCGATAACTGTGCGTATGGTGGCGAATTTCAGCGAACTTATGAAGTAAACAAAAAAAATATTTATTTAGTTAAAAATTAAATTTATTTATATTAAAATCGATGTAGACTTTTCGAAAGTTTAATTTGCTCGATGTACACTTTTTTCGAGCTGTTTGTACACTTTGGCGTTTAGAGTGTACACACGCACCTGGTAAGTAATGTATGAAATGTACTGAAATAAGCAGTGCTATAGTAGTAAATATATTTTCGGCGTGTTCAACAAAAAATGAACTTCAAATTAATCATAATTATGAACGTACTCCCCTTTTATATTTTTATACAAAGTGGTGGCGGTAACTGATGAATTTTCAGCATTATAGTATTCGGAATAGTTTATACAAACAATTACATGATCATTTTCCTTACAGAATTTAAGAAATAAACATAAAAGTAGCTACAAACCCTTAAGGTGCCAAGATTCCCCACATCTATCGTACATTTTACTACATAAATTGTGTAGGTAAAAGTATGAGGTACCTCAGTAACATTCTTGTTTTTTACAAATTTTCATTTTTTAGAAGCTATATACCAAAAAAGGAAAAAATGACGAGAGGTGTAAGTGAAACATCGGCGTTATCTCCGTAAGGCATTAATATTTAAAAAAACTTTTTTTACCAATCTTGCTGAGAAAATCACGAGCTACAAGATTCATATACAAGTGTTTCGCTATGTCCATATTTTAAATGAGTAGGACGGAAAATGAACGCTAAAAAGGCAGACGCGCGGCGGAAGGTCGTGGAAAATCGTTTATATCTCGGAAACAAATTAATGGATCGAAAAATTGTTTAGACAAGTTTTGTAGGTAAAAATATGAGGTACCACAGTAACATTCTTGGTTTTTACAAATTTTCATTTTTTAGAAGCTATATATCAAAAAAGGAAAAAATGACGAGAGGTGTAAGTGGAAAATCGGCGTTATCTCTGTAACGCACTAATATATCAAAAAATATTTTGAACCAATTTTGTAGAGATAATCACGAGCTACAACATTCATTTGAAACATTTTTCGCTATTTCCATTTTTTAAATGACTATAACAGAAAAACGAACGCTAAAAAAGCGGACGCGCGGCGAAAGGTCGTGGAAAATCGTCTATATCTCGTAAACTAATTCAGATATCGAAAAATTGTTTAGACAACCTTTGTAGATAAAATCATAAGCTACAACATTTATTTGAAACATTTTGCTTTATTTTCATTGTTTAAACAATTACGTGAAGAAAACCGACAATCACGACTTTTCCGATCGATTTTCCTGGAAACGGAGTCCCGCCGCGATGGTAAGGTTTTCTTATTTTAAAGTATACATCTTTAGCTACCTAAATCCAAATTTTCATCCTGATAGAAATTTTTGCACAAATTTGTCGAAATTTTGTCTTCGTTTACCATGCTAACAACCAGGACCTGATTAAAAGGTTTTAGCGCCCTAGGCTAATATATTTTTTGCCCTCCCCCCCGTTTCTTACCATACATAATATTTAATATTTAGCGATGAGTATTATGTACAATTTAATGATATAGGGTACTTCCGCCAAATAAGGCCCTTTGATCGTTTTTTATTAAGATAATGTAGATAATTTGGCAAAAAATTTTTAACATTTCATAGTTCGGAACATTTTATCTTTAAACTAACAGCTATTTCAATCAAAACGAACAATTGTACATTGTTTATTTCAGTTACAATCTGAAACCATAGGTGGCCTTAATTGGTGGAAGTCCCTTGTTATAGGATGCTTATTATTCGAAACATATGGGTTGAATGGACAAAAATTTGTCTTTCATCCATGTTTATCACATAAATTTATTACAATAATATGAGCACGTTGAAAAAATTATAATTAGTTATAAGTATTCAAAATTGTTACAATGCGATGCGAAATGCCAAAATGCTAAATGCGAACGCGCAGTGGCGCCTCCTTCGTGAACTAATTTATTTCGCTCGAAATAACGCACGTAAAAAAATTAAATACAGTTTAATTCTATTATCGATTCTTTGATCAAATTACGCTCTATTAATAAAAATAAATTCACACATAACAAACACAATTTACTTTTTAATTATTTTGATTGACTTCTGTTAAGAAAACTGTTAAATCGACAACTCACAAAATCATATTAAAAATATAAAAACGAAGTCGGCTCAGAAGGTTGGGTGTTTTTTAATTCTACGCACAAATTAAATAAATAAATAAAATCACATTTAGAAAATAAAGCTATAGTTTTTGCTTTAAATGACGTGAATTTGAGAACGGCATGTTAAAAAAATATATATAATGCAACACGAGTTTTGTTACTTTCTTAGTCTCTTAAATTTTTGCGCCCCCTAAAAGCTTGCGCCCTAGACTGCAGCCTACTTAGTCTACGGGTTAATCAGTGAGACCGTCGTAACAATAGCACCATAACGTTGCATTGACTTTGTTGGTTTTGGTTTCAATGACAGTGACATGCGTAAATAATCGTTCCAAAATACCTGTTATAGGTATATCGGCCCACCTCTACATTTCAGTACTTTCTATTTCTAGTCAGAGTTGTGATTATTTGAAATGCAATCATTTGAAATAGAAATCTTCTTCTTCTCCTAAATCCAGAGGTTTGCGAGCTTTGTAATTTCTTCCCTTCCAAATATAGAGTCTTAATCTCTACACCCGTTCTTCCTACTTTTATTTCATCCGTACACTCTTGTCTTGGCCTTCCCCTGCCACTGCCACCCTCAATCATTCACTCGATCAGGTTGGTGAACCTGTTTGAATGATATAATAGGTTACCAACCATTCTCCTTTCCGGAATGAGTTTAAACAGAATCTTTCTTTCATCCACTGTAATGATCGAAATTTAAAAAATTTTTAATTCCTCGATCAAGTGACACGTTCCCACACTCAAGTCGACGGACACAAGCCCAGGTCGTAAATAATGACGAATCGAGGGCACGTCAAACCCGACGACAGTGCGAAGACAAAGAAAAAATGTCTGAGCACTGCACACAATAAGAATTTCAAGGCGTCGCTGACAGCTAGCCGTTTGTCACAATTTACAGCACCCAACAATCTGAAACAAAGACTTCGTACAGCTGCCGAGTTACACGGAATCGAGATGGAACGCCTGCTGTGGAGGCAAAGCGTAACTGCTCAATTATGAAAGGCTTTACTATGTTACAACAGGAGTACAGAGCAATTTTAACGGGGAGATAGACAATAGACGTAACTCAGTGAATACTGCCAGTGCGTCCTGCACAGCGTGAAAACAAACCCTTGACAGTTTACTGAAATTTACGACTGGAAAGTAGAGTTTCACCGAAATGACGACAACGAAGGGTTGATAATCGGCGGAACGAACGTCGTGGAACTTAGACAATTAACCAAGACTTTGGAGTCTGTTAACAAAAGCTCAGTCAGAACCTTAGGGAAAGTCTAAACAAAGGATAACAGAAGGCCATGAAATTGCCCTAATTTCTTAGAATCTGTGCTACGCTCGTCACATGAAACACTCCGGGGATGACGACGACCAACCAGCATCAAGCATCTTCTAAGAGAGCTCGTGGAGAGAGTAGGAAGGGTTCGGCCGACGAATCGTGAAACAGAGGATGAGATCTACAGAAGGGTAGGAATTTGTACGACCAATCAGGAGTACGAGGAGGCGTAGAAATCCAAAACTTAGACTTATGGGTAAGATGTTCCAATAAAACTGTTTGGCGAAGACGCGGAGCGGGCAGTCAGTCATTTTTCAATCGGATAGTCAAGTATTCAATCGAACAGTTAGTCGCAGTTAACAGTCAGTCGTTAGTCAAGAGTATGTAGTTAATAGTAGCAGTTGATAGTCGCAATTAATAGTCAGAAGTTAGTGCGTACGATAGACAGACGATTGATTATGTCGAAACAGTAATACGGTTCGTGATAGAAACAGTTTGTGCGACCGACCGGATTCACTAATTTGTAAATTCATAAGTGAACAAAGACATCGGTATAGTCACACTTATACACAATTCTGTGCGGAAACATAAACTATAAATGCGCACGGGACTTGAAATCTCAACTGACGCGCACATAATAACATACTAATTAACACTTAAAGTAGAACAGTGAGTGACACTTCAAACATTCTCACACCACAAGGTATCACCATGTTGAACAATTAGTTGAATAAACCATACCAAACAATTAAGCACGCAGTACGCGATACACCCAGATAGACGGCACAGTTAACCATGTACACAAATATGGCAAACTTTCAGAACAATTCAGTGTAATGGCAACATTAACACCTCACTATTTGAACTCCGGACACTCGACATCAGCGGGTTACCACAATACCATACACATGACGAGAGTGGAGATTTAGTGGAGTGAAGTGAAATTATCAGTGCTCTGCGTAACAGTGATTATGATCTTCGACGAATCATTTAGAAAGTGTCTTCTCACGACGACGGAATTGGATAAACGCTCTCAAAGATAAGCTTTATGTCTACTTAATCTTAGTAGTATATACTACTGTTCTGTTGCCTCTTTTCAAAGAACTAATCCCAAGAGAATAATTACATATGAGTCATATGAATCATAAAATCTATAAAATAACACTAACGTAATTCGTTATCTGAGAAATAATGAACGCATTTTAGGTAGGAATAAGTATAATTGTTGATTGTTTATTATTCGTGTATGTTTTATATATGTGCATTATTTACTGCATTTGAATGTACCATGTGTTTATGTTTCAGGAAACATCGTATAAATTGAATAATTGTATTTATATCATGTGTTTTAATATGTATGTAATTTGCAGGATATAGTTACTTACTTCAGTAACATGTGTAATAAATAAGTAGTTAATTTACAGTATTCATGCGTTCATTATTGAAATTTCACCTTTGTTATTGATGTATTTTCATTCTAAGTATTACACTAAAAATCTCATAACTTATGCTAAACATCAATGGATACAATAAACTCGACCATTGAAACGTCTGATTAATAGACTCACAAAATCGTATTTAATCAGACACTGTGTTGAGTCAAATCTGACGAATAGAAATAATTTTAGATATATCAATTTTAACGTATTACATAAATCTTTAATTAATATGATTCATAATTGTTGAATAATTAATCCGCGCAGATAATTAGCACAGATTAATATTCACTAGATGTAAATGGTTTACACAATTAATTACCACAGATGTAAATTATACTTACACCACTAAATGTAAATGGCTGCACAACGCTTGGCATTAAATGTAAATGGCATCCAGCTTTAGGGCGAGATACATATGAGAAAGTGATAAACTCACATAAAATACCACTAGTCCCATTTACTAAATGTAAATTATTTATATCGCTAAATATAAAATGGCTCCCAAAGAACGTGGGGCTCGGCAATTACACATTAATTAATTCAATCACGATTAGCATAATAAATAAACCCCATTTATGCTAAACCACTATAGGCCTACTTCATCATAAATCACTCTTTCTGTCCACGGTATTCCTAAGGCCCTAATTATTGTATAGCTTCAATTATCTGTCGATATGCTTACTTCTTACAATTTAGCCGCGTTCATATGTTTGTGCAATTAGTTTTTTTTCTCATTTTCTAACACGACTAACGCGAACAACGTTTTAATTTTTCACAGACGCGTTTTTAATAATCCGTTACTTGAAATAAAAATAAACTCACCGCTCGGCAGCTGCAAACAGTACGTTACATTTCTGACAGAGGCTTAAAACCAGATGATATTGATGTGTAAAATTTTAATGTGAATACATTTAGGGAATTCGCTGATACTTTAATCTGTCCTCCGGCTTTCCGTCACCCGCTGGCTTGTCCACAACACTTTATCACTGTACTAAATAACACACAGGAACATTTTTAATATTCACGTTGAACCTTTTTCCGTCGAACTGACGTTTCAAAAGCTGTTACAGATATTATTTATAACAATAATAAATAATATTCATAACTATAAATTATAAACTATAAATTGTAAATTATAAACTATAAACTACAAATTATAAATTATCGGCTGGAAGTAACACATGCTAACACAACAAAGTATCTGGGTATGACGCTGGATACAAAGCTAGAATGGAAAGAGCATGTAAAAAAATAAAATAAGGAAGAGCTCAACATAAAATACAGAAAAATGTACTGGCTGTTAGGGAGAAACTCGTAACTAACAGTTGAAAACAAACTGCTATTATACAAACAAGTTCTGAAGCCTGTATGGACTTACAGAATTCAGCTGTGGGGCTGTACAAAGAAAAAACTTAGAAAAGATACAAACTTTTCAGAACAAAGATCTCAGAATCATAGTGAATGCCCCTTGGTATATAAGGAACGACAACCTACATAGAGACCTTAATGTAGAATATGTCAGCGAAATAATAACAAAATATGCAGACAGACATGATCAGAGGATTCAGATCCACGATAACCCAATAATGAGACACATGGTGGAAGAAGCTCCACACGTCCTGAGGCGACTCAAAAGACAGAAGCCACATGATCTGGTATTGCAATATAAAGCAATTAATTTGTATAGATCCATAAAACTCTACATGAGAGAAAGACAGAATAAACTTGGGATTAGCCACTGGGATTCACCCCATCACCCGTGAAGGAAACTTGAACGAGAAGGTGCTGGATGAGCTTACTCAGTTGTAGCGTTACGGGAGGTGTTTTTATTGGGTTAGAGTCCCACGCTACTAGGAACTCCAGGGCCGGCCTAAGAGCAAAATGGTGTGTGTGCAAGAATGAGTTTTGGCGCCCCTTACAATGAAAATGGGTATAGAAAACCCTCCAAAAAATGGTATGGGTGCTCTATAACTGAAATTTGTCGGAACTTAATAACTGAAGTTGGCATTTTAAAGGGATTAAAAACCAAAACTAAAACTAATAAGTTGTAATAAATAGTAAATATTAAAGTAAAGTATTTAGTGCCTTTTCATTATTTTTATTTTTTTAAATGATTTCTTCTAGTACTAATTCTTTTAACTGACTTTTTCAAACTTCAGTAGGCAGCACAGATACAGCACCAGACGCGACAGATAGACTAAACATGTGATAGTGACTGTGACTCACTATCTACAACTGTTCAGTTCTGTCAAAACAACGGAGCGGAGCGTTTGGAGCCAGTAGCCAGTCTCTTTACTGTACTTTCAAGCAACATTTTATTTGTTGAACAAAAGTTGTTAACATATTCAAATGGCTAATTTGCATTCAAAATTACATAAAACTTTGAATTTTTACCATATTATTTTTTTATATTTTTTCTCATTTCGGCGCCCCTTCCAAAATCGCATGTGTGCGACCGCACACGCCTTAGGCCGGCCCTGCTAGGAACTACGGGGTTCGTAGTGTCTATAGAGATTTTCACCTACCCTCGAGAAAAATTATAAATTACAAATTATAAATAAATAAGGGTTTTAAATGATAATATTATTATTATTATTATTATTACTATTCAGGCAGTACAATGTTTATACATTTTCCGGAACCAAAGATTACAGAATTGATTGAATTCTTCCGCTGCTGCTTGTCCATCCAAAGATCTTCAATTTCTCGTTCCCTCAATATAGTCTGAATTTCTTCTATCCAGGTGATAGGTGGTCTTCCTCTGTACTTCTTCCTGGTGGGGTTCATTCCATAACTTTCCTTGGCAATCTTCCTGTGCCATACTTTTCGTGTGTCCATACCATTGTAATTTTTTTTATTTGGATAAAATTCAACAATTGAATTTTTTACTTTCATTCTGTCCTTAATGACTTCATTTCTAATTTTTTCACGTCTGGATACTCTTGCCGAACGTCTCCAAATGTCCATCTCTGCTGTCATTAATTTTGTTCTTGTGTGTTTATTAGTACTCTGAACTTCTGAGATGTAAGTCATGATACTTCGTACAATGGTTTTTAATAATTTGGTTTTAGTTGATTTTTATATATATGTTAAAAATGTAATTACCGTACATTTGTGTGTGTGTGTGTGTTCGTACACGGGTAAATCTGTTATTCACATATAACAGTTTAATGGACAATATACATAAATAGCATGATTTACAATGTGGCAAAGTACTTTTATGTTTTCTGTTAATGATGGTTACAAACTCACATAAAGAAAGAGCCGTATTTCACTTGCCGGTCAACAGCAATATAAATGATTTATGTTTAGAGAGAGAGATAAACATCAAGTGGGTGAAAGAAAATGAGGAGCGAAACGAGCGTGGTGTGTGTGTGTGTGTGTGTGTGTGTGTGTGTGTGTGTGTGTGTGTGTGTGTGTGTGTGTGTGTGTGTGTGTGTGTGTGTGTGTGTGTGTGTGTGTGTGTGCTAAAGAGACTGACAGCCGTCGAGAAAACTGGTGCAACGGTAAAGGCTGAATGCAAACTTTCCCACGCACACGCACGCACGCACACACTCATAATCCCAATATAACGTAAAGACAAGGCGCTCTGCCAATACGATAGACAGTCTCACGTCCATCTATATTTTGGCGTGCGGTCTAAAAACACATCCGTGTCCCACGTCACTTGTCAAAAACTACAAACATAAACACGATGCAGTTTGGCAGAAGAAGCCGTCGAAATGGATTTGCCATCAACTCGGTTTTTAAAACTCATATCTCCAAGACTCACAATATTATTTATGGGAGCATGCGTGCGTGTGTTGAACATAATGGGTGTAACCTGTCAATTTACATACGACAGAATATCCATAGTCCCAATTAATTGTCATCACCTACACCTACCGGTATTTAGATTTGTAAACCGGTCAATATTACTTTTAATTTTGATAACAGAGTTACTACAGTACCTACAGTTTTCAGAAATTCGTTTGGCAGTGGAAAAAGTGAAGCCTGTTCAAAATGTGAAGGAACCAATTCTCTATGAGATTTTTGGATACTATGGATAGTTGTGTATGCTTTATTTATCAAGTAAATGCAATACTGTGTTACAAATATAAAAATGAATTCAAATGGAGGGAGGAGGAATTGTGGTCTCCGGCTGTAAATTGAGAGGGGGGAATCAAACGCGGAATTTTATTTTTTATGTGACTTTAATTAAAATAAACCAGAATTCTTAAAGGAAGACTTGTACTTAGTACAATGTGCGAAAATTCTACTATTATTCTACTTGATATCGAATAATATCAGGTAGCCAACAGAATTTTCCAGAGCATTCCTGTAACAGTTGCATGTTGCATAAATAAGGCCACCAATATTTTGCGACAAAACGGCTTACCCCGGTATGGCATAACAGCTTTAGGACATCGTTGGAAAAAATGAATCAAGCTAAATTAAGAGTATTGTATGTTAAAAAATAAATGCAAATTATTTTTAAAAAAAACGTATTTTTATGGGTGAAAATCGCGGCCAATGGGAAGCAAGGCAAAGAAACACAATCCAGAATTAATTTGGGAAAGATGACTATATCTATATTAAATTGAATCGTGTGGGATAACCAAATTACAGAAGAAACTAAACCAAAAATATATAAACCATTGTTAGAAGTATCATGACTTGCGGCTCAGAAGTTTGGACTACCAATAAACACACAAGAACAAAATTAATGACAGCAGAAATGGCTTTTGGAGACGTTCGGCAAGAGTATCCAGACGTGAGAAAATTAGAAATGAAGTCATTAAGGACAAAATGAAAGTAAAAAATTCAATGGTTGAATTTATCCAAACTAAAAAATTACAATGTTATGGACACACGAAAAGAATGGCACAGGAGAGTTATGGAATGGACCATACCAGGAAGAAGGAAAAGAGGAAAACCACCTATCTCCTGGATAGAAGAAATTCAGACTATATTGAGGGAACGAGAAATTGAAGAAGATCTTTAGGTGGACAAGCAGCAGTGGAAGATGAGAATTCAATCACTTCTGTAATCTTTGGTTCCGGAAAATATGTAAACATTGTACAGCCAGAATAAATAATAATAAAAATGTATTTTTAATCAGACCCGTGACTTTTCATCGTACCCTCATACTTATTTCGTCCCCAAAGTGCAAAGCGAAAATCAAGATTTCTTATAAGACAGTGGGGAAACGATACAGACGTCTGTTCCATTAGACAAAAGAGACTTACGTATTTGAGAACTTCGGCTTGCCGAGCTGTAAAGCCATGGTCCAAGGTCGTTTTGTGCAAACGTTTCAGCCGTGCTTTCGACGGCCATCTTCAGCAGAGAAGGCTGCAAAAGACTGACAAAGGTTTCGCAGTCACTGACCACTGAACTGTGGTTAAGGCTAGTGGCTGTGAGTAGAACACCCATATTTATAAACTTTTGGTGTCCGCACGAAGTTGTTGTCTGACACCACCAGCCAGTCAGAAGAAGTTGTCTACTCACACCCACTAGCCTTAACCACAGTTCAGTGGTCGTTGACTACGAAACTTTGTCAGTGTTTTGCAGCCTACTGTACTGAAGATGGCCGTCGAAGGCACGGCCGAAACGTTTGCACAACAACAAACAACCTTGGACCACGGTTTTGCAGCTCGGCAAGCCGAAGTACTCACAACGCTGAAGCCGGCAGTGAAAACCTCAGACAGACTTACGCATGTTTGCAAAGTTTGATTTGATGAAGAAACTTGCTAAACTCACGCCTCTGCGAAATACCGTAGAGCAATGGTTCCCAAAGTGGGGTCGCGACAATGTTTCAGGGGGTCCGCGGACACCTTTAAGAAAAAATAGAATATAGGTACCGTAATTTTCTCCGATTTTTTATAATCTAAAATATAAATTTTAGAATCTTGAAACAATTATAGAAGACTCCAGTATTTTTTTTTTTTTGTTTAAACTAGTTGTAATTGTAAAAGTAATTTCAAACTAATTGCTTTAATATGTCTTTAAATTATGTCGTGTAGCAGATCTGTTTGTGAGCCGGACTGACTAGAGCGCCGCATCAACGCAGAGCTGATCGCGCTGTTTTAGTCCACGTATAAGCAGTGTATCTCGCGTATAAGCACTGTATCTCGCGTATAAACACTATATCTCGCGTATAAACACTATATCTCGCGTATAAGCTCTGTACCTGGCGTATAAGCGTTATATCTCGCGTATAAGCTCTGTATCTTGCGTACAAGCACTGTATCTAAACAAAACGTTTTCCGTGTAGCTGGTTTTACGCCTAAGTAGCTGGATCTCGACACGTGTGGCTGTAAAGATAGAGCCGAGGTTGGCAAAGCTAAGAAATAAACTTGTTGTCGAGAGTGACTTAATGTTGAAATTCTCTGACATTACACCTAATATTGCAGACCTAATTGTTCAAAAGCAGCTTCATTGTTCACAATAAACTAAGTTAAGAGAATTTTGATTTTAATTCATTTTAATATAAGAGTATGTATTATATTTACTATTTGTTTTTTTTTTTCATAAGTAAGACGGGGTCCATGAAATTTTTAATTTGGGGGGGGGGTGTCCGCGGACTGAAAAGTATGATAACCATTGCCGTACAGTATAACGACATTCCGTAAGAGGAACTCTATTAACGCTAACAAAAAAATATTAATAATTCAACAGGGAAGCTTAGGCTGGATATTAACGTACGGACTGTTAAATCAGGATTAGATGACACTTTAACGTCTGTGAAACCGCCCAACATCTGTTTGGTGTAAGTTAAAAGGCATTCGGCTAGGCTTACAGAATAAATCCAACTTGATTACATTTTAATTTAAAGAGATGTTAGAACTGTCCGAGTAAGTTACAGAAGGGGGTAGGCTATGTAACTTGCTGTCGGATGACGAAGCAGCACAAATAATTCATGGATCTGTCAAAAGTACTAACACCTCACTTCCCTCATAATATTTATCCAAAGCGCAAAATCAAATTAATTTAAAATTACTGCGGCTGTTCGTCTTAAACTAAGGGAAAAACGTATTTCAAAAACAGAAACAACCAGAGACTATCTGTCGAAACGACTAACATTCTGAAGGCCGTCCTAATTGTAGTCATAAGCTGATACGACTAGTGTCAATATTATCAAAATGGCTGTTGCTAAGTAATCTTGACATCGTCAGCAACGTTTCGAATCCCACCCTAGGGAATCTTCTTCAGGTCGCAAACAGCGACAGTTGTGAAACAGTTACGGCGGAGCTTGAGTAAATGATACCCGATAGCTTTATCGGGTAAGAGGGTGGGAGTTACGGCGGAGCTTGGGTAAATTATACCGGATAGCTTTATCGGGTAAGAGGGTGGGAGTTACGGCGGAGCTTGATAAATTATACCCGATAGCTTTATCGGGTAAGAGAGTAAGACCAACCAAAAACTTTTTCCTATTCATATCCAACACAAAACACATTTTCACACACACACACACACACACACACACACACACACACACACACACACACACACACACACACACACACACACACACACACACACACACACACACACACACACACACACACACACACACATCATTTTCTATATACGTAACTCAACGTTTCTTGCAGCAATTATATAATATTGTAACATTATTCAATATACGGTAGTTTCTTCTCCAAGTAGTGTATTGCGTTATTGTTTCAACACCTCACGCACGTTTCACTGAAAAAATATCAGCATCATCAGAGGTCTGTAAGTAATTCAATAACAATCAAAATAATTCTGTGTTAATATAGAAACTAACGAATAATTGAATTTGTTTCGATAAAAAAAAAACAAATAAAAACGAAACAAGACATTTTAAAATATATAAAATAAACATTAAGTATTTCCAATAAACCGACAAAACAGTTACTTAAGTAAATGAACATTAAAACAATCGTTAATTGATCGACTTAAATCGATTAAGTTAATTAACATTAAAATCGAAACAAATTCGAGTATTCTTTAGTTTCTATATTAACATAGAATTATTTCAATTGTCATTGATTTACTGACAAACCTATGATGATGCTGATATTTTTTCAGTGAAACGTGCGACAGGTGTCGAACGCAAAAACGCAATACATTACTTGCAGAAGAAACTATATTGAAGTAGAAATTATATATATATATATATTTTTTTTTTTTTTTTATGCAACGATACGTTTAGCATAAGTCTATGTATCAACCCCTGACTGAGGTACGATAACATACGAACGCACGTATGAGATGTAAAAGATGTAAATAATAAAAATAATGTAATAAATATACGTTAGGTAGAAGAGATAATAAAAGAAATAAACGTATTAATTAATTTTAAATAAATAAATAATTGTAAGTGAGCCTGCATATGGAATTAAAAGCCTTGTTGGTTTTTAAACGCAGCGAGGGGAGAAGAAGCACGCACCGACTGGCAAGGGTGACGTCATAGCGACAGACAGCCGCGTGTGTATCAGTCTGCGTGTATGTGTTAGTGGTAGTGTGTAAATGAAGAACAAGTTGAATTATGCATACGAGTGTGGAAAATTTTACACAGTTTTTTAAGTACTGAACGAAAACCAGAAGTCACACGAACCAGAGACATATGTAAAAATAAAGCTGGCGCCTGGCGCTACAATTAGACATTAAGTGGTCTATGATCGTGGGAACCGTTCAGCCACCGTGTGAAATTTTGCCATAACTTCCATAGTTTACACACCTTAATGTTCATAATTTGCATAAGTTAAATTTAATAATGTACCTAATGATTTGTAAAAGAATATTTATAAAAAAGTGTGCGCTTCATAGAAAGACGCGTAGGTTGTAATTAGCAATTAAATCGACGCGCGGACCTGTTCAATTTTATCCATATAGTTTCCAACAGGAATTGAACGACAGCAGGAGTATAAAACCCCAGCGAGCGATACACGCTTGCTCAGATCATCAACAGACAGTACGTGAAATCCACGCATCTCGCAACCGCGAATTTTACAAAGTAATGTTTTAAACCGTATTACGTAACTTGAAGTGCGATGGAACCGGCAGTACGTCGGTGAAAGTAGTAGTGAAACACGATTTATTTAAAAGACTATAATATCGTAATCTACGAGGAGTCGTAACGTCGATGAACTTCAAGAAGTCCATGTAGAACTTCGAGACATCCACGAGGGACAAGACAAGGAGAGGAGAGGAACCAGAGCAAAATACTATAGGACGCAGGGACAGCCACATGCAGCTACATCCAGCCGTACATCATCGCGACCAGAGGTCCACGTCAGAACTCAGCATCCAGTAGACGGAGAGAGTAATTTCAACGACGCAGAGACAGAGAAGGTGATACCCGAAGAGGATCCCAAACTCGAGAGTCCAGATGACGGTAACGACACAGTTAAATGGTTGCAGAAATATGCAGGTGAAGTCAGACATTTATTTAATATTATAAATGACCCTGAGGTCTATCGAAAGAATGC
This sequence comes from Magicicada septendecula, assembly GCA_034769895.1. NCBI lineage: Eukaryota > Metazoa > Arthropoda > Insecta > Hemiptera > Cicadidae > Magicicada > Magicicada septendecula. Next base: position 392,939,885 of record CM068375.1, on the reverse strand, counting down.
TCTAGATTCCATATACAAGTTTACATAAACTTTATTATATTTTTATTTTTCATAATGAATAATCAATAAATGTTCAAATAATAATAATTGATAACAAAGAATATAAATTTATTAATCTCATAAGTAAATGGTCATTATAGAAACCATATTGTATTATATTTTTATATTTTATTATATAATTAAAAGCAAGTAACGATAACGTAAACTCAAGTATGAGAGTTACTTTAATTGAAGATTTTTAATTAATTGAGACATTAGTAATATAATTAATTAAAGTAATAGAATGGTCTCTATTAGAATTTTTAATAAATGTTTGATTAGTTAATTTTTTATTAAGTGGTACATAATAAAAACCACACTTGCTAAGACAAGATGAATATTCAACTTCGTACGTGTTAATCACGTAGTATAATAATTATATGTGTTATGTATTATATGTCTGTGTAAATATTCCAGGTCATATATGTCTTATGTTTGTGTATAATATGTCTTAGAATATAAGAGATAAGATTTTAACCACGTTATAATTATATTATATTCGTATCGAATATAAGGGTTCCAATAGTAATTAACCCACAAAATAATTAATAATATGACAATTGCATTTTTTTAAATAATAAACAAAATGAATATGATTTTATTAACAAAGTCGTACTAATTTCACAACCAGTACTAAATCCTCTGTACTCTTTACTTGTATTACAATTGTATTACGATATTCACGTGCTTATCCACACTCAATCAACTACCAAAGCCTGCGACCTAGCTGGGAAACATCAAGGTAAATACTGCAGAAGAAGAGTATACCTTCGAGACGTGGGTAAGTGCGCACAAATGAGTAATAGCATATGTGCAAAAGTAAGTGTATAAGAGTATCGTCGTAATATATAATATTTATAATAACTTTGTATTTATTATATTTATATTTAATTATAATAATTATTATAATTTCGGGAAACATGTTCCAAATTAAGGGAAAAAAACATCTTGAGATAAAGTTATTATAAATATTAAATATATTGTATATGTATCAAGAAATGGACTGTAGCGAAAAGTGTTTGAATGTGTGTGTATGTGTGTGTGTGTGTGCGTGTGCGTGCGTATTACACAGACGAACGCGAATACGCGCAAATAGGTAGCAAGCAAACTAGAATACAGATGATGTCCTTTACAAGAATAAAGAAGATTAAATGAAGGGGGACATTGAATATTGCGAGATGACGGCGGAATTTGCTAGATTGGAGGGAAGCCATGGCGACGTTCTTTTACAAGTCCGAGCGACGGTCTGATTAGTAATTGCTGGAGTCGTTGGTCAGGAGAATGGACAGAATAGTGCCGCCGATTTTTTTGACTGTAAGTAATACACGTTGTTTGGGCTACATAATAGGCCTACATGTCTTAATACACTTAAAAGAGGATTACATTGTACGATCGACAAATATTTCAGTGAATAAAAAATAAAAATGTTATAGACTGATGGAGAAACCAGCTTCGTAGAACCCAATACGACACAGTGTTATCTCGAACTTCTCAAACATGAACAGAGCCGATTCGACTTTTAATAATCGTTTTTCGCTGATTGCTTTCGTAAAGACAGAACGAAAATGCTGCGCAGTGTCAAAAATATATTATGATGGAGAAGAAGATTGCGGCGGGCCTGTGCGAGAATAAAACTTATTTTACAAAGCACAGGCCTAACAGAAACTGTTTACTAAGCGATGTTTGTGCAAAGATAAATGTCAGGAAAGTGTTTGTAAACATTCTTAAATAACACATGGCCTGCATATCACCACCGACAGACAACAGGATGCTGAAGAGAAACTCTCAGAGTTGTGTCTGTAATTTAACGGCTACCATTTAAACTTATTCTGTGTGTGTGTGTGTGTGTGTGTGTGTGTGTGTGTGTGTGTGTGTGTGTGTGTGTGTGTGTGTGTGTGTGTGTGTGTGTGTGTGTGTTATGACCACAAAGCGATTTGGAACTTGCAAGCTCTTTCAGGTCCCGCCCACAAGTTCATTTAAAGCTGGATGTACATCCAAATTAATATTTTTGTTATTCGCTCCTCTAAAACTATACGGTGTTCCAAGTAGGAGGGATTAGGAGGCTCTTACTAACACACACATACAAACGCAGCTGGCTCGCACACCTGGGTATGAATCATGTATTGAGGCGTCCACTACGTAACTGCAACTATTATAGTACCGATATGTATGTTTTAACAAACGAGCTTAGCATATTTGTAATTTCTATAAAATTTTAAAGAAAATGACACCAAACACGACGTGGTTGTGATGTATTTAGATGTACAGCTCAGTCTAATTCATTACGGCTTTAGAAATTAGTATTTTCCAATGTTATTTAATTTTCGTTGATAATCACGCATAATTCATATGGTTATTGACAGTTATTTTTAGATATAATATTTTTAGTGTCTCATAACAAAATTTTGTGATGTTTTTATATTATAAATTTGTGATTTTTAGTGCCTTATAATTAAAGCCCGGATTCACGTGCAATTGCATCTTTTTTTTGCTAGTTCGTAAACGGCCAGTGACAAGTTATTTATCCGAATCGGGATGTATAGGTCATTTTAACATACATTTTATTTTGCACAAAATTGCACGTTTTGGGGGTTACTGCATAAAATTGCACATTCTGTAGTTTTAATGCACAAAATTGCACATTTACCTGTTTTTCGAAAATCCGTTGCGCGATAGCCAAGCGCAAAATACACGCAGATCGTAAACAAAGTCGAGAACAAAATCACCACGAAGAAATTCGTGGAACATCAAATGATGTAAACATGCAACAACCGAAGGAAATAGACAAAAATTTTCACTCGCTTGGTTGCTAGTAAAGATGGCTCAACTGCCTCGTTCGTTCCAAGAATTTTGACCCAGAGCAAGCAAGTTCCTGGTTTATTCATCCAAGAATTTTTGAATTACTCTATTTCCCCTTCTCACTGTTCTCTTCTCGGAGCGATGTTTTGTTTAGTTTTCAGTTGTCTGCCTCCGGAACAGTAGGCCTACGTGTTTTTTTGTTTTGTGTGAATCTATTAATATGCCTAAAACGGCAAGCAGTCTCAGCTCCAAGATTAATGTGGATTGAAAAATATCCGGAGCTGAAAGCTGATAGGAAGACGATCTACTGTGTGCCCTGTGATATGGCTGTAGGCAGCGAGAGAAAATCACAAGTTGATGCTCACTGCAATTCGAGTAAGTTAATGCTTTGAATTTTTCTCTCCTCGTGTTTTAGAGATAAAAAGATTCTGGTTCTTTCAACTGTATGTTTTCATTTTTAATTCTGGTTTTTAACTACAGGTGTACACATCCAGTTGAAAGATTCTAAAATACAAAAGAGTGGCCCCGTGCAATCTTTACTGGCAGAGTGCTCCCGCCGTACCGATAGCCGAGAAGAATTTATGATGGAATTGTACTACGCGATGGTTGCTACTAATATCCCGTTCCATAAGTTGCAGTCAACACCTTTTAAATCGTTTTTGGAAAAGTACACAAACAAAAAAATTCCTTATGAGAGCACACTCAGAAAGAACTATTTAAATATATGTTTCAATTCAACTATGTCAGAAATAAGAAAGGAAATCCAAGGTCATTTACATAATGGTTGATGAAACTACTGATCCTAGGGGTAAATACATTTGTAGTTTAGTAATTGGCATTCTCCACCCAGAAGTTCTACCAACCCCATTTTTAATTTCAGTTAAATAACTCGTGAAAACAAATCATGAAACTGTTTCCCGTTTTATTAACGATAGTTTAATGAATTTTTTAGAAGAAACTACATTTCAAGTTAAAATTTTGCTCTTCATTACTGATACTGCTCCTTACATGGTAAAAACTGGAACCACATTAAAAGTGTTTTATTCAAAAATGATTCATTTAACGTGCATGGCACATGCCTTAAATCGTGTAGCTGAGAAAATTCGTGAAGTATTTCCTGACGTAAATAAATTGATAAATAATGGGAAAAAATGTTTCCTTAAAGCTCCCCATCGTGTATCAGTGTATCGAGACAAAATGGATTGTCCTCTTCCACCAGAACCTGTTATTACTAGGTGGCGGACATGGTTGGAAATCGCGTTGTTTTATTCCGTTAATTTTTCAAAATATAAGGAAGTTATTGCTGAACTTGAGAATAATCTGTCACAAAAGTAAAGGCCATTTTAGAAACAACTTCCATTACTTCCGATTTAACGTTTATTCGTGCTCACTATTCCACACTTCCAGATTCATATAAGAAACTTGAAGAAAGAAATCTTTCATTAAGTTCACAAACAGAAATTATAGAAAAAACAGAAAACCAGCTTAAAATAATAAATAATGAAAAAGGTTTACTAATTTACAATAAATTCAAAAATGTCATTGAAAAAAATCCGGATTACAATACTTTAACAAAATATAACAACACTCTTAATGGAATAGATGTTTCATTAGAAATAGATCAAAAAATCCTAAGCTGTTTCAAGCTGTGTCCAATGACAAGTGTTGATGTCGAGCGTGTATTTTCTCAACTCAAATATGTTTTAAGTGACCGATGATTTAGCTTTTCAGAAGATAATTTTGAAAAATACATTATTGTTAATTTTAACAAAATGTTAAGCTAAACTTTTTTTATTAATTTTAACAAAATGTTAAGCTAAAAAGCCTGAATATAAACTTAATAGTAAATTAAAAATGTAAATTCGTGTTTATTAAAAATATTTTTAGTAACATTATTTGGACTTTTGGACAAACGAAGTTTAGTAAACTTTAATTTAACAGCCATCTATTATAAACAGGAATAAAAGTACAATCTGAGAATATATACCTAACAAAGTGGTAAGTGGTAACGATTGGTATTTGTTGTTTTTTAGACAAAATTATTCTCCTCTTACTATGGTCTGAATTAGTAAGTTTTAAGATGAAATCTATTATTTCCATATTTTTAAGGACGTGGGACCAATGTCATGTTAGTTTAACCCTATTTTATGATTTGCATTTTATTTTGCACAATCTAAAAATTTTACTGCACGATTTTGCACGATTTCAAGTTTTTATTGCACGTTCTGGAATTTTTTACTGCACGAAAATCCGGGCTTTACTTATAATTAACTTTCAACCAAGTACTGTGTTTATATTGCAAAAATAGTACTAAATAGGTAAATGTAGCGTATGTAATTGTATACAGTTACGTACTTATTACTTTATAATAAAATCTTTTATTAAGTACTCCGATTCTGCGTTTGCTTTATAAATTCCTAAAATATTCACATTCATCGCAATTATGTGTTGTTTGGACTCATTTTTCTCACAATTTGAAGAAGATTACAAAAATTATAGTTTAATTTCGATTATAAGCTACATTCAAAACTTTTCAGTTTTGAATTGGACCACATACATAAGTACCTGAACCGCCCGGGTCGTGTCTGTTGTGAGTTGTTGTGTTGTGAGTGCGCGTGCGTGAGTAAGGATCTTCTAATCCCTTAGGTGTCATCCGGTGTGGAACTCTCTTTAGACACCTGCCTATCTCAGTTCATAAACAAACTAAATTTTACTCCTGTCTAATGGATGTAACTGAAAACAATTACGTTCGTCTAGAACGAGCGTCACAGTCAGCTACACATTAAATGCATTAAAAAGTGACTAATTAAGTTTTAATTAAAAGACCGAGTCCCGTGCGTCCTTGTGTGCTTGTGCTATATTTTACCAACTAACAGGAGCAGTTCCAACGCTGTTTATTTCAGCCAGAATAACAGTTCGTTCATGGCCGGCTCTAGTAGAAGGCCGGAATATTAAACGTAGCAACACTGGAACCACCTGATAGGCTATTTGAGGCCGAGTAGACGATCTCTTAATTTATGTATTTCAATAATCAAATCGCGTCATTTTATTTCTGGTTAACAGCAGTTTTATAACTTTTAATTTTTTTGCTAATTAAAAGTTTATTATGTAAAATACTGTTATATTATTTAAGAAATAAACTAATTAACTCATTCATAATGATACGAATTCAATAATTCGAACACAATTAATTCATTAGGCCTAACACTTATTCACTAATTTCTTCAACTTAAACGCATAGTACTAAGTGCGCACAGACCTATAATTAGATTTAGCTATAAATAGACCTACTCATGATTTTAGTAATGCTACGAAATTAAATCAAAATATAACATGTTCACTTTAGCTAATTTATTACACTATGCTTATAGGCCTCAGACGCAACATTGACAGGTTTTGTATTCCGGCATTCTACTAGAGCCGGCCATAGTTCGTCATATGAATTGTGTCAATCAAGAAACCTCCAAACATATACAAAATGATCGACATCTAAAATATCGTATGGAGAACCATATACGACTTCCATGTTCTAAGATTTATATTTAAAGTCGTTTACTTAAATTCGTAGGATAATTTAAACAAAAAAATATCCCTCACCCTCAAACTATTTTCACTACTTATAGATATTTCTGTTATTATGGGATACTCCTTTAATACAATGTTATTTTCGAGTTACTTTATCTATAAAAATTATGTACTTTATTCTTATAAAGAAACTGATCTACGCAGACAATCACGCATTAATTACATATTTATATAATTATGTAAATCTATATAATTTACATTTACTGCTGGGCCGTGGTTGCGAATCTTCATGCATAGATGATTTAAATTGAAATAAAAATATCGGTATGGAGAACCATACATGACTTCCATATTCTAAGATTTATATTTAAAATCATTTTCGAAATTAAATATTACAATAGAAACTACTTCTTTCTACTTACTGCTTCAGCCTTAACCACAGTACTGTGGTCACTAACGTATACCACCTCACGTTATCGCACTCGATTTTCACTGATGATGGAAGTCGATGGCATTGCCGAAACGTCTGGTTTTGTAGAAAACATTGGACTGCGGCCAAATATCCCGGGAAGGAATTTTAACAAAAACTACTTCTTTGTTGCCGATAACGTTGTACACACATATATATATATATATATATATATATAAAATATGCATAAAATTAATGGCTTGTATAAGTTAATGATTGATCTCCATTAAGTAGTGCTCAAATTTCCAAAGTTTTAATATCATGATGTCCGTAATTAAAACATCAGAGCAGGTTTAGTGTGAATGAGGGTACACTGTGGACAAAAATTTTCAACATTTCCTATTGAGCGTTGCTTAGAGTAAAGCTGCGAATCTACAGTGTATGTTTCACAGAACAAACACGCGAAAAAGAAGGAGCGCTCCGAAGTCACTCATGGACCCTCAGCATCTTGCAGAGGGTTCATTCCCTAAAGACGAAGAGTCTGTCTATGAATCGTTCCTCTGTAAACACGTGCAGTTACACTGCCCAGCGATCCACAGGAAGCAAATTGATGTCCATTTTTTCAGCTTGCACGCGTTATGTTGGTGTGGGTTTCGGCACTTTCCATTTAAAAAGCGTGCAAATGTAAGAAAATAAACATGAGTGAGGCCAGAAATAACGTGAATTGTGTGTGTGTGTGTGTGTGTGTGTGTGTGTGTGTGTGTGTGTGTGTGTGTGTGTGTGTGTGTGTGTGTGTGTGTGTGTGTCTTACCTGCCTTTTTATTGCTGTAGGCATAATAATAAAATGGAAACGCAAACATTACACAACTGAGATATGCTTACCTGCCACGAACGATATATTATTTTATACATGGAGGAGTTCAGTGACATACACACGTACAGAAGAATTATATATATAAAGATATTAACTCATACATAATTTACATTAAAATGAAAAAATTATAATTTTATTCCCTGGCAACAAAATTATTTTATTTTTAACAATTACCATTGTTTGAAAAAGTTTAAATGAATTTTCAAGTACTTTACTGTTGTTAAAACGTAAAAGGTTGCAGGTAAATTACCCCTTCCCCGTAACCGATCTTCACCAAAATCGAAAGCCCTTGATACCTCTACAATTCAGGGATGTATGCAAAAAATTATTTGATTCTGTTTGAATTTGCGGCTGTTATCGTTTGCCATAGAAAATACCCTTGTTAAAAAAACGTTGCAGGTAAACTATCCCTTTCCCTTAACCGATCTTCACCAAAAACAACAGGTCTTTAGAACTTTAGAATTTAGGGCGGTATGCAAATAATCTTTTGATTCTGTTTGAATTTGCGGCTGTTATCGTTTGCCATAGGAAATACCCTTGTTAAAACATAAAACGTTACAGGTAAACTACCCCTTTCCCTTAACCGATCTTCACCAAAAACAATAGGTCGTGAGTACTCTACAAATCAGGGCTGTATGCAAAAAATTATTTGATTCTGTTTGAATTTGCGGCAGTTATCGTTTGCCATAGAAAAAAACTACACATAGACAGATAGACACACAGACACACACACAGACACTTTTCGAAAAACGACTTTTTTTCATGTTTTGAGTGTAGTACAATCAGAATCTGCAATAATCTCGAACACGATTTTGTTTGCCATCACCATACTTCCATTTCCTTAAGGAATATTGAAGTAAAAATTATAATGTTATTGCTTGGCAACAAAATTCTTTTATTTTTAACAATTACCATTATTTGAAAAAGTTTAAATGCATTTTATTACTTCCATTTCCTATGAGGAAATGGAAGTATGGTGATGGCGAAAAGAATCATGTTCGAGATAAGGGCTGATTCTGATTGTACTACCCTCAAAACGTGAAGAAAAGTCATTTTTCGAAATGTGTGTGTGTGTGTGTGTGTGTGTGTGTGTGTGTGTGTGTGTACGTTTTAACAAGAGTAAAGTGCTTAATTTTGATAAATAAAGTATCCTTGAAAGAAGGTCATAATAATCCACTGTAGAGATGTAGATGAAATATCTATAAATGAAATGCGTAGTTGAAGGGGGAGGGGTAATTTTCTATAAATGAAAATGACAGTTGAAGGGGAAGACTTTATAGGCAACAAAGAAGTTGTTTCTATGGAAATATTTCATTCAATTTGTCAAACATAAAACTAGATTTACAAGGTGGGGAATATCTTTTTTAGAAATTATCGAACCAAATTCAAGTAAATTATTTTAAATATAAATCTTACAACATGGAAGTCATGTACGGTTCTCCATACCGATTTTTATTTAATTTCGTCAAACACATTAAATCAATACCAAACGTGAGAAAATTACCCCCTTCCTTTTCAACTATCCTTTTCATTTACAGATAGTCCATCTACCTTTCTACAGTGGATTATTATGATCTTCTTCTTTTCAGGATACTTTATTTATCAGAATTAAGTACTTTACTTTTGTTAAAACGTAAAACGTTGCAGGTAAACTACCCCTCCCGCCTTAACCGATCTTCACCAAAATCAATAGGCGTTGAGGCCTCAACATCTCGGGCACATCTGCAAAACATTATCTGATTCAGTTTCAATTTGCGGCAGTTATCGTTTGTCATAGAAAAAGCTCTACACATAGACACACAGACACACATACAGATTCCTTTCGGAAAATGACTTTTATTCATGTTTTGAGGGTAGTACAATCAGAATCATCCCTCACCTCGAACACGATTTTTTTGCTATCACCTTACGAAACATGAAAGTAAAAAGTAAGCGAATAATATAATAGCCTACTGATTTGTATAAAAAGACTCAACCAGTAACCTACTGTATATTCTATTGTAACTGTTATTCTGTAACATGTTTATTGTACCGTTTTGACAATTTAGTGTATTTAATATGCATTAAATTGTGTAGAAAATTTTATGAGAACGGTCAGAGCGTGTGCGGTAGTAACTCTCGGTTTGTACAGTGTAATGACGTCTGCCTCGACAGCGAATGAATGTGTACCGTGCCAGTCCAAATGAATGTGGCTGTCATTTACCGTGCAAAGATAAACTTTTGTAGAAGATACGTTTTAAACGAGTTTCGTACTCTATACTTTTAATTTATAATAATGGCTCCCATGTGTACCACCGAAGCAGCTTAGGAGTCAGGCAGGTTAAGCTGCCATATGCCATATGCCATTGGGTACGGCATACAAGGAAGGCAGTGTGGCCAGCACTACGCTTCACCCGCCCATTACTATGCCCAGGACGTTATCCCAGGTACTCATTTTCAACAGGCTGAGTCGACCTGGGGGCTCAAAAACGCACCTTGATTTTATGGTGCGGGCCCGGGAATCGAACCCGGGACCTCTAGGTTAAAAGCCAGGTGAGTCTATACTTTTAAATTATAAAATAAGCCTATAGCCTACGTTTTAAAAATAAACGTTACAAATATAGAAAAAATTCTACACATAGAGACACACACACACACACACACACACACACACATACACACTTTTAAAAAAATGACTTTTCTTCATGTTTTGAAGGTAGTACAATCAGAATTTGCCCTTATCTCGAAGACGATTTTCCCCCCTCACCATACTTCCACTTCCTTACGGAACATGGAACTAAAATCCGCCTGTAAGTAGACGACTGTGATTAAAGTAGTAGTGATTAAGTAGAATTCATTCTGCTCTTACGTGAACAGAACAGCGAGATAGTGTTTGGCGACCTTAAACGTATGTCGTCACTATATTTCCTACAGTTCTAGTCTCAATCCGTGACCCGAGTGTCCCTGTAGTCGTCAACGCGGTTTGACATTTTTATTTAACAACTATACACTAGAGGTGGGCCGATATACCTATAACAGGTAATTTGGAACGATTATTTTTGTGCAACGGATATAACAATGACTGAAATACGTGTTCCGATTCAACGAAAACGGAAAAGTTGAAATACCCGCTCCGATTACTCGCGGCCTCGCGGTTCCGAGTCGCGGGACCGATCCCCCTACACAACTAACGAATAAACGAGTACTACGAGTATTACGAGTACACGAGTACAAAGTAACTTTTTGGTGCTGAATACTTCATTCTGCGCCGATTGCCACACAAATACGAAACAAAGCAAAACAGCGAAGTTCAGAATATCTCTATGCCAATGAGACGAAGCTGTTCTTAATAAATGAAAAAAATTCATACTGATGTTACATTTATTCTCGTGTGTTATGCAGATATATAATACAGATTATAATAACAAATTATATATTATGCTAGTCACCAACAGGGTAGATTTAAAAAAATTAATTATATTGTGTTACAACCTACAGAGTGGCTGATAGGCCATATAGTACCTACTTTTTGCTAGTGTAATTTCGGAGATGATTTTAACTTCACTGCACGTCTCACGTAAATTTTTTTGACAATATTTGTTGTGCTATTACGTGCACTCTAAAGTTCATTGCCTGAATTTAGCAACTGATTTGTCTAACCAAAATGGAATCAACAATTTAATATTAAATCTATGTCAGTTTGTTTACTCCTAATGAAAACTTAAATTAGTATTCCCAAAAGGAGATAGGCCTATAAATTCTCTTGTTTCTTATTTCATTTTAAACAGTAACAGCTTAATAAAATCACAGTGTAAAGTAACACTGTTAATACTTTTAGTTTCAATTGATTTCTTATGACAAATTATATAATACAGGTATATGTATAATAAGTATATAATAACAGGTGTTTGTAAGTGTTATTTTTTGGAACAGTTTCGTTCATACCTGTTATTTTCAAATACTAGTTTAGCACACCTCTAGTTCTCGTGTTTGGCGACCTTAAACGAGGTATGTCGCACTACATTTCCGACAGTTCTTGTCTCAATCCGTGACCCGCGTGTCCTTGTAGCCATCAACGCGGCAGCTTGACAATGTTATTTAACGACTATACAGGCTGCCAAAATATGTAAACTTTTATATAGACAAATGTATAGATATACAAACGTTAGCAGAAGATAAAACAACACGATTCTTCCGAATTGTACAAAAAAATTTCTCTGTGTGTGTGTGTGTGTGTGTGTGTGAGAGAGAGAGAGAGAGAGGGGGGGCATAAATTGACGCGTGTGAGCAGACAAATTAGCTCGTAAAATTCTTTCCCGCTACGACCAGTGTTGGGACTCTACGCTCATTTCCTTTGTGCGGCCTTGTCCTAAACACGTGTTTACATTCCTCCCTTCGTACGTCACTGCCCCTTCCCTGATGTTCAAAACAAAAGCATAATACTTTAATCGTAGTGTAAATTTTTTCTTATAACCTGCCGAAGCTAACGTAGCACGACGAATGGGTACAGCGGCAAAAGGGTACATGCGACATTACGGTACAAGGCGTTGCCGTGACACTTGATGAGGGTTAAACACGAGGCCATAAATACTTGACAGGCGACATTACGGTACAACGTCTAGTAATTTACATTACGGTAAATGCAAGATATTTCCACGAAAACAACCCTTACGCCAGGTAGCCGCTCCCGGTATATATGAGGCACGTCCAGAAAGTAAGAATACAAGGGCTGTGTAGGACATAGGGAATTTTTTTTCAAAGTTGGCACCGTGACGTGTAGACGGGTTCTTAACGGTCAAAATGAGACATCGAGCGCCTCAGTCCGTTACGATTACGAAATGTCGTCGCAGCAGCTTAACACGTCAACCAGTTCGTCCCCCGTTTGCTCCACGTACTGAGGGTGAATCCTTTCTCGACTCAATTGTGACTGGGGACGAAACGTGGGTGTGTCACTATACTCCTGAGTCAAAAAGACAGTCTCTGCAGTGGCGCCATACCCATTCACCAACATCCAAAAAATTCAAAGTTCAATCTTCACAGAGGAAAATCATGGCATCCGTCTTTTGGGACCGGAACGGGATCTTGTTGGTCGATTTCATGCCCAAAGGGACCACCATCAATGCTGCTGCATATTGTGAGACCCTAAAGAAGTTGAAACAAAAAATCAAAGACAAAAGGAGGGGAATGCTGACTCGTGGTGTGTCACTCCTTCATGACAACGCCAGACCCCATACCGCCCGGCTCACTCTGGACCTGCTCGTGTCGTTTGGATGGGACATTGTGACTCACCCACCCTACTCCCGGACCTGGCACCCTCGGATTACCATCTTTTCACCAAATTGAAGGAGTTCTTGGGTGGACAGCGATTTTCGGACGATGAGGAGGTCATGGAGACTGTGAAAAAGTGGCTTAAGGAGGTGGAGCGGAAGGTATACGACGAGGGTATACAAAAGCTGGTGCCCAGGCTTCAAAAGTGCATTGACCTCAACGGCGATTATGTGGAGAAATGATAACATATTTTGGCACATACCCTGTAAATTTCATTAAAATATATTCATTTTTCGATTTTTTACAAGTGTTGTATTCTTACTTTCTGGACGTGCCTCGTATTAGCTGTAGTTCATATTATCTGTAGCTCATTGTGAATATGGAAGTGGTACTAACTAATAAGGGAAAGCCATCGGCGCATTACCTTGGCTACGGTTATCGCAAGCATAGGGAAAACGCGGAGGGAGTTATGTCGTGGTTGTGTTTGAAGCAGCAAAGAAAGGGATGTAAGGGAAGATTGAGAAGTAAGAACGGAGACGTACTTGAAGTTGAAGACCATCAGTGTGGGCCGCCAGATGAAGCACTGTTAGAAGTAAAGAAGCAAATCTGCAAGGTTAGTTTCGATGTAAACAAATTCGAAAATACTTCGATCTGACAATATTATACTATAATATGTTATTTATGAATGTAGCAAATTCATTTAAATTAACCAAAAGTTATTCCTTAAGGTATTATTAATCAATGAGATTTTGATTTTTTTAATTATCCGTATTAGATCAAAAGATATAGGCATTTGTTTATAGCGCGCGCGTGTTAAAACGGTGCCACCGGCTGCCTCGTCTCTCTCCACATAGGCAGTATATACAGCACTATTGTTTATTGCGCAGCTCATTTATTTATGATTTGATCGAATTATGCTTATAGACGTTTTTGTGTAAAATGTTCCGCTCTACATTTTTAAAAAGAACAATTTTTTCTGTAAAATCAATATTTAATGAATTACAGCTTGGTCCGATCCTCCGACGAATTTTTTCCCTATTCACATGTTACGAATCTAACGTTCCTCGCCTAAAGAGAAAATGGGCTTAAACATACATTTCCAGAGAAGCTTGTTAGAAAAGTGCGCTTAGGGATGGAAGTCTCTTCCTAAACACAAGTCATATAAAATTGTTTATAAAATGTCCTTGCAACAGTCAGTTTCTCTTTGTTTATAGGCAAAGAAGTGGGCACGAGAGGATTCGATTTCTATATCTCAGATATACTCCGAAGAACTTAGCGATCTTCATAACAGAGGGTATGATTTCGTCACAGAAATGCCATCAACTTCCACTGTTAGAAGAGTACTGCAAAGAAACAGAAGTGTCGCTCGAGGAAACCAGAGGGAGCCACAATCGCGTGATGAAATTGTCCTTGATGAGGGTTGTTTAAGGATGAGTGATGGCAGCAATTTTCTTTTGAATGGCGATTCATATGCTCAAAGAATATTACTTTTCAGCGGTGAAAAAGGCCGAGAAAGCATGAAAACGTAAAAAATATTTTTTATGGATGGTACGTTCAAGAGTTGTAGCAAACTGTTTGCTCAAATCTACACAATACATGCCGACTTTGACAGCACAGAAGAAGAAACCAATGTGCATCCGGTAACATTTGCTCTGCTGCCAAATAAGAAAAAAGAATCGTATGTCCGGATGTTTCGCCTCATCCTTGATTAGATTCCCGAATGGAAGCCTCAAAAGATTAATGTAGATTTTGAAGCTGCGGCAATCTCAGCGCTTCGAGACGTTTTCCCGGAGGCAGAGATCAACGGTTGTTTCTTCCACATGAAAAAATGTTTGTGGAGGAGGGTCCAAGAAATTGGGTTAACGAGAGAATACCGTGAAAACGAAGAAATCCGACAGTCAATCAGGATGTGTGCAGCCCTAAGTTTTTTGAAACCAGAAGACGCCGAAGAGGGATTTGCCGAGATACACTCACAAGCACCGGACAACGAAAAACTCACGGGGTTTTTTGACTACTTCGTAGACCAGTGGCTCGAAAATGCTGATGTCCCGGTTGAGTTGTGGTCCTGCCATCGACGAAGACACCGAACAACTAATGCTGTTGAGGGGTGGCACCACAAAATAAACAACATTCTACACACCCCTAATCCCAAGGTGAGAGATGTTGTAGAGTGCTTAAAAAAGAAGCAGAGAACACCAACTGTTCATGCGAATGGAGCTCAACATGGAAGGGAAGAGGAGGAGAACCAAATACATAAAGCTCGACGAGTCTTTAGAAAGAGCAGTGAAAAAGTACGAAGAAACAGGGGATATTTATTCTTGTTTGAAATCCGTCTCTTATCTTCAGAAACTAGATTAAGATTTTGGTTAAGAGGCATTTTCTAAAATAAAAAAATAAAACTAAAAACAAAAATAAAATAAACTACAAAAAAAAGACGAAGCGAAAGCTGATTTTAAACACGCCAAAATGATGGTATTTGTGTGCACTATCATTTTGCCAGTCCAAAGCCTGGGAAAAGTGTGATAGAAATCAGTTAGAAAAACTTAATCAAATAGCTTAATTTAGGTCGCAGGATGGATAGGATAATTTGATATACTAAATAACCGGGGGAAAGTTGCATCAGGTAGCTAGGGACTAGACGTTGTACCGTTTTGTCGCCTGTCCAGTTTTTATGGCCTCGCGTTTAATCCTCGTCAAGTGTCAGGCCATCGCCTTGTACCCTCTTGTCGCATAATTTCTGTTGTACCCTTTTGTCGCTGTACCCTTTTGTCGTGTAACCACATCTATGACCATCATGGAGCAATACATTGTAACATGCATGTTTAAATTAAGAAAACAGGGGTCTATAAACTACCATGTAATCATTGTAATTGTTTTATATCAGTCAAACCGATTTTATATTTGTTAAATCGAACCTGCAAAGACTCTGGATTGCACATATCTACACTTAAGACCAAGGTGATGGCTTTTCGTGGAACTGATCCCGTACGGGCAAAGATTGTTATAGATGGTACTGTCCTGGAATAAGTTAGCAATTTTGAATACCTGGGCTACAGTGTGTCCTATAATACAAGCAACGACGTTCTGAATAAGTTGCATAAGTTCAACCTTATGTGCGAGACTATTAGGGGAACCCTTAAGTCAGCAATGAACACGCCTAAAATTCTACACGGTGATGGCTCTTCCCACCAGGGCCGGATCTAAAAATTGTTGGCCCCCCAGCGAAAATCCTTCACGGGCCCCGAATTTTCGTTACTCGTTTTCTTTGTATGTAAAAAAATGTCTGTAACACCTAAGTCTTAAGCCTGTGATGGACATTGGTTATGTATTAAATTGAACACAAGTTTGTAGATATAATAAATTTACTTTATTTACTAATTACACACAAATTGTTGATCAAAGAATGTTACAGTGTGTACTATACTACATAATATCACAAAGTTTTCTTCCTTGATTTCATTTCAGAAAAGCGTTTTATAAGCTCCTTCTTATCAATTATTGATGCCTCAGCGTTGTTGATGGCAATCAATCCCAAAGCGCTCAGTCTGTCTTGACCCATTGTGCTCCTCAGGTAACTTTTTATCCTCTTGAGTGCGAAAAATGATCTTTCGGCTGATGCAACCGTTACGGGCAGGGTTAGAAACAAGGTCAAGGCTGTTAGCACTTTTGGGAAACTGGAGGACATTGTCTCAAAGTCAACAAACAAAAGTTTAGTGAGCTCAAAGACTTTCTTGCACTTAGCAATTTCTTCACCAAGACTTTCACGCAGTGAAAGTAGTTCAAGACCTAGAGAGGGTCCAATATCCTTTTCGTAAATCTTCTGAAGGTTCTCAGCTCTTTCCAGGATCTCTTTTTCTGAAAGGGAATTTAGAACCTTTGGAAACAACACAGAAAATTGTTGTACAACACGTTCAACAGCTGAAAACCTCTTAGTAATCTGACCATTGATAACATCAAGAAGCTTGTAGAAGACATTTATTTTGAACAGGTTATCTCCATCTGAAAACCTGTAGTCTTCGGCCAGCTCATCAAAGTGTTTTTTCACCAACGGCTGCCTCTTCTGAGGGAAAATAGGATCAACATTCCACTTTACAGCGAGAGTTACAGCTTCCTCCTTCATTTTTTGGTACTCGTTCCTCATTTGCAACAACCTCTCTCTGCTCCTTTGAAAGATTGTCGAAGCTCTCTCTAAGTCTGTTTCTTTTCCTTGGAGGGATTTGGAAGCAATATTCAATTGAGTGAAAACTTTCGACAGGATAACAGTTGACATGACAAACTGAAAATTGTTTATCACTTTCATCAACTTCGCGCTTCTGACACTTCATCGCCATCGGGCTTCTTCTAAGCCGTCCTCCACTTCAGACAAGTGTATATACCTCACAATGAAACTCATTTGATCTTTTTTAGAAAGGTCTTGTGTGGTATCAATAATCAATGAAAAAAATTGTGCTTTGTTGATTTTATTCACGATACCGTTGAGAACAGTTGAAGAAATGCAACTAATGATTTGATTTTGAATATCATGGCTCAAATACTTGGTTTGACCCTCACGGATTGTTAAAACTCTTGCCATTACAGGATCATATTTTGCTAACAACTGAACCAAAGATAAAAATTTTCCGTCATAGTTGCCCTCATTAGCACCTCTAAATGCAAGAGTGTTTTTTGCTAACATTAGAGTGATATCTATAAGTCTTTCTAAAACTTGGGCCCAAAACGTAAGTTGAGACTTTCTTTCCAAATCTATGTGATCATCAATACACTGACTTGCTTTCCACTTATGTAAAGACATACAAGCTAAAATGTGATCATTTGATTTACCGTGATCTTTCATTTTTCTTGACAGTCCCTGCCAGTCTCTAATACCATCGGCCCAACCACTTTTGTTATTCCCTGATTTAGAAAATAGCCAAGACGGTAAGCAGTAAGCACAATCTTTCTTTAACGAATAGTTAAGCCACTTTAAGGGAAATGGTTGGCTTGTTGTTGTTTCATTTTTATAATAGGCGCAAGAAAATGATCTGTTCTTTTTATCTTTAGGAAATGCCCCTTTGGGTTGGCAAGTTCCGGTACTAATAATGAAGTCTTAACTTTGGCCGACAAAATAATATCATCATAGTGACCTTTATCAGTAGGATATTCCTGCTGATGCAAAGTAACTATAAAATCATCAACATCATCTGACTTACTTGTCGAATTCCCGTTACCATCACCTTGGTTGTTTTCAGTTGATTGCAGTTGTTCTTTTTGATTTCCTGATTCGATATTTCCACAATTTACAGCTTCTTCTTTTACAACAGCTGTACCTGTACGTAAAGGAAATCCTTAAAAAAGTACACAAAAACAGACGGAATATACAAATCAGGGATCATCAATACAATACACGCAACAGAAATTGTCTACTAGCAGAAAGAGCAAGAATCAATTTATATCAAAGACATTTTGACTATTTGGCTAACAAAAAAATAAGAAATTTGTTTGTTTACAATACTTTTTAATAAGTGGTTTAAACATCACGTATTTACGGTGCTCGACAAAAAATTATAAAATGCTCTTTTATGTACACAAATTTGACTCGACTCGTCATTAGCTCCCTAACGTGGTGAAGATTAATTTTTGTTGGACAAGACCTCTTCATGAGTAATTAGCACACGAATTTCCAAAAAAAGGTATCCTCGTGGTTAATACATGTGATATTCAGCATGAAAATAAATAAAAAGTATATATACATTATACCAGTTAGCATAAAATACGTTAGTATTATCTTAAATTATTACTGCACAATATTCTGTTATAAAATATCTTACTATTTTTTTTATAATGCCAGTTTTAAGCCGAAATCCATTTTTTAAAATCACTCAGCTTTTAAACTGTAAATGATATTTGTAATTCAAAGCAGAAGTATCGAGTCACGAGTGACAGATCCAGTGAGAAGTAGCCTACGCACAAAATCTTTGAATTTGAAAAATGAATACGTACTTCCCAAAGGTCCTGGCACTACCACAGGTGTCTTTCAGACTGTACTTTTTTATTTGTAAAATATTAATTAATAAATTATAAAAATTTTAAAAACAATGTGTGTTAATGAAAAGTTAAATACAAAATTGTTGGTGAATTTACTGATGATTTTTTTTTAAACTGTACCGGTAATTTAACCCTTTAGCATGTACACAACTAAAATTAAAATACTGTCAAGTTTTGTTGCTTAACATACCTGCATCAGGAACCTGAAGAGCTTGGTTCTCGTCAGAGGTCTTTGGTTTTTTAGACAGGAATGAAGTTACTGTCTTATTTGTCCTTTTTATAGACTCTTCTTCTAAATGCTTTCTTCTTCGTTTAGCGGCACCGCTAGTTGAACTAAGTTCCTGCTCCATTCCATTTATTTATTTGCATATAACTATAACCTACAAGTACATGTGAGCCAGGAGCAGACATGCGACAGATGTGTGTGACAGCTCTGCAGTACAGCAACACCTACCGTCTGACTGAGTGAGCAGTGAGCGACTGAATCTGACAAGTGGCGCTGACGGCCTTGCGCATGCTTACGCCACCCGACCACGTTATTTATAGAGACGACGCGCCTTACCGAGCTATTTCGAGCCGCACCCAGGCCACGGCGCGGGCCCCCTTTTCTGCGGGCCCCCCGCAATGCGAGGACTGGCGGTACCTAGATCCGGCCCTGCTTCCCACACTTCTTTATGGGTCTGAGAATTGGACTTTAAGGAAAGGCTAGACCAGTCGCATCCAAGCGGGTGAAATGAGATTTCTCAGGCACGTGGCAGGGTATACTTTCCATGATCATAGAAGAAACACAGATATATGGCAGGAACTGAATATTATGAGTATACTCGACAGGATTGCCCAGTATCGGCTGAATTGGTGGGAACATGTTTGCCTAATGGATGACTGCCGCATCCCCAAACAAATATGGAACTATAAGCCGAGGGGACGGAGAGGTGTGGGACGTCCGAGGAAGCGCTGGAGTGACCAGCTCTAATCTTTGCCTGTTTGAGACCGGAACAAACTATCCTCGGTTTAATCCTTGAAGATGATGATCATCATCATGATGATCGGTCAAAGGGGAGAAGTTTTCTGAAACGTTTCCTTGAACACACACCTAAACAATTGAAATCCTAACTCCGTCAACATAAAGTCTAACTATGCTCGCTACACTTGGTCTCACGCGACTACAATTACACGGATTTCAAGTCTAACTTGGAACCACTACATATTTGTGACAAGGATCGAATCATGAATGCCTTGGAGAAGTTTGGATTTACACAGACATGAACAGTCGCGGTTTCGTATTAAATGACCAGCTGAACTTTAAATAGGCTACACTCGCTATACGATACCGCCTTGACACAAAAGAAATGTAAAGAATGAAAAAAACGCAAAATAAACGTACGAAAGAATAAACGTATATAACAAGAAACGAATGTTGCTTCTTGAGCCTGCTTTATCAGATAGAGACGAACAATCCTCATTGGTCGACCAAACGTGAATAGGTGCGCGCCTACTGACGCGTATACAGTGCACGTACAATTTTAATTTTAACCGCTGACGATCTCGTATAAGGGATATTTTATGATCTGATGATGAAGCATATGCGTCATCTATATATATATATATATATGTACAGAAATTAATACACTAAATTAACGAAAACTTGGAAATTCCTACCTGACAGTTCACAAATTAACAAACAACATATGTCCACAACACACTCACCCCCCATCATCCAACCCTCCCACGGCAAAAATCACAAGGGAAGTAAGATATAAAACGCGCGCTGAAGCAAATGTTCACCCTGAAAGGTTTCGAATGTGTGTGTGTGTGTGTGTGTGTGTGTGTGTGTGTGTGTGTGTGTGTGTGTGTGTGTGTGTGTGTGTGTGTGTGTGTGTGTGTGTGTGTGTGTGTGTGTGTGTGTGTGTGTGTGTGTGTGTGTGTGTGTGTGTGTGTGTGTGTGTGTGTGTGTGTGTGTGTGTGTGTGTGTGTGTGTGTGTGTGTGTGTGTGTGTGTGTGTGTGAAAATGTCATAAGGCGGATTGAAAGATGTTAAGCTTGTCCAATACATTTTAATATTTCTTCTGAATCTTCGATCAGATGATTAACTACTATTTTTATTGTCTTATTCTCTTTCTTTTTCTTTTATCTGTTTGTTTTTTTAACAATACGATCAGGATTGATCACCCTCAAGTCACCATCTGTTGGAACGTCCTAATGACCTCCTTGCTCGAGGATGTTAGTTTCTTCTTCTTGCCCTTCCATCCAAAATTCTTTAATACTACAGTATCAGAACAAGGAATTTCATGCTTGGCTTACCTTCGAATCTGAAGATAAAGTAAACGCGAAAACCGTTTCGAAAATGTTAATTATCATCAGACACAATATTCCGCGAGTAGCAGGTACCATTCAGGCTGACCACAGTACTCAGTGATAATAATTCATTCCTTGTTGTTACTAAGACCTACATGGCCGAGAGGATCTCATGCTATCTTTGGAATAGGCCTACATTATTCAACTTAAACTATGGATATCCACAAAATGTATTATCCTTGGGATTGTGTATCTCTACAGGCTATATTTCATCCCACTTATTGTACTATTTTCCACAATCCACAATCCACAATCCTTTACGTCTCGCTCCCGTAACAAAGGCCATCTTTTGGCAAAGGTTTATTTGCGGTTTGCTTTTGGTAGAAAATAGAAATTATGGTTTATTAAATAATAATTTCTTTTTTTTCAGCTTCAACTCTTTTCTGATATGAACAATATTTAAAAACACATGTACAGTGGAGCCTCGAAAGTTCGGGCCTAAAAAATCCGGGTAAGACAAAAAAACCATAAATTTGTTTACCGAGTCTGGACTCTGGTGCTCGGTAGGCTATAGTTTTAGCACTCCCCGGTGGGCACGAGTCACACTACCCATCCGCATTCACTCCACTCAAGAACAAGTGGACCGGGTGCTTATCTCCACCTGTCGCACACTCAGTCAGTCACCTCCGAGTACACTGTATTTTGCATGATCGCGTTATTGTGTAGGCCTACGTTTATATAACCTAAATGTACATGTTTATATAAAAGGTATATGTTTAAACGTTTGTTTACATTATTAATTTCAATATACCAGGAATATTTGTTTGAATACATATATTTTAGTGTTGTTCGGAATGGCTAGTACGTCTGTTAGTAAAGCTACTGGAAAGCGAAAAAGTGTGTTTTTGACAATTGAAACTAAGTTAGAAATTTTGAAAAGATTATCTAAATGTGAAAATACGGCATCTCTTTCTAAAATCTACAATGTGGGGACTTCAACCATAAGTGATTAAAGCAAAACAAAAGATAAATTGGGAAAATACGCCGAAAAATTGGATTCCGAAGAAAGGTCACAAAACAGAGAATTAGAGCGTGAAAAAAAATCGGGAAATCGGAGCTCCTCCATACTCTCCCAGCGCTGTTTCACTGATTTGGTTATTTTATTAAATCACTAAAACAGCGCTATTGTGTACGCACGCGGGAGTTCATTGCGGAATTTAAAACGGTTCTTTTTTACTTTTTAAGCCTTATCCATTAACAAAGAACAAAATATGGATTATAATGTTTTCCGACATAAAATTCTAGAAGTTTAAAGTATATTCCGTAAATCCGGACAAATTGAAAATCCGGATGGGGTCCGGTCCCAATTGATCCGAATTTTCGAGGTCCCACTATATTCATAAAAAAAAAATCAACAAATAATTCACACAGATTTGTAGTGTCCATAAAATAGTATCATAAAGCTGGCTAAATTCTAACCCACAATCGGCCTTTGTCTATTGTAAATAAGTCTATTGTATTGTTGGAGTTGGTATCTGCAGGCTGATAGGCCGTGGTCTACCGATTATATTCAAACAGACGTTTTGGCTCTACCATCGGAGCCTTCCGACGGTGGAGCACCGATTTACACCTTCAGTGTAAAAACGATTAACTAATTGGCACTGTGTTCGCCAATTCACCACGGTACTGAGGTACAATGTGACGAAACGGTACTGAGTACTAAGGCCGAAACGTCCGTTTTGAATACAATCAGTAGACCACCCGGCAGATAGTACCGTGCCAGACTCGCACATACTAAATTGCGTTCGTGGCAGATAGTGACACCGTTGACGTCGGACGTGAAAGCCTAAACGTAACTATTATATGCTTTCTACTTGAGTTTTAAATCATGTGTCGAATATCACACATATTGCCCCTCAATACATTAAACAAGCCCCTCAAGACTCGTGGGAACGCTTCATGGCCACTATGGAACACGATTTATATGGTAGACTGACTATGGCATATAAAGTGATGAAAACATTGAATAGCTCTGAAAGAGAAAAGATTCGTGTTAATATGATTGAGGAAAATGAATGGACAAAAACCATAATATAAATTCATATTTTGACTGCGCAATAGAAAATGATAACGAATATATAAGTAAGCCCAGTGGAAAAGGTTAACTGTAGAAGAACTCCAACAAGCAATGAACGGAATGAAAAGTAGAAAGACACCAGGACTTAGCGGAATACATGCTGAGTTAATAAAATATGGTGGCACATTATTGCATTTAAGAATTCTCTATTTTCTAAATAATATTTGGATGGAAAACAAAATTCCGAAAGAATGGAGGCGGGAAAAAGTGATTTCGTTACATAAAAAAGGACACAGAAGAGATGCAAATAATTACAGAGGAATAAGCTAGCTGGACACAACATACAAAATATATACAAGAATTCTCAATCAGAAATTAAGAGTCATTACAGATGGAATACTTCTTGAAGAGCAAATGGGTTTTAGAAAGGACAGGTCGACTGTGGATGCATTGTTTGTATTACGACAGATAATAGAGAAAAGATCGCGAATCTACGAACTCTTGTCAAGTGAAGTGTTGTCACTTATACGCTACAGGTCCTCGACAGTAGTGTACCGTCCGTGATTACTGTCGTACAATTCAATCTATGAACTCTTGTCAAGTGAAGTGTTGTCACTTATACGCTGCAGGTCCTCCACAGTAGTGTACTGTCCGTGATTACTGTCGTACAATTCAATCTATGAACTCTTGTCAAGTGAAGTGTTGTCACTTATACGCTGCAGGTCCTCCACAGTAGTGTACTGTCCGCGATTACTGTCGTACAATTCAATCTATGAACTCTTGTCAAGTGAAGTGTTGTCACTTATACGCTGCAGGTCCTCCACAGTAGTGTACTGTCCGTGATTACTGTCGTACAATTCGTTTCCTTTTTCCCTAAATGCTTTTGTGGCAACATTAAAGTCAAATGTAAAAGAACATGATGTCAAACTTCACATTTCTTAGATATATCTAACCAGGTAGATTCACTTTTTTATAACGTTAATTATTTACTCTGTCTGTCTGTCTGTCTGTCTGTCTCTGTCTCTGTCTGTCTCTCTCTCTCTCTCTCTCTCTCTCTCTCTCTCTCTCTCTCTCTCTCTCTCTCTCTCTCTCTCTCTCTCTCTCTCTCTCTCTTTCTCTCTATATACCCCCCCCCCCAAGTAAGAATGTATACCCCGTGAAATCATCGCCAGTGACACACTTTCTTCATGGTGACCTTACTTTACCCGCATATGTTGACATTTTTGACACATATTTTACATGAAATTTTGACACATTTTTGTTCTCTTGGTTTCGGGAAATAAGGAAACGAGCTGACAACTGTACAAAGACGTGCTGTCAAACAAGTTATCTATTGTAAAAACTGAAGTATTTTACAGAAAAACTTGATACATAATGTAGGAAATTAAAAAAAAAACTTGATGTAAGAGTTTATCAGTAATAACGCTTCGTTTTAATCAGGGACGGATTAATTATTTGTCCTTTTTTCAAAACGTTGTCGATGTCGAAAATCGTTTTTTTTTTTGTCGCTGATAGTTGACTCCTAATCTTACTAAGAACTGTCACGAGATTTGAAGTGACACCACTTTCTTAAAGTAATTTCCATTAAAACGATATTTTTACAGAATATTTTATATATTTATAAACAGTTCATTAACTCATCGTCAGCAAGGATTAAATTAAAAATGGTTTCTTCTAGTTCCGAGCAGATAGACTAGAGCCGGTCGGACGTCCCACACCTTCCGTCCTTTCGGCTTAAAATTCAATAGTTGTTTGAGGATGCGGTAGTCATCCATTCGGTTAAGATGTTCTAACTATTTTAGACGCTACTGGGCGATTCTATCAAGTATACTCATAATATTCAGTTCCCACCGTCACCAACATTTCTTTTGCTATCTTTAAGAGTATACGCTGCCTGAGAAATCTTATTTCGGCCGCTCGGATACGTCGTCTGGCCTGGGATTTCGTTAAAGGACTTCATTAAGTTTAAACACAAATTTTCAGTTAGGCTATATAGTTGAAAGTAAATTTGTGTTTGAATATGCATGTTTCCATATGAGTGACAAACGATACGCTGCAAGCATTCAGGCCTACTATGTAACGTGCTTACACCTTAAATCAACGAACTTAACAAATTTAACAAAATCAAAAATAGCCTTTTAGAAGCAATGCAGTTTTCGACAAACAGAAGTTTATTCTGAGTGACAAAGAGCATTAACCACGTTTCTCAAACTCTTCTATCTACTTATAAATCAACAGACATCAAATTAATATCGTAAGTAAAACGTTTTCCGGACAGGACCGCGGTCTCTTATCGAGTCCGTTTAGCGTATGCTTCAGAACAACACTAACATTGTGTTCGTATTCATGCAACAATTATCCGTTGCTTTTTAACTACTTTATAAATGCACGGTTACTTCTACTAACTAGTTTATAAATGCACGGTTACTTCTACTAACTAGTTTATAAATGCACGGTTACTTCTCCTAACGTGTTTATAAATGTGAAAGTTGAAAACCAATACTGTATAATATATCCCGTGTAAATTTGTTTAAATTAATCGTGAAAAAAGTGAAATGTTGCAATGTTTCAAGGAAGAAACGCTCGTATATCCACACTAATATTAATATTTAAATATTTAATTTACTTACAAACGTATTATTAAATAATGTGTAGTTTTACGTTCCTCAATAAGAATACGAGTCTTATGGAAATGTTCTGAATCAACTGTGCAGAAAGTTTAGGATCTACGAAAGTTTGTAATTCAAATGTATTTTAACTGACATTATAACTAATTAAGCATTTATTAAATTCGTAAAAGTTGAGAGCGCGCGATCGCGTATGTGTACTATAAATGTGTGTGTGTGCGTGTGAGTGCGTTCGTGCGTGGTGTGCGTGTTATACTGATTTAATATGATACTTTTCACAAATTTTGCGTCAAGAACCTCTCGCTTTTCGAAGATCAAGGACCTCATGGTCAGTGCGGCGCTGAAGATCATCAAGTTCTGAGGATGTTGAACAGAAGGTGATTTAACGAAATGTGCTTATCAACAAAATATTTATTAAAAAAACTTTGTAAGTAAAATAGAAAAAAAATGTAATCCAAGAAGCAGTCATATAATTAGCCTACGTGTATTGCAGGTATATGATACTTGCCCAATATACATTTATTGCTGTTTTTAAAAGACACTTTTAAACGAATTTATATCGTTTATTTGATCGAAAAAGCTCTGATTTAAACTTAATCTTTATGATCGAAATCCAAGAACAGAAAGTATTTAACATTATTGCACTTCCTTTTCTCAAAAACAATAAACAGTAACAGTACTTTATTTATTATTGTAAGCTGTTTTACTATTATTATTATTATTATTTTGTGGCTGTTGTTGTGGCTGTTGTAGTTTATTATTATTATTGTTGTTGTTGTTATTTTTATTCAGTGGGTCCCACTAGAAAAAAAAGACAAGCCACAACGGGCAGTAGAAGATGGGGAACAACTAGAAGGAGCCCGATAAGGGTCCAATAGGCTCCATCCCGAAGTAATACGCTAAGTGGTTCCAGAATGAATATGAATACCTGAATTAGAAGTGGGTTTTTTAGTGAGTGAGAGTCCCACACACCAGAGGAAGCACGGTATCCTCTGACGGTGCATAAAGCATTTTCTCCCTCTATAAAAATTATTATTATTATTATTACTATTATTGTTATTGTTATTGTTGTTGTTGTTGTCGTCGTCGTCGTTGTTGTTGTTGTTGTTGTTGCAGTAGTAGTAGTAGTAGTAGTAGTAGTAGTAATAGTAGTAGTAGTAGTAGTAGTAGTAGTAGTAGTAGTAGTAGTAGTAGTAGTAGTAGTAGTAGTAGCAGCAGCAGCAGCAGCAGCAGCAGTAGCAGTAGCAGTAGTAGCAGCAGCAGTTTTTTTTTTTTTTTTGCGGGGGAGGAAAAATGTATTATGCACCATCAGGAGACACCCGGCTGGTCTCCCGGTATGTGGGACTCGCACCCACCAAAAAACCTCCACTTTACAGGCAGGGAACCCCCCCTGGAACAACTATTCGTATGGCTTCAGGGTGGCACCTCGTATTGCGCCTACTAGGCTCCTACAGCTTTGTCAATATCATCGACTTGTGAGAGGGTCCTGTTCAGGCTTCTTCTGCCGTAGGACCATCCTCACGAAGGTCACAACCATGTCCCAGTTCTCTTTGCTGTTGAGCATGACGCCTAAGATGTTATCAGGCGTCATGGGGCCAATCTCCGATTCCAGTCCACGCCTCTCCAGCACCCACCGTTGACACTCGAAGAAAGTGTGATGAGCGTCACCAGAGTCTGAGTTGCCGTACACGCACGACGGATCCTCCATCTTACCCATCCTTCGCAGGTATGCACAGAAATAACCATGCCCTGTCAGGAATTGAGTAAGGTAATAATCTACCTCGCTGTCCACCTAGCTCGACTCTCCTGCTCCCATCGTAGTTGCCAGCTTCGCATGGAGTGTGTCCTGGCCACTGTTCTTGCTTCTACGATCCCCAAGTCTTCCTTGGTCTTGTAGACCCTCCTCCTCTCCTCAGCCATCAGATCTATTGGCATTACTCCAGCGACGACTAACACTGCTGGTTCCGACACCGTTCTGTAGGAGCTTGCAATTCGAAGTTCTCCTCTTCGTTGAACCGCAGACATCTGCTTGCGGTATTTTTCTTGCTTCAGTGCGTCGGCCCAGACCTCGCATCCGTAGAGGAGAATCGAGTTGGTCACCGACATCAACAGTCGCCGTCTTCCCGCAGCTGGGCCTCCGACATTTGCCATTAGCCTGCTCAGCGCAGCAACGACCTTAGTGGCTTTCCCCGAGGAACATCGAATTTGCTCCCAGTAGGATAGCTTAGTATCCCCAGGTGCACCCCTAGATACTTCACCGCTGGCTTTGATGTTATCGCCTTTTCCCCCACCACGAACTGTGTGATTGTGGGTATACGTCCTCGAGTGAGCAGCACAATCTCTGTCTTCTCCGTCGCAAGGCTCATACCGTGTTCTTCCATCTAGGTGCGGACCCTGCGCATGACCTGGTTCAGCATGCGCTGCGCCTCCTCTGCGTCTCTCGCGGTGATCACGGCAGCCACGTCAACAGCATATGCTACCAGAAAGGTATCATCTGGCATCTCCATCCGGAGGATTCCATAGAAGGCATTCCACAGGTCGGGGCCCAAGATAGAGCCCTGAGCTACGCATCCTGTTATTTCTCTGCTGTGTGACCCATCTGCTGTGTCGTACCGGAGCTCCCTGTCCCTCAGGTAACTTCGTATTATCCGGAGCAGGTAGTCCGGCGCTTGAAAGACGATCTCCAAAGCCGCTAGCAAGTCTGTCCACCTGGCCGAATTAAAGGCGTTGCGTACGTCCAGTGTAGCGAGTAGCACCGTCCTTCTGGAGAAGTGATTATCCCGCTGGGCCACCTGGACGGCATTCAAGATCTCCTGTATGGCTCCAATGGTGGATCTGGCCGTTCTGAACCCGTACTGCCTCGCTGACAGACCTCCCGCATCCCGAATTGCCGCTACTAGGCGAGGCCTGAGTAGACGTTCCAGTAGTTTCCCCGCTGTGTCCAGCATACAAAGAGGTCTGTATGCCGACGGGGAATTCGGGTCGCCCTTCCCTTTGCTGACTAAGACTAGTCTCTGGATCTTCCACCTCTTCGGGAAGACTCCGTCTTTTGAGGCAGCGGTTGTACATATTAAGTAGCACCTGGGGGCAGGATCTAGCGACCACCCTCAGCACTGCCGCAGGTATACCATCCGGCCCTGGTGCCTTCTTGTTGCGCAGGGAGCTAGCAGCTAGTGATAGCTCGTCCTCACTGAAAATTGGGACGTCTTCCAATAGGCCTGGATATTCCTCTCGATCCCTCAGTGGGTGACGAGGAAACAGACCGTCCACGATAAAGCGCATCTGATTTTTATCCATCCTTGGGCTACGTGGCAGGGCTCCAAGCCTGCTCATTACAAGCCTGTACCCCAGACCCCAGGGATCAGAATCTAGCTCACTCCTGAGGGTCTCCCACTTGAGCCCCTTGTTTCTGTTGATGTCCTCCTTCAGTCTTTTTCTAGTGAGCCGATATTCTTCTTGCGCTTCGGCTGCTGCATTCGCGTTTCTCAGTCTGTTTCTGGTCGCCATGCGACGCGAGCGCAAGCAACGTCTCCTGAGGTCAGCAATCTCGTCTGTGCACCAGAACGCCACTGTCTTCCCCCCGCGGCGTCCCGCTCTCCTGGGCATTAACATATCGCAGGCGTTCCGTATAAGGCGCATTATTGCACCGACGATTTCCTCTGTCGAACCCAAGCTGTTCATCACCGCCTCCTTTCCGATCGCGATGACATCCTGCAACAAATCCTCGTCCAGTTTGGACACGTTCCAGCCAGGTGTTCGGCTGGGTTCAGCCATGGGCGAATGCTGAACTCTCCGCAGCGTGAAAGTGATATACTAGTGACCACTACTAGTATAATCTTCCAATACCTCCCAGTTCATGACGCTGTGCGCCAATGCGTCGGATACCAAACTGATGTCCGGGATTGTTTCTGCGCAACCAGGTCTTCTAAAAGTTGAGATACCGCCCACATTGACCACCGCAAACCCGACTCTTGCTGCCATCTCTAACACGTACCGTCCCCTGGCGCACGTCGCAGGCATTCCCCACTCCACCGCTTTGGCGTTGAAGTCTCCAGCGGCCACGCAGGGCCTTCCATCCCACGAATCGTGTCTTCCAATTTGTCCACTTTCTCACGAAATTCGTGGATGGTCTCGTTAGGGGTGAGACAGCAGCTCACATAAGTGATGTCCTCGCATCTCACCCACACGAAACCACTTCCGTCACCATGGCTTGAAGGGAGCGGCACGGTCGGGTCGGGAATCAGCCGTCCCGAGTAAGTCAGCATACCATCCCGGTTCCTCTTTATCGTGGTGCTGCTCGCTGATGATCAGAAAATTGGCTCCCACGTCCAGCTTTAGCTGCTCCAGGAGGGCGTCCGCCGTCCTGCTCCTATCCAGGTTTCCCTGGAGAATCTTCATCGGCCAAGCCTGCTCTGGGCCCTCCCAAGCGCCTGTCGAAAAACCGCACAGATACCCGACCCGGGAACATGTTTCAGGGCATCGGGGTCTAAACCATGATCCTCGCAGAGGAAACACCTCGGCTCTGCTTGGCAGTATTTTTTCAGATGGCCTACACAGCCACACCGTATGCATATACCTGCCATCTTTCTGTTGGGGCCTTTGCAGTCCGCCTGTCGATGGCCAAAACCAAAGCAGGCGTAACAGCGCATCACCAGGGCCCTTCGGCGCACTCTGCCGTACACCCATCCGATCTTTATGCGGCAAGTTTCGAGGAGTTTAGCAGCTCCTCGCTCCCCCAGCTCCACAATCGCTATCTTCTGCTCCCGGGTGTTTGCCTTCGTCAGCGTCACTTTCATGTCCCCAGCCAGGTTATCTGCATCGCGTTTGACGGCATTACGGATCTCCTCTTAAGCAGTAGTAGTAGTAGTAGTAGTAGTAGTAGTAGTAGTAGTAGTAGTAGTAGTAGTAGTAGTATTAGTAGTAGTAGTAGTAGCAGCAGCAGTAGTAGTAGTAGTAGTAGTAGTAGTAGTAGTAGTAGTAGTAGTAGTAGTAGTAGTAGTAGCAGCAGCAGCAGCAGTAGCAGCAGCAGCAGCAGCAGCAGCAGTAGTAGTAGTAGTAGTAGCAGCACTAGTAGTAGTAGTAGTAGTAGTAGTAGTAGTAGTAGTAGTAGTAGTAGTAGTAGTAGTAGTAGTAGTAGTAGTAGCTGCAGCAGCAGCAGCAGCAGCAGCAGTAGCAGCAGCAGCAGTAGCAGCAGTAGCAGCAGCAGTAGCAGCAGCAGCAGTAGTAGCAGTAGCAGTAGTAGTAGTAGTAGTAGTAGTTATTTTTATCATTGTTATTATTATTTTTTCTACATTCACTCGTTCGTATATCTAATATAATAACGTACGTATTACACGTTTGTTTTTAATGTGTATTAGTACTTCGATAATTATTTAATAGATTATTTATTTAATTAATTTATTTATTTCTTTTGTTTTCCCAAATACTCATATTTTTCTCATTATTATTTTCATGTGTTTAATGTTTGGTAATAACAGATATTCTTTATGAAACAACGGCATTAATAACTAGGCCTATACAACAATAGGCCCTACGCTTACGTTTATAAAATCAGTAACATGAAAACTTTAATCCCAAGTTCAAAAAAACGTCAATGGCATTACTGTTTATGTAGCATTTAACAAAATGAAATGTATCAAACACATTTAAACAAAAAGGTATTAAGTTAGCATTCGGGAAACTTCGAGCATACATTTTAAAAAATGAAACAAAGAACAAACGTAATCATGACAATGTATGTAAAATAATAGATATAGAAAATAAATAAATTGAGAGGAACGGGTTGTGAATACCTATTTACTGTTAAGTAAATGGAATTTCGCTTCTCAATTAGGTAGGCCTACACTTATTTAAAAACTCGTTTGAGTTATATTTAAGATAACGTTTTTCCTCAATAAAAACTTTGTATTTTCTCTTTATATTGATAAACAATAGTTAAAATAATTGGAGCAATTCTTCAAAGAATAAATTTACTCTTAATTGTTACTCTTTCTTGCAGAAAGCCTACGAGATATGGAAATTAAATTGAACGACCTGAAAATAGAAGCCAAACAAGTAGGCTTAAAGATAAATAACAAAGAGACCAAGGAAATGCGTATTAACCATAGAAATAATTCTGATTTGAAACTAGACGGAAGAGTTATAGAAAGGGTTTAGGAATTTCGCTATCTGGGTAGCATGGATAGTCAGGATGGGGGTGCTTTTAGGAATGTGATTAAATCGTGTAAATAAAACAAAAGGAACATTTGCACAGTTAAGACCAGTACGGAGAATACCCCATATGCGCAGGAAGACAAAACTCAGAATATTTGATTCAAATGTCAAATCGGTGTTGCTGTATGGATGTGAGACCTGGAAAGTGACAAACGACATTACCACAAGGTTACAGACTTTCATAAACCGTTGCCTGAGGTACATAATGAGAATTTGGTGACCCAAGACCATCTCGAACAGAGATCTATGGGAGGCCACAAGTCAGAGTGCCATCCAACTACAGATAAAGAGAAGAAAATGGAGGTGGATCGGTCACACCCTGAGAAGACCACCAGAAAATATCACTAGATAGGCACTGAATTGGAATCCGCAAGGTAGCCGCAGACGTGGAAGACTGAGGAACACCTGGAAGATGACTATGGAAAGTGAGGTGGCTGGTGTCAACAAGACATGGAGGGAGGTGAAGGCCCTGGCAATCGACACAACACGCTGGAGTAATTTCGTCGATGCCCTATATTCCACGTAGGAATTTAAGGACTTAAGTCAAGTAAGTAAGTAAGTCTTAATGGTTACTTCTTTTTTAAAATAGGTATAGTAAATATTAGTTATAGACATCAGTCTTAATTTTAGCCTTATTATAAGCAGTGTTGTATGACACAGTAAAGTAATCTCCAGTCTGTAACACATTTTGATACAAAGCTGTATGTACAAAAATAAGAAAAATATACGCTTATCAGAAAACGTTTACATTTTTTATATTCTTTTAAACGCATCTGAACTATTCATTACTCTCATCCTTCTTCCTTTTTAACTATTTTTCTTTCATTCTGCTCTAGTAACGTCCTTCTGGAATACTCTTATTTGCTCCCAGCACGCTTTTTATAAAACATTTCCAAATATTTAAATGTCTACAATAAGTAGGCCTAGTAGTTAATTCGCAACATCACACGAAACAGACATGTGAAAATATTTGGAAATATTTAAACATAAAACACGTAATAAATTAATACCGGAAAAAATTGAGATTAATACAAAAAATGATAATAGTTTCAAAATTTCTAATTTAATAAAATAAAAAAGTATTATATTATATTTTAAAATTAATTATATAACATATTTTATTTCAAACACTTTTTGCTACGGTATATTTCTTGATGCACATATAATTTATTTAATATTTACAATTTCTTTACCTGAAAATGTTTTTCACCTTATTTGGGGAACTGAACAAATACAAATCAATTCAAAACATGACGCAATTTTCAAAGCACTTAACATCGAAAATACTCAAAAAACTAGTATGTACACCACAGTCACACACAATAATACCAATTTAAAATACCAAAAACTAACAGGTAACCATAACAACAACCAACCGAAACACAAGTACTCAACAAGATACAAAATTAAGATGGCTGAGGATGGGAACACAAGGCTTCCCGAAACATGTTCCAAATAAGGGAAAAAACATCTTGAGGTAAAGAAATGATAAATATTAAATAAATAACATATTTTATATATACGTATAAAAACATAAAACTTACTTTACATATAAAACTGTTGTTTTGAAAAACTAATTAAATTTTTTTTTGAATTTATCAATTTATGTCTGATGATGATAGTTGGATTACTATCAAAACGTATGCAATTTATAAAATAAAATATATTCTTGTAAAAGTTTTATTATTAATAATTATATAAAATATGTGAGAAAATATTTGCCAATTTTGTTTATATAAGCTATGTAATTTAGTCAAAAAGAAGAGGAGAATTTTCTTTCCTTTTAAGAAGACAATATTACCAATTGGTAAAAGAAAATAAGAACAGCTCTTAACCATTGCTGTTGATCAGGAAGCAATGTAAAGCTTCAAAATACAGTGAACTTGCTTATAATGAGATTCAAGGAACCGGACAAGTGTGCTCGTTAAAACCGGGTTCTCGCTACATCCGAGTTCTCTACTCGTAAGCCTAAATTGTTGTACAGTGATTATCGAACACACAACAAAAAAGTCTACTACAGAAGAGGCTTTGTACAGTAAAATTTTGGCATGTTTTATACTCTACGCTTAAAAGTGAAATTTAG
Organism: Magicicada septendecula; assembly: GCA_034769895.1. Classification (NCBI taxonomy): domain Eukaryota; kingdom Metazoa; phylum Arthropoda; class Insecta; order Hemiptera; family Cicadidae; genus Magicicada; species Magicicada septendecula. The sequence continues at coordinate 392,905,674 of CM068375.1, read as the reverse complement.
ACTTTAAACATTTTTTAGCCGCTAACATTCTTTGCTGAATATTGGCGTATAGTGGCTTCGCGAAATATACCTAGTAAAAGTAACTGTGTGGTAAAAACTTACCAAAAATCAGCCGGCTATCTGGCAAAAAACGCAAAATATTCTATCCCACATGAACAATATTTATTTTTAAATTACAAGAAAATTCAGACTAATTTATTTGTTTTTTTGCTGTTCGTTCTAAATGGAATCGTCAAAATTATATTTCGCAAACAGAACTTAATTAACTTTAAAAAAATCATCTATTTTTGTTTGTTTAGTAATTTTGTATATTTAGATATCAAAACAGTTTTATAATTTATTTAAATATTTCACGAATTCATCACTTACATTATTAGTTTCACTAAATTGCGTTATAATGATTTTAAACGAATGTTTAAAACGCTGTATTCTAACGAACTTTTGTTACACCATAACCCATGAAGCAAGCCTGCGATAAAATGCTCGTTATAACCAAGTCTCTAATGCGTTCCTACTCGTTAAAAGCGAGTTTAATTATATCATTACGAAGATACAAAACCAAACTAATCTCGTACTTTTGTTCGTTACATCCTAGCTCTCGTTATAAGCGAGCTCGTTATTCGCGAGTTACCACTGTACGTCCAAAAGTAACTCGCTCTCAGTAAATTTTAAAATCAGAAGTACTTGAATACACGTGTCTTAAATGTACTTGAAGTATACATAGATGTATGAGTTGACTATATGTTGAGGTGTGTGTGTGTGTGTGTGTGTGTGTGTGTGTGTGTGTGTGTGTGTGTGTGTGTGTGTGTGTGTGTGTGTGTGTGTGTGTGTGTGTGTGTGTGTGTGCGTGCGTGGAAGTAAGTTGAACACGTAAACCTAAAATTGTCTTGTAAACAACACCCAAAGAAGTTGTAAAAATTATTTATTCGGAGTAAACAAACGAAGTTGAGGAAAGCTCGAAGTTTGAATCAGTGGCGCCACTCCGCGAACACGTGTTGTGACAGTCATTACTGGCAACTTTCGCGGTAAGTAATGAATACACGAGATACTCCTATTCATACTTGATTATATAGTTTTAATATTTTTGCGTTAACCGACGAATTCTTGTAATTATCTGACGATTAATCTTCAATAAAATCTTAGTACTAAACCCTTCTTAACTAACATTCTTGTTACAATAAGATAAGCGAATCTTGTTGTTACAACAACAACAAATTAATACGTCATTTTTTAAATTATATAAAATATTAATTTTTGACACAGTGCATTAACATGTATACACATCAAAATATGTAACAATTTTTCTCAAATGTATAAAAACTTGGCGAAGTTCATGTTTATTCACATAAAGAAGTATTTGACAATAGAGACAGTGAATTTATTTTTTTCCGTAAAGAATAAAGAAAAAACTAGGACTCACCGAAAATAATTATGTATTTTAAGATCATCGCGATGTTTTCAAAATAAACACTTCTGCCACACAAGACACTGTTACTGATGTCAGATCACGCGCATTTTCAGAATTAAAACAATTTCGGGAGTCACAGGCTCGCGCCGCGCGTCCGTAGTAGAACGCAACACTGCGCATCTGTATTCGCACACACGAACTCCTGGTGGCGAATTTGTGAACTACGCCGTGCAACAATCGACTTTTACGGCATGTTAATATTTGGTTTTCATTGTTGCTCACAGTACAAACCCTGCTTTGCGTGGAAACTTAATTGAATAAATTAAATCTATTTATATTCATTTTTATCAAGTACATAATGTATATATATACATATTCCTTTCTAAGTAACTCGTTGAGTTTCCTGCAAGTCTTGTAATTCATTAATATGCCTATACCGTATGTACAGTATAAAATTCCATTAAATGAACAAGAAAGAAGCAAAGGAAGGAATATTATCAAACAAATACCAATAGACAATGGATACAAAATAAAAACTATCAATACATTAAAAAATAAATAAAATAAACTCATTAAACCAAAACCATGCAAATCTTCATGTACAAATACACATTTTATTCCACTAATGATAAGTTAATATAAAATATATCAACTCTACTTATCACTGAAAAATAACTCGTAAATTAAGCAAACTATTTAAAGATACAAACTTAAAAATATCTTATAACACAGATAATATTGTTTTTAATAAAATAAAACCTAAAACTAAATTCAACATTCATAATAAAAATGGAATTTACAAAATAGAATGTCCAGATTGCAATACAATGTAGACCTACGTAGGCCAGACGAAGAAAAATCTGTCCGAGAGATACATTCAACAACGCAATGCGTTTTTAAAACCTAATATTTACAAATCTAGTTTAGCCACACGCTGCTTAAACAATAAACGTAAATTTCCAGACACTCAAAATGTCAAATTAATTAAAAACGTACAAAAAGGTAACAAAATAAATATCTGGGAAAATCCTAATATATAGAAACACAATAATAATATACTGATTAAAGAACAAATCAAATAAAAACAAAACAAGACCATTTATTTAAAATTATACATTTATTAGAATAATAAAATAAAACATTGAATATATAATAAATAGCTGACTACATAAACATTACAACAATCGAAAATAGAGTCGAAGTAAAATCGATTATCCGTTAACTATATTGTAAGCGAGACATTCAATTACAATCCAAACAAACCTCTGCAATTTCAATCCAAACAAACCTATGAAGGTACAGAATTATTTCTGTGAAACGTGCGTCAGGTGAAAATAAACTTACTTGTACTGTATTTATTTGAAGATATTACACATACATATGTACGAAAACCCTTCATAAATTATAGCTGTCTTTCAAAAACTTATAGGAATGAAACTATGAAAACATAATAGGTCTATGTAACTACATCAAATTGTATTACTTCTTATGATATTCGGCTCCTTCAAAATTTTGTACACATTACACCTCTGCATCTATACGCGATCCTCGTGTAGAGTCCACAGCCACTGCCTCACGCACGCACTAGACACACACACACACACACACACACACACACACACACACAGAAGTTTGTTATAAAGATAAGTAGCATGAAATACAAAATCTAATACCACATGACTTTCGTACTATCATCCACCAAAACATACACAGGACAAAAACCTATTCGCCCTAGTTTGCTAGTTTATTTATTAATAAGCATTTTAAATTGGCTTCTTCTTTTTCTTCTTCACTGCATGGCTTGGGCTATAGCCCGTTCCGACTTCACAGTCTCTGACCATTTTTTCCAGGGTCTTGCACGATCTCTCAGGGTCTTTCACGGCCTATACTCAAACGCTTGTTTACAGGGCCGGATTAAGGTAGGCCTATCTTGGCGCCCTAGGCTAATTATATTTTAGTGGCCCACACCTCCCATACGTTTATTTCCAAGGGGGTCAATGAAGCTTTACACCCTACAATATATTTCTTAGTAAATAGCTTACTGTTTTTGGAAATAGTCTCAAGAATTGGAAACTGAGGCTATTTTTCAGAGATTGTTTTAGAGTTACACCTTTAACCATTTGTAGTTTTCGTGGCTTTTATAAGGAAAAATTAACTAAGTACCTAGTTACAGAATTATAACAGTTTTATTAAGGGTACATTTAACATCATTTACACAAAGAAGACAATCAGCTAAATGTCTTGTGGATTTGTTAATACTCATGTAAAGTTCAAGCTAGATTTTTTTCTCGCTTTAGATTGAGCAAACGTTTTAATCACCTCGCTGAAATCAAGTCCTTGGAGAAAGTCACTTTCAATTAACAAGAGCTGGTCATTCTTCATATAAATGGTCTCCAGATCGCTTATAAGATTCAATTTTTTAAAATATACCTTATCTGATCCGTTAGCGATCTTGTAGTTTAATATTCCGCTACATGTTTCGGGAATTAAATTCCCATCATCAGGTAAAACTTCTTCCTAATATATAGGAGTCGTCGGTGACATTATTAAAAACACATACACACACGAACGAATAAAATAAACAAAACTGTTAAAAATTACATAATATATGTGACTGTCAGGCAGTGCGCACTGTCTTCGTTAGGTGTGTGTACGGTGTTTTAATAGATAGGGGTGGATGGAATAGATAAAGTGGTCGGCAATTCCACGAAAGTCGGGAGGCAGCATAGTTCTATGAGCGCCGGCCGCCGATGACTCATAACCGGAGAAACAGTTTGGAAAGCACTTGTATTATTTATGTACAGTTTTACCATAATTTCTCGCAACAGGCGCCTGTGTTCAAAATGAACTCAAATTTGTATCCTTGTAATGTATTACCAATTTTACATTTAGCTGTAAAATTTTATTATTTTTTAGCTAAAATTTTGCGCCCCCCAAAGTGCCGCGCCCTAGGCTACAGCCTAGTCAGCCTAATGGTTAATCCGCCCATGCTTGTTTAGGAATACGCGTGTCTGTCTACCATGCGTTCCACACGGGACTTGCAATTCTGCCTGTATTCCTTTATTCTCTCCAGAACCGACTGAACTTCAGGTCTTTCCTTATGTCGTCGTTTCGTAGACGATCTCTCAAACTACATCCCGTCACTGCTCTTAAAAATCTCGTTTCCGAGGCCTGTATTTTTGAAATATCTTTTGCAGGAGAGTCCATGTTTCACATCCACACATTAAAGTCGGCACAGCCACGACCTTATAGAACTTTAGCTGTGTCTCCCTCTGCGTTTTATGCTTTAATAGTCGTCTTATTGTTCCACAGGTATAACTAAATTTATTTAACTTTCTCTCGATATCGTTATCCTTCCTATACGAGATATCACATCCCAAATAATTAAAATGTGATACCTGCTCCAAAATATTATTATCAATTACAATTTTTTTTGTTACAGGGTTTTCCCTTAGGAAGGCCGTTGTTTTTGTCTTAGTATTTGAGAACTTAGTTGTATTTCTGGCAGATTGTATGCAAGGTATAACTAGACCTTTGTAACTCATTTTCACTGTTCCCTATAATTATTTGGTCATCTGCGTATAGTAATGTGCTAATTGATTCCTTATCCGAGATTCGTATGCCTGCAGGGCAGACGTTCATCCAGTCTCGCAAAATTTCGTCAATATACATACTAAATAAACTTGGAGAGAGGCTACAGCCTTGTTTTATGGCCATTTCTTGAGATAATCTTCCCTTACCTAATTTTATATGGATAGTTGTTCCTGCATACAGGATCTGAATAGCGCGGACGAGGCGAAGTGGAAAGCCCCTACGTATTAAAATTTCCCACAACCTATGTGTCTGCATAGCCTGTCAAAGGCTTTCTCATCATTTATAAAGGCCACATGTGTCTCTAAATTCATGGCGCATCTTTTCTCAATTATTTGTTTTACTGAAAAAACATTGCCACTGCAAGATCGTCCAATTCCAAAAAAACCACTTTGATCCTCTAATAAAAAGTGCCTCAGAGATAGCTTTAAAGCGCTAATTAAGGATTCCTGAATGTAATTTATAACGTAGAGAATAAAACCGGCTGGATTTTTGTTTAAAAAAAAAAAATAATAATAATAATAATAAATATGTTTTATATGTACACATTGTTGTGACAGAAAATAAAGTAACGAATTTCACAAAAATGTGTGGAATGATTTGGAGAATGTTGGGAAATAAATGTAGAAAAGAAACCCAAATAAATTTATATGAAACAATGGGAATACCTACACTACTGTATGGTTTTGAAACCTGGGTAATAAAGAAGAAAGATGAACAGAAGGTACAAACAGCAGAAATGAAATTTCGAGATCAGTTAATAGGTGTAATAGACGAGATCATGTAAGAAATGAAGAGACAAGAAGTGATTTAGACATTTTTGCAGTTAATGAAAGGATTAACGAATAATGATAATCATCATCATCATCTTCAAGGATTGTTTCAAGAATGGTTTGTTCCGGTCTCAAGTAGCCAAAGATTAAAGCTGGTCACTCCAGCTCTTCCTCGGACATCCCACATCTCTCCGTCCCTTCGGCTTATAGTTCCATAGTTGTTTGGCGGTGCGGCAGTTATCCATTCAGCAAAGATGTTCTCACCAATTCAGTAGATACTGGGCGATCCTGTCGAGTATACTCATAATATTCAGTTCCTGCCGTGTATCTGTGTTTCTTTTATGATCATGGAAACTATACCATGCCACGTGCTTGAGAAATCTCATTTCAGCCGCTTGGATTAAAGAATACAGAACAAAATGGATTCAACACATAGGTAGAATGGAAGAAAGTAGAGTACCGAAGATCGCAAAAGATTACAACCTTAGAGACAGAAGAAAAGTTGCTAGACCTAAGAAAAGGAGGACTGTAGAATAGGAACAGACCGCTAAAGCCTAAACCCGTTAAGAAGAAGATGATGATGATGACATTGTTGTGTTAATTTGTTTTTGCAGTGAATAGCGTTAAAAAAACACACCCTGTTCTGCAATTTTTAAAAAGTAAAAATATAAGTAGGCCTAAATGCAGAAGATACGCTAAACCATAAGCCCTAATTTGTCATAATCTGTCTGTCTGTCTATCTGTTTGCTGTACGTTTTAGATAGATAACTTTTAATCGCATTAACAGATTTTCGCCTACTTCCTTCACCCCCTCTGTTTTTGAAATTGCTCCCCTAAAAGTAGGGTGGCGGGAGGAGGCAAAAATAAAATAATCACAAAAATCCATTTGGAGTGTCAAATTAAAGAAAATTTTAACCGAAATCTAAATGTATTGTTCACATTTGGAAATTGTAAAATTTTGGTTTGGAAGAATCTAAAAAGTGGATCAAAATTTTGAAAAAGCGCAAAAATTCATACGCAAAAATTAAATCAAGATTTGAATATAGTATTTAGTTTTGTACCATAGTACGCGTTGTGATTGCCGGTTAATGTTAAGAATTATATAAACAAGAACTTTACTCACCGCTTTTTACAAATAAAATTTATTAATTTCATTTTGTCTAATAATAATTAGTGCATTTCGTTCATAGTTTGATCCGTTGTCCTTTAACGAGAACCACCTAAGGTACAGTGAATCTAATAGATTAGCACTCGGTTACAATCGTAATTCCGTGTGCATATTCGGATCGGAAGCGACAAGGTAAATCCTTTTCACTAGTTTACGAGCCCAAAGACTGATGGTTAAATACTGGGGTCTCTCGGTTAACCAGTTTTTTGGTATAATATCTCGAATCTCTTGAAATTACTGTTCACTATAAATGTGTTAAGTTTTATTGTTCATACTCTGAGTGCTCTTCATAGGACAAAACGTAGCAGAGTTAACGTCAAAATTATTGGTTGAAGGTTATCACTGACTGCTGTAAAATTTAATTTGTCTGTATCAGAATGGCAGTGGCGGCTCACAGTTGGGGGTTCAATGTCTGAATGTTTTCTACTAAGATAAGAGGAATTATCCCATTCCGAATAACACACGGGTGGGTCTCAACATGAAGACATAACTATTGACAACTTTTAGTAAGCCTAATATTAAGTTGTGTTTATGCTGTTTGTAAATTATTCTAAAACTATATAGTTAAACATTTCTGTTCAATATTTAAACGGAAAGCGGCCTACCTACTTCCTTAACTTTGCATTTATCTTTAAGAGAGAGAGAGAGAGAGAGAGAGAGAGAGAGAGAGAGAGAGAGAGAGAGAGAGAGAGAGAGAGAGAGAGAGAGACAGACAGACAGACAGACAGACAGACAGAGACAGACAGACAGACAGACAGAAGAAAAATTTGTTTTTAAAATAGATTGAACACTATTCATTTTACCAAATCAATGAACTGAACACAAAAATAAAAATACCTGAACACTTAACACACAAAAATACAAAAAAACTTACACAAAAATTTTTAATGTCATCATCAGGACCCGTGTATGAATACAAAAGAAATGTCAAACACAACAGAACAATTATTTGAGTAAACTTGTTTGTGTATGTGAGTCTGCGCGCGCGATCGTATGTATGTATCCTTGTATATGTGAAGGACTTGAGATAGTTTGTTTTACATCATAATTTTGTCTTGATGATGACAATAAACATTGTCGAAACGTTGATACAAATAAGTTAAAATTTATGTTATATTTTTTGACCGATCCTCACAAACCCTTCACCGTAAAAATTCATTGATTGATTGACGGTCGCTACGAATTTAGGGATTTAATACATATAATACCATATGTATTAATAATATAATTACCATATAATACATAAATGGTAATTATATAAAACAAAAATCTATAAACCTTTATTATTCCCTTGTAGTAATAAATTAGGCATCATTAGTCCAGAGACAGAATTGATACCCACACCAATTATTTGTTTTGTAGTATTTTGTTACTACATTAATTTCACAATTTATTGAACTTACTATACTTTGTACAAATATATATTCCAGATTAAGGTCAAATGAGAGCTGGCTAAGAAATATATTTGTCTCTCACTTTATTAAAACAACACTTGAAACTATTATAACATGTCTGGGCAGCAACAGTATGTCTTTTCCTAGTAATTCAAAAAATTACTACTAATAACGTCACGTTAACTAATGCAAGGAAACGAATAAAACAACGAGTAGTTCTAATAAACAATTTGGTTATTTATCATTGTTTGTATAGTTCACTTCAGTTTTCCGTCAAAAGCAGAATCGATTGCTAAATAATTTCATTTTGTAACAATTATTTTGATTTCTTGGATTTCGTTTTCCATGACGTGTCCGTTACTTAACTAAATATAATTATTTCACTACCGACTCGGAACACAAAGTTTTTTATGGGTAAAAACGTAAAAGTTTTACCTCATAAACTGAACCGGTTTTCGCTTTTAAAAATCTTCTTAAGAGGCTGCCGCTGGGAGCACTGTCCTTCTTGTTGTTGACGACGATATCGATTTTCGAAAGATCGAATGTTGTGTGTGTGGGGTGTGATATGTTCGAATAATGTGTGTGATTTGAATTGTGTCTGTTCGTTTAGGATGTAATTTTTATTTGTTTTCGTGTGTTTGTATATTTCCAATTGTTCTAGAGTTATACACAAAAGACACAAAACGTCATACAGTTTTCGGCCTTTTGTATGTACGTGTAGAATGTACATCTTATTGTCGATGTTTTTGTATGTGTGGTTTGCTTCAACGAGGTCGTTTGCAAAGGTGGATTCTGTAGTGGAGTGGAGTGCCTTTATGTGTTCAATTTATCTCTGTTTGAAGCTACGTCCTGTCTGGCCTATGTAGAACTTGTTGCAATCTGAGCAATTTAGTTTGTAAACACCAGGTAGATTGAATTTGTTTTGTGTTTTGTGTTTGTGTTTTTATAGTGTGTGTTCTGTTTTGTTAGTAGTTTTGTAAGCGATTCTGTACCCTGCTTTTTTGAATTTGTGGGCTATTTTTTCAGGTTTTTTTTATGTATGTTAGTGTTATGAATTTGTTGTTTTCAATCGTTGTCTGTTGTTTGTTTTGTGTAGGAGTTTATTGACTATTGTTCTGTCGTATCCTTGTATTTTGGTAGATATTGTATCGTGTTTAGTTCGTCTTTGTAGTCTTTTTCATCTAGGGGGATGTTGTTAAGTCTGTGTATCATGGTTCTGAAGGCATCTAGTTTGTGTTGTATTGGGTGATTGGAGGAGTTGTGTATTAGTGTGTCAGTTGTAGTCGGTTTTCTGTATATACTGAATTTGTGTCTGTGTTCAAGTTTTGTGATGCAGAGATCTAATTAGTTTATGCTATTGTTGTGTTCGTATTCGGTAGTAAAGGTTATGTTTTCATGTATTTTTAAAATATATAAAAATATATTTCTAGCAAAGTAAATATATCTGGCATTATGTTGGGATTGCACATAGTTAACCCATCTACGGCCGTTTTCGGTTGGTCTCCCTTCTCAAGACGTGCAATTTTTCTGTACCATAATTTTAATTCATTATTCAAGTCTTCTTGGCAACCGCTTCTTATGTCACTGGCGTAGAACTCTGTTAGCGAAGTGAAAGCAGAAACTTGAAAGCCAGGGGCAGAAGGACTGGGTTCGTAGGTAAAAGGGACTGAAAGCCTTTCAATATTTTCTTGTGTTTCAAGAAACGCGAATCTAGTTGGGACATGAAGGTATCCAGAAATTGAATAAAAGTAGAGACACGAAAGTAAAGTTCTGACGTCACTGATGATAAGTCCAAGTTCACACGGTTTTTTTGTCGCGCTGCCATGCGAGAGATTTGAATGGAGAACCCCAATCTATTCAAGACTTCAGAAGCACAAATGAAAATTTTAGAAATTCTTCATCGACATTTTCGCGTATAGATTTCATTTCACTGTTAATATCTTCAGCAAGGTTTACTGCTTCCACGAGATCAATAGTTGAATTCTGCAGGAGTTTACACAATGGGAGACTTAAAGAAAACAGTCTCTGAATACAAAACAGCGGTCACAAATTGACAGTCAGTCAGAGCACATAAAAGTGAATTTGCTTGTGAGGACGAGTCTTTGTCTTTCCATTCTGATATGCCTTGAAGGATTACAATAATAGGGTGATACAATTCCACCACCGCGGCCACGGAGTTATACCTTTCCAACCAACGTGTTGCACAAAGTTCAACGAGTTTTTCACGGCGTGATGTTGTAGTTTCCATTTCACTTATCGCCGATTTTAAAACATGTTGCCTTTTAGGTGTATTAGGAAATTCGTAAAGACTCGATATTGTACCCATGCAGTTTCTAATGGCAGCTACTTCACAGGCACTGGATACAGCTAAGTTGAGGCTGTGTGCTGAGCAGTGGACATATAAAGCTGACGGAATTATTTCCTTTACATGTGCCTGGACTCCGTTTACTTTTCCTGACATGGACATAGCTCCGTCATACCCTTGACCACGAATATTATTTATGTCTATATTTAAGGAACGGAACTTGTCCAATATCGCCGTTGCGATTCCTTTTCCGGTCACATCATATAATGGTACGAATTGTAGAAAGTTTTCCTTCACAGTGAAATTTTCTCTATCAACATGACGAACACACAGTGATAATTGTTCTAAGCCTGATATGTCTGACGTCTCATCGGCGAGAATAGAGAAGCAACTGGAGGCATTAAGTTCTTTCACGAGATTTCGAACAATCAGGTCGTTGCACACTTCAATTATTTAATTGCGTATTCTAGGACTGGTGTACTGCGTATTTCCAACACTACACGTCAACATATTTTTTAATACAGAATCAGTCTTACTTCGAAAGCGAAGAAGTGCCCTGAAATTGCCATAATTTTCTTCTGGTCCTTGGTCGACCTCTATTCGTCCCGAATCCCTGTGGCCTCGCAGTGCGATACATTGTTTCCCGCAGAACAAAACACTTTCAATAATAGGAATAAGATTTTCCCTGTTCTCCAGTTCCTTTGCATTGTTGCAGTATCTATTAGCACATCGATAGACTTTTTTCCCACATGAAATATCGGACAAAGTACCGGCTACCTCCAAACTTTGTTTGTGATACAGACACTTCTCATATTCTGAAAATCGTTCGACGGCATCCTTCCAGTTGTCAAATTTCACACTACAAAGTTGACATAAGGGTTGCTTGCCAGATCCAACACCATCACTTGGAGCAAAAGTGCACAAAATTTACAAAAACTCCCTCCCTTAAATTCGGAATATGCAAGCACTTCCAGCGGTAAAGCCATTTAAACTGAAATCGCAAATTTCTCTTCTCTTTTGTTGGAAAAACAAACCCTGGATGTGGTTCCCAGACATTGTTCAAGACATCCGGCTTCTTTTCATTAGACAAGTCTTTTCCTACGTAAACTCCAATATCATAAGCGTGTGGTTCACTGGAACTTGAAGATGTTGATGCTTCCGGAATCAGAACAATACACTTATCACTTCTAAATGATTCAGCAGGCACGTCAACATTATTGAGTGATGTCGATGTACATTCAATATCAGCCGAGTTTTCACAGGGGGATGTGAAACTAGTTTCGGGAAGAACGTTTGCGACACCATCGTCACGCTGCGGCTGCAAAGAAACATTTGGCAATGTGAAATTTTCACTAACCTCACGAGAATTATTACCGGTACGCGACTTTCTGCTAAAACATTGTAAAATTGAGCTTTGGGGTCGCTTAGACATATCAAAGAACCTGGAACGATAATGTGAAGTTTCTATTTAAAAATATGAACTGCTAAATGCACAAAACGTTAAACGAACGTTCCACAACAAAATCTGAACTCAGACTAACGGGTGACTACCGCTCGACAATGTACAATATTTCACATCTGCACTTCAGAACTGTCAAAATAATATGTTTCACAACAAGTAAGTTATATGGTGTCGGCCTTATTTTATTACAAGGTCGGTATTATTATCGTACCTTCTTAACAAGCGGCACGGCTTTGATGCTCCTTTCTCTCTTTCAGTAGACGAGGAGGGGTATATGCTTTGACACTCACCGCGCCAGTGAGAGCACTGCCGCGTTCTCAGAATGCTGAATGACAGCTACTTGTGTCCAACGTGGAGTGATGTACTGCACGTGCCGCAGCACCAAACACAGGGATTATATTATTGAAGAAGGGGAGGGCGGACTGTACCTTATTTCGATAGATTTTGTTACTCTGACAGTGAGAAATTAGATGAGAGAAAACGATTATGGATTTTTAAAAAGATACTCAAATATAAATACGTCAATTTTTATTTTTATTTTATACAATATTAAAAAAGTGGTTAAACGTTCAAGGGGGGTTCAAACCCGGTACCCCCTTGCATACCCCTCTGATTGGCACAGATACGTTGATGGCATTCTAATACTATACAGGGGAAACAAAAGACAGTGTGAACAGTTACTAACGCACATAAACAAAATACATAAAAACATAACCTTTACTACCGAATACGAACACAACAATAGCATAAACTTCTTAGATCTCTCCATCACAAAACTTGAACACAGGCACATATTCAGTATATACAGAAACCCGACTACAACTGACACACTAATACACAACTCCTCCAATCACCCAATACGACACAAACTAGATGCCTTCAGAACCATGATACACAGACTTAACAACATCCCCCTAGATGAAAAAGACTTCAAAGACGAACTAAACACGATAAAATATCTAGCAGAATCCAACGGATACGGCAGAACAATAGTCAATAAACTCCTACACAAAACACAAAATAAACAACAGACAAAGATAGAAAACAACAAATTCATAACACTAACATACATCAACAAAAAAACTGAAAAAATAGCCCACAAATTCAAAAAATCAGGATACAGAATCGCTTACAAAACAGAACACACACTATCAAAACACAAAACAAATTCGATCTACCTGGTGTTTACAAACGAAATTGCTCAGATTGCAACAAGTTCTACATAGGCCAGATAGGACGTAGCTTCAAACAAAGATACATTGAACACACAAAGGCACTCCACTCCACTACAGAATCCACCTTTACAAACCACCTTATTGAAGCAAACCACACATACAAAAACATCGACAATAACATGAACATTCTACAAGTATACACACAAAAGGCGAAAAACTAGACACTCTAGAACAATTGGAAATATACAAACACACGGAAACAAATAAAAACAACATCCTAAACGAACATACACAATTCAAATCACACGCATTATTCGAACATATCACACCCCACACACACAACATCGATTTTCGAAAATCGATATCGTCGCCAACAACAAGACGGACAGTGCTCCCATCGGCAGCCTCTGAAGAAGCTTTTTAAAAGCGAAAACCGGTTCAGGTTATGAGGTAAAACTTTTACGTTTTTACCCGGATAAAAAACTTTATATTCCGAGTCGGCAGTGAAATAATTATATTTAATTATTTTGAGTTGCTGTTATGGATGAAGTCTTTCCGGTAATTGTTTAGATGCTGGGGCTCACAAAATTCACAAGATAACTGAGAATGCTGTTACTCAGTCTTTTACGATTAAATAAAATATTATAATCATATACTTAAACTGTTAATAAACACGAGAGGACACTCGTAGGAACACCGCTAACAAACCAAAAATAAGGTACGTCCTATAGGTTAAGTTTACAAAATATCTCACTGTTGACGTAGTTGTTAGACTCATCGATAGAGCGGCAGTGTTGTCCCCTGCTGTCCCCCCCCCCCCACATATGAGCTACTTGCACAATCTGGATAGGAAAACGCACATCTAGACGCTAGTAGATAAGTATGAAGATTTCAGTAAATATGAATTTGGGAAGTTTATTCTTGCAATTTCATAGGTTCAACCCTTGCAGTAACTCTGACATTTGTTTACCCACTTCGTTGAGCTAAGCCTTCGTTAAGCCTTTCGTCACATTCTTATTGTGTTTCTAATGTTACATATGGAAAGCCTTTTTCGTTTTGCATTTATCGTCGGATTTCCTAAAGACGATTAGGCCTACATCTTTGGGCATATGAAATATGAATAACTGAAAATCGAAATAATTACCGTAAACACATTAATCAATATTGTACGTTATTATTTCGAACATTATATGACTTACTAATGAACACTGCTGACAAAAGTAAGCATAATTTTACATACACATCAAACAAGTAAGAAATACTTCAAATCAGTTGTCTCTCCCAGCACTAATATCCCTTTTGTTCATAATAAATAGTGTCGAGTCCTAATAACTCGAGCAAAGGGTAAGAACGGGAGAGGGGATCGAAAATGCGGCGTAGATTAGTTTGCATGTGTAAACAATGCACATGATTGTATGTTAACAATATTGAATATCTTGATGGGACTTGAACCCATGACCATTTGTGCTGACATACATGATTTGCCTACTTTGTCTAAATCGGCTTCTTTATAAGATATCGGAATAAACAAAGTTAAAAACCTTCTCCAAAGTAGCCACTATAATAAAAAAGAACGAATAACATAGTAAATAGTCAGTAAAGTAAGAAATTTCCTTCTTACTTTCAAATAATAAATTAGGAATAACCTAGGTTAACCTAGGACAACAAATTCTGACATCTTATTACTATTGCATTAAGACTATTGTATCTTGAATGAATACTAATCATTGGTATAGATTCCAATCATTGGTACCAATCTTATATTCCATAGATAAGCAATTACTCACTTTATCAATAATTTGCTTTAATTTTTTTAATATAATGGCAGGCCTACTTGTTCTTCTTACTTACAAATATATAACGATTCTAAGGACAATGTATACAATTAAAACAATCTTATTTAACTTTTCACTAAAATGATTACCGGTAATGTATTAAAAAAAAAATTGTTCCTAATAAACATCATTTTGAATAGGATAAGTATATCTCATTTTTAAATTAGTCCTAGAATATCCACAAACTATTTTGATGTGGATGTTCTGTAGTTCAAAAGACAATTACAGTACTTACTTATTACTCTATGAAAAAAGTTATTTCAGTATTGTTAGTGTAAATTTTGAGCAATCTGAATAGGTAAAATGTTACTTAATCACTGATATATGTATTAAAGTTGACTATCTGCTTTATTTTGCTTGAAACGCTTCCCTGATACATTAGTTTTGTGATACTCAAAGCATAATGATTTTATATTTTATTAACCAGTATTCTCTTGATTTTATTAGTGCACACTGAGTTACTTATTTTGTGTGTCCATTAGTGCTTACAACTCCAAAAAATTATGATAGTTCTAAAAAAATGTCATAAATCTAATTATGTAAAATGAATCGAAAACTTAAGGCTTTTACTTTTTTATAAATAATAATCTACATAGCAATGTTAATCTGAGTTGATTAGTGACTTCATAACATAAACTGCAGAAAACAGTATGTTCACAGAAATCTATTTTTATTATAATACTAACTAGTTATGTTATACTAAGTAGTTATGTTAACTATTCTGTATATCAAACAGTTAATGTATTTAAATATAATTACTTACCTTCACATTAATGAAATTTGTATTTCATTTTTATGTAAATGGGATTGGCCATGGAACTAATACTATTTTGTTATAAATAAAATAAAATTTATAAATAAAATAAAATAAAGCAAAGTAAAATTATATCAGAATATCTTATTTAATTTTTTAAAATCTTTCTGTATAGTGTATTCAGAGCCCAATTGGAACTAAAATGACTAAGGTCTAATACAATGTCACAGATGTATAGTAAACATTGTATGCTAACGGAAACAATTTATTAAGTACCATTCAATTTCTATAAAATAATTAATGACCAAAAAAAATTAGAAATCTTAGCAAGGATGTATAGACAACCTAAGTATATTTACTAACCAATTCTTACACAAAAAAAGAAAGAATTTCGACGAAACCGAAACATCAAAGCATGATAATGTTTTTAGGCTTTAAAAATAAGATTTCTAGACTGTGGGGAATCGAATGTGTGGAAAACAATGATGACGTTATACAGCGTGACGGTAAATAAAATGTTACAGAAAGTTTCAAACGATGTCCAGCTAAAAGACATTATCATGTCAAAATTAATATTTACTATTAACTAATTTTTTAATGACCCAAAATTAGGACTATCAAAACAATCAAAACACCATAGAGCTTGATTTGCTTTATTATTGGAATGTGTGAGTTAGTATAACAGTATTTTGTTAGAATCTAGAAGACAGAAAATACTTGTTTTATTTAGTGCCATGCATGACTCTATTATATGTTAAGACATTATCTAAGCCACTAACATCTTAAGAAATTTTAAGTACTGTATTTAATTTTTTTTGTAGAAGTGTTTGTTAAAAATGGTCAAAAAGAAACCAGAACCAGAAGACTCAGCACCTGAATCAACAAATCCATCATCTGATGAGAACGATAAAGAAGACAAAGAAAAGAAACCAAAAAAAGTCGAAATAGGCGGTCATGATGAGGATGATTTTGAAGTAGTTCAAGATACTCCCACCAGGTCATCAGAAGAAACAATATTCAGGCCTGAACCAACGCGGAAAAAACCTTTAAGTAAACAGTATTTTGTATACTTTTTAGTACCTTTTATAGTCTTGTAATTAACATTTTATATACTTTTCAGTACTTTTTACATTAACATGCATGTGTTGGTAAGATTTTGCCAAGAACTGATTCAATTTACTGTTATATGCTATTACATGTTGTTTCATCCTACTTGGGATTTTAAATTTACATTTTATGATAAAATAAAATATAATATTGTTTTAAAATATTGTATTATTAAGTATACTATACATAGTATGGGGATTAATATGATAAGTACTATATTAATTAAAACATTATACTATATATTAAGATAAAATATTTTGTGTATAGCACAATTTTATATATACTATAATCATATTTTATTTTACACATAATAATAAACATATTTTGTAGTAAACATAAAGCTGTTATTACTTGAAGTATCATGTCTATGTTATTTATTGTCAAAGGGGTAACAAAACGTGTCAGATTTGATTAGATCAGTAGGTTTAGACTAAAAGTATTATTTATTACAGATGTTGTCAAAACTAGATACAAATTCTAATGTATATACCAGTGGCGGCTGGTGGGTCCAAATTTTGGTGGTTGCAGTAGTTGGTTGAGTGGATGGGAGAGAGATTAAAAGACATTAAACTATCATAATCACAGTTATAAAATTATTATATAATTTTATACTCTCAAACAACAGATAATGTTTTACTTTGAACCAACTAAACACTAAACCTGACACAACTTACAAATCAAGAAGGCTGTGGATGATTTCATGACATGACTGAGTTCCGCTACAACACTACAAGCGGACCGTTGCAGAAACTTTGTAACCACCTAGTTTACATTGAGAATATAGGGCAGTTGTGAAGAGTAGTGCACATCCTCCCTTATGTTTGTGTAGTAAGCTCTGCCATTTACTGTTCAAGTTGCTAGTGGCCTACAACCACCATCCTGCGCGCCACATTTGAATTCTATGCGAATATTGCCGTGTAGAATCTAATACGCTCTCTGTTGGAATTTATGATGTCTTTAGCTCCCTAATGTTTTCGTATACTGTTTTATAGTTTAGTAATTCTATATTGGTGGTTGTGCAAAGCTGCAACCATAACAACAGCTGCCACTGATATATACATATATTTATTATAAAACTATAATTTCATACACAAATTGTAATCACCCAAATCAGACCACACAATAATAAAGTGTATATAAAATGATAAGCGGCTGAAATGAGATTTCTCAGGCATGTGGCAGGGTATAGTCTCCATGATCTCCATGTATAGAAGGAACACAGATATACGGAAGGAACTGAATATTATGAGTATACTTGACAGGATCACCCAGTATCAGCTGAATTGGTGGGAACATCTTTGCCAAATGGATGACTGCTGCATCCCCAAACAACTCTGGAACTATAAAACGAGGGGATGGAGAGGTGTGGGACATCCAAGGAAGCGCTTTAGTGACCAGCTCTAATCTTTGCCTATTTGAGACCAGAACAAACCATCCTTGGTTTAATCCATGAAGATGATGATGGTCATCATCATCATTAATCATGGAACCCGCACCTATGTGTAAGACACATCTTATAAATTAAAATTGTGACCCTGATTTCACAGCGGTGTTTTGTATCTAATCTGTTGTTTCCTCATCCCCTTACAAGTTCAGCTAGAATGTTTTTCTCATTTATAGCTTATAGTTCCATAGTTGTTCGGGGATGTGGCAGTCATCCATTTGGCAAAGATGTTCCCACCAATTAAGCTGATACTGGGCAATCCTGTCGAGTATACTCATAATATTCATTTCCTGCCGTATATCTATGTTTCTTCTATGATCATATACTCTGCCGCATGCCTGAGATATCTCATTTCATCAGCTTGGATGCGACTGGCCTGGCCTTTCATTAAAGTCCAATTCTCAGACCCATCAAAAAGTGTGGGAAGGGCTATCACCTTGTAGAATTTTAGGCATGTTCCTTTACTTGCATTAACTTTTAATAATTTATAATATTAATATTAACTTTAATATATAATTTATAATTATTAACTTTTAATAATGTATAATAAATATTTTTATTATTATCATTTTATTTATAATAATTTTTAATATATTTATAAGCATTTATACTATTTATATTTGTATATTATATAAATATAAAATAGATTTAAAATAAATAGTTGTTTGTTGCAGAGTTATTTAACACAAGAGAGATTTCCAAAGAATTTGGCAGAGAACAGTTTCTTGTGGCTTCAATACGTGAAGCAATTATATATGGTCTCTTCCTATTTATTCTTGCATTCAGTAAGTTTTTATAAATTTATAAAGCTCCTCAAGATTCTTTAATAATAGAGTACTCACTAAGTAGTACTTACAGTGTATACTTATAGTATAGTTAGAAAAATCAAATAAGACTTGCCCTTTATATAACTGTTTACAAATTTTTCAGGTTTTTTTCTGATCTTTCTTCTAGGTTAGCAGCCCATAGGCTGGTTGGCAGCAGTTTGCCATTCTTCATGCTTCTCTGATTTTCTTTTCAACTCACAATACGATGTACAGTTCATATCGACCATAAGCTGTTTCATGTAGTCTAAACGGGGTCATCCTCTGAGATTCTTCCTTTCAATTGTTCCTTCTATTATTCTCTTAACCAACCCATTGTGTCATAGTATATGCCCTATACACTTAGCTCTTCTGCCTTTTAAATTTTGTGGAAAGCTCTTCTGCTCCTGAGCTCTTCTAAGCCCTATACACTTAGCTCTTCTGCCTTTTAAATTTCGTGGAAAGCTCTTCTGCTCCTGAGCTCTTCTAAAGACTTCTTCATTCGTTAGCTTTTTCTGATCCATAGTTTGAATAATTATTACTATTTTAATTTAAAATTGTCTTACCAAACAGAGTTTTTTGAGAAGGAAGAGGAGGAGGAGGAGGAGGAGGAGGAGGAGGAGGAGGAGGAGGAAGAGGAAAATACTGGGAACATTGTAAAGGGGTTTCTCTCACCATACCTTCACAATTTTATTCACAGTGACTGTCGTTTGGGGTTATTTCTCAATGATTTTAACTAGTGATTATGAGTTGTTTACAGTTAAATATACCTAAATATTACATTCTTTAAGTGTCATGAAATTAGTTAGACTCTTGTCTACAAATTAGTTTGTAATGAAATCAAATCTGAACCACTTCAAAGGAGCTACAATGCAGAAGATAAAATTTTAAACAATTACATAGGTACTACATGTTTGTATTATATCAGGAGCTCGGAGGAGAAAGGGCAAATAAAAGAAATTGATTTTTTTTCAGAATCCTATTTTCTGATATGCTAAGAACACAGTAATACCACTATCACGTATATATTTGCCCTTAGTATTTTGTAAATAGCATTGAAATGTATGAACTGGATAAAACCAGCTGAGAGCTTAGTGCTGTAATATTGGAGGAGTAAGGGCGAATATATATTATATTATTAAAATCCTTGGATTTCCTTGTCCATGACGTGTCCGTTACTTAACTAAAGTTTTGTAAATATCACTATAATATTGACGACTCGGAACACTAAGTTTTTTATATAAGTAAAAACGTAAAGTTTTACCTTACAGCCTAAACCGGCTTTCACCTATAGAAGGCTTCATCAGAGGCTGTCGTAGGTAGCGTTGTTCGTCTTGTTGTTGGCGACGAGATAGTGTTTCGAAAGATCGAAGCTGTGTGTGTGTGGTGAGATGTGTTCGAATAATGCGTGCGATTTGAATTGTGTCTGTTCATTTAGGATGTCGTTTTTATTTGTTTTTGTGTGTTTGTATATTTCTAATTGTTCTAGAGTGTCTAGCTTTTGGCCTTTTGTGTGTACGTGTAGTTGTTCATGTTATTGTCGATGTTTTTATATGTGTGGTTTGCTTCAATGAGGTGGTTTGCGAAGGTAGATTCTGTAGTGGTGTGGAGTGCTTTTGTGTGTTCAATGTATCTCTGTTTGAAGCTACGTCCTGTCTGGCCTATGTGGAATTTATTGCAATTTGAACAATTTAGCTTATATACACCGGGTAGATCGAATTTGTTTTGTGTTTTGGGCATGCGTTTTGATAGTGTGTGTTCTGTTTTGTTAGTAGTTTTGTAAGCGATTCTGTATCCTGCTTTTTTACACGACTGCTAAAAAGGAGTGTTGTTTTCAGTGGTAGGGTATGTATGTATGTATGTATGTATGTTTGTTCCACTATAACTTTTTAACGGCTTTACCGATTTTGATGTTCGATGGCTCGATGGATTCCTTACTTCACCAGAAGTGTCATAGGCTATATATCACCATGAGTTGACTTCCGGTTTTGACCGGAAGTGAATACAAGTGATCGGTTCTAAGGATTTTTTTTGTTCGTTTATTGGTCAGGTGGCGCTACTGGAAGGTATTCTGTAAAGTTCACTCCAGATAGTGCTCGCGATTTAAGACCACGCTCACTAATACTATGTTAGCGCGCTATTGTGTGAGAGTATATATGTGCAATCTGTGAGAAACAGAGAACAGCTGATCTGAAAGTATATATATATTGGTTTGCTATATATATTTCTCTCTGTGAAATATGGTGAACCTGAAATACATGAAATGACGGATCAACAATATGCCGCAGCAGTAAACTTAATGAATTTTCAGCAGCGCCAATTGTTCAAAATGATTTCAGACAGATTGCTTCCAAGCGAAAATAATACTGAGCCATTACGTGTGTTCGTTACTGGAGGAGCAGGCACCAGCAAAACCTTTACTCTGAAAATTATTGTACAACAGATTCGCCGTCTTTCTCATTTACCTGCAAGCAGAGCTGTTATGGTAGCAGCACCCACAGGTGTCGCTGCAAGATTGATTGGAGGTAGCACTTTGCACTCTACTTTTTCCCTTCCTATCGAAAAAGGCAAGGTGACAGCTCTTCGCCCTCTTACTGATGAGCGTCTTCAAAGGGAACGGCTAAGGTGGAAGCATATTAATTGGCTAATCATTGACAAAATCTCAATGGTACCCTATACTACCCTAAGAAATATTCACTTAAGGTTGCAACAGCTTAAAATGAATGATGCTCTCTTCGGGGGTATCAACATTATTTTGTTTGGCGATCTAATGCAGTTGCCACCTGTATCAAAACCAGTTGGTGGTACCTACTGCTTCAAGCAGCCTCATTACTTATCAGCTGAAATTAATTTGTGGACACTGTTTAGTTTCTGTGAATTACCTCAAAATATGCGGCAAGCTAACAACACTACTTTTATAGACATTCTAAATAATATACGAGTCGGCCAACTCACCATGCAGCAGCTAGAAATTTTAGATTGTCGAAGAGTTCCTTTGACAGATGAATTTGCTGATGGTGAGTGTCTGCGTATTTTCCCAACCACTAAACAGGTAGAAGAATATAATGCTATGATGACTGAAAAGTTGAAAACATCATCTAAAGTTTACGATATTGCAGCGGTGGATGTGTCTGTCGAAGCTAAGAATTACGGACAAAAGTTAAAGAAAGACTTCATACCAACGGATCCAAACAAAACTGGAGGTATTCCAAACTCTTTAGTAATCGGAGTCGGAACTAGGGTAATGTTGCGAAAAAACATTAATGTTAATCATGGTCTGGTCAACGGAGCAATAGTCATCATTAGAAAATTGAGTGGCCTGCACTACGTCAAGATCAGCTTCAACCTGGTGAGCTTCCACAAGCCGTATTTGTAGAATTTGATGACAGATCAATTAGGGGAAATACTGCTGGTATTGGAGTAAAGATAGAGCCCACCACTGTTGAATATGATGCTTTGCAAGGCCAGGGCAAAGTAGAACGACGTATGCTGCCATCAATATTGTGTTGGGCTGTATAACAGTACATAAACTCCAAGGCACTACTTAAGACAAAGCAGTCATTGATTTGAGTAGTAATATTTTTGCCAAGGGTCAGGCATACGTCGCACTAAGTCGTGTGAAAACATTAGAGGGATTAGCAATAAGTTGTCTGGATCCACGAAAATTGTTGCATGAACCGCACGATAAAAACTCACTTGAGGAATTAAATCGACTCAGAAATCTGTAGACCAAAGCTTTTTCTTTATCATTTCTAATAAATGAAATTATTTAGTTAATTATATAATTTATAAAACAATTTATTGAAATGTTTGTATTATACTAGTTATATAATAGTATATAAAATAAAGTTATACTATATTTATAAGTTTATAAGTTCATACGCTAATTATACTATGTACATAATAAAGTTTCTAAATAAAACTATGTAAAAATTGAAATTTTTTTTGCACTTCACACATACGCACGCACACACTGCACATTCCCATTATACTCTTTTTAAACACAAAAAGGAATAAAATAAAAAAAATAATTTAAAAAATTAAAAAACACGACTGCCAAAAAAATAAATGAATAAATAAAAAATAAATTGATAAAAACACTAAATAAAAAAAACTAAATAAAAATAATATTTAGTAAAAATCACAAAATCTAAATAAAGTCGATTTAAAAAGCCAAAAACAAGGTATTGAAATTCAGCTCTGATCAGATTTAACGAAAATGTTATGAATGATTAAACGCATAGTAATTTTATTAGATTTAAATTACTTTTCGATGTTGAATATATATCAATGCATCATATGAAGACTACAATTATAAAAAATATTGCTGATAAAATTTTGCTCTTCAATTTTAATTTTCAATGCAGTCGGGGGCTGTTTAATGAAAAGAACAAATCTATTTAGAAACAATTTGAACAATTTGCAATTTGAACAATTTAGCTTATATACACCGGGTAGATCGAATTTGTTTTGTGCTTTGGGCATGCGTTTTGATAGTGTGTGTTCTGTTTTGTTAGTAGTTTTGTAAGCGATTCTGTATCCTGCTTTTTTGAATTTGTGGGCAATTTTTTCTGTTTGTTTGTTGATGTATGTTAGTGTTATGAATTTGTTGTTTTCTGTCTTTGTCTGTTGTTTGTTTTGTGTTTTGTGTAGGAGTTTACTGACTATTGTTCTGTCATAACCGTTAGATTCTGCTAGATATTTTATCGTGTTTAGTTCGTCTTTGTAGTCTATTTCATCTAAGGTGATGTTGTTAAGTCTATGTATCATGGTTCTAAAAGCAGCTAGTTTGTGTTGTATTGGGTGATTGGAGGTGTTGTGTATTAGTGTGTCAGTTGTAGTTGGTTTTCTGTAGGCTATATACTGAATTTGTGCCTGTGTTCTAGTTTTGTGATGGAGAGGTCTAAGAAGTTTATGGTATTGTTGTGTTTGTATTCGGCAGTGAAGGTTATGTTTTTATGTATTTTGTTTATGTGCGTTAGTAACTGTTCACATTGTCTTTTGTTTCCCCTGTATAGTATTAGAATGTCATCAACGTATCTGTGCCAATATAGTAATTTATGTGAGTGTCTGTCATTGTTTGTGAGTATTTTTGTTTTTTCTAAGTGTTGGAGGAAGACAGTAACATGAACATACTACACGTACACACAAAAGGCCGAAAACTAGACACTCTAGAACAATTAGAAATATACAAACACACAAAAACAAATAAAAACGACATCCTAAATGAACAGACACAATTCAAATCGCACGCATTATTCGAACACATCTCACCACACACACACAGCTTCGATCTTTCGAAAAACTATCTCGTCACCAACAACAAGACGAACAACGCTACCTACGACAGCCTCTGATGAAGCCTTCTATAGGTGAAAGCCGGTTTAGGCTGTACGGTAAAACTTTACGTTTTTACTTATATAAAAAACTTAGTGTTCCGAGTCGTCAATATTATAGTGATATTTAGTTAAGTAACGGACACGTCATGGACAACGAAATCCAAGAATAAAGTTTTGTGTTCTGAGTCATTAATATAATAGTTGTATTTAATTATTAAAATCTATGTTTTTTAATAGTGAAATACATATTCACCCTTTCTATCCTGAGAGTATTCACAAACTTTAAATCCGATTTCCCAACACATGATTTTCATATTTGCCCTTTCTACTCCCAGCTCCTGACATAATAAAAACGCATTTATATTTACTTTTGATTTTGCTTTAATTTTGAACTATATTTATACATTTGTAAATTACACATGCTTATGATAATTTGAACCTTAAATAAAATTAATCAGTGAATTGTAGCAATTTAATGAATTAAAGAGTCAGAAATAAGTTTAAGTTTTAATGTATTTATAAAACAATTTTTAGAAAGTGCAATTCCAAAATTGTTTCATTAAATCGTCGTCATCATCATCACCACTCCATGGATTAGGCCTTAGACCTTTTCTGGAACCGTTCTCCTGACCCTACCGACATCTCTCTTCCCAGCAAAATTATAACCCAAGGCAACCACAGGTAGACGGACATCAGGCATGTGATTCAAGTGTTCACACAATCTCCTTCTGTAGTCTTCAATTCTTTGTTGCAATGATACAATATTTAAATCATGTCTAATATCCTCCGATCCAAGATAGAACAAACTTGCGTCCCTCTTCGAAATTTTTTTTTCGGCTGACTGAATCCTCTGCACGTCCCTATTTACCAAGAGTCCATGTCTCACTAGCATACCGCAATGTTGGGACAGCCACAGTTTTATAAAATTTCATTCAGGTATCCATCCATCCAGCTGCGTCTAAATTTTGTTAGCTTACTGTCCCAATCAATATCAGTTCCTGTTTAATTAAATGAAATTACATTTGTTTTTCTGGAAAAGTATATCTACGATTTTTTCTAAGATTAAAAAATATGTTATCTTAGTTTAAACTGCTAGCCTACACCAGACAATTCAACATATGACAACTCTTGAATCATTACATCATTTTGAGATTTTTGAATTAAAGCATAAACACAACTATTAGTCATTATTAGTCATTAATTAATCTGTAATTAATGTTAATTTTAATTTATGTCTAGTTATATAAATAGAGGATATAAAGTGCATGATGTTACAGTTTATTATATACTTGTAGTTACTTTTGGAAGACTGAGTTCATCAATATTTAATTATACAAAAGCAATGCATGCAACATTCACCAGACCTTCAATCACCACACCTGCTGGCACAAATCTGTCTTTTTATGGAATCAACAGTATGGAAGATGTGTGGACAGTAAGTATAAGAAAGAATTGCATGTATTGCGTGTACCTTCAATCAGGTTGATGGATAAACTAAACTAGAGCTGAATACATGACATTTCTAACCACTAGCAGCTTGTATACATTACTGACCCTTTATTACCATTTATTAATTATTTTATTTATTTATTTATTTATTACCCTATAAGTGTTATTTATTACCCTTTAATACCACTTTACAGTTTCTTCTTCTTCTTCTTCTTCTTCTTCTTCTTCTTCTTCTTCTTCTTCTTCTTCTTCTTCTTCTTCAAGGATTAGGTTATATAAACCTGTTCTGGCACCCATCTAATCCTCGGACGACCCACGTCACTTCTACCAATTGTTTTATAGTACAGTGTCACTTTCGGTAATCGATTTTCTGTCATCCTTTGCAGATGATCCCACCATTGTCTTCTGTATATTGAAATAATTTCATTTATGTGCTTTACTTTGAGATCTGCTCTGATATCTTCATTCCTTATTTTGTCTTGCAATGTATAATTTAAAGTATTTCAAAGAAACTGCACTTCAGCACTCTGAATCTTGCCAATGTCATTTTTTGTCATGACCCACGCCTCACTTGCATAAATCAACGTGGGTATTGCAATTGTCTTATAAAATTTAATCCTTGTCCTGTGACTTGTTTTATTTCTAAGATTTCTATGAATCCTACCACAAATATTCCTAAATTTATTTATCTTCTCTCTTATATCATATTCAGATTCATAGCTTACTGCACAGCCGAGATATTTGAAACTGCTCACTTGTTCTAAAGTGCTGTTGTTTATAACTATCTTAGTCCTCACTGGATATTTACCTTTAAAGGCCATGGTGTTGGTCTTTCTTACTGAAGTTGTCAGTGAGTACTCTCTTGCCACTTCTTGTAATTAAAACACAGCTCTTTGTAAATCATCCTCATTTTCTTGAATAAGAACTATGCCATCCTCATATAGCAAGGAACCCATACAAATTGATTTGTTAAACTGTATTCACGAAGTCACTCTGGATTTCCATGCTCTGAACATGTCATCAATGTATATGTAGTAAGGAATATAATAATGTTTTTAGTGTACACAGTAGCGAAGGATTGCATAAACTTATTCACTACTACAACAAGATGTGTGTCTGGCATGGGAGTTTCTATTTATTGACTCAGTAGATGCTACAATCATTACTGTAAACACCCTTCACACAGTAGCATGGTTTACATTGGTGGGCCGATATACCTGTAACAGGTATTTTGGAACGATATTTTTGTGGAACGGATGTAACAGTGACTGAAAAGTTGAAATACCTGTTATTCGCGGCGGCGCTGTTCCAAGTCGAGACACGCCGCCCTCGCTGATCCGAATCGAGGCACACCCCCTACGCACCTACACAGACACACACACAAATACAGGGTGATTCAGATAAGTCAGAACTCCAACACTTATTTACCAACATCATTTAATACCGAACCGTAAATGTTTATGCAGTTTGTTTTAAAAGTAATAATGATTTCTCTGTGTTGTTGATTGTTAGATTGTTATTCATAGCGTTGACCTTGACCTTGGGAAACGTTGTGTAGTAATGCATCATTCCCCCACTCGCGCGCTGGTGTTAGGTGGCGGCTAGTCAGTCCGCCACGATGCTCACGCAAGAGCAGAGGGGTCGCATTATTGGAAGCTTACTTCGCGGTAACATCTTACAAGCGGTGCATTGAGTTGTTCCACGAGAAGTTCCCTGATGTCCTTATTCCAGGGAAAACAACAGTTTATGACATTGTGAAACGTTTTCGTGAAACAGGAAGTGTTAATGAAAGGTTTCGAAGCCGTCTCTGCTGCGATCTCCCGGTAAATCACTTCGTCGGTTGTCTCAGCAGCTTGGAGCATCTTATTCAACCTGCCACAGAGCCACTAAACATCTGAGGTTGCGGCCATACAGAGTTCGAGTAGTTCAAGAACTGCGTCCTTTGGATTCAGAAAAGCGTGTCGCCTATTGTCAGTGGTTTAAGAGATTCACTCTTAACGATGTGAATAATAAGCTGAACAATACGTTTTTCAGTGATGAAGCATGGTTCCACTTAAATGGATATGTTAACAGCCACAACACTCGCATTTGGGCTGCCAATAATCCTCACACATTGCATGAGACCCAACTTCACCCACAAAAAATTGGAGTGTGGTGTGCCATGTCTAGGCAGCGAATTGTTGGACCAATATTTTTTAACACAACTGTTACTTCAGTTGTTTATGCAGACATCATACAGCAATTTATAGCCATGCTTGAAGTGAATGAACGTTATTGCTGGTTTCAACAAGACGGTGCAATGTGTCACACCTCCAATGACACGATGACGATGCTTCGTGAGTTCTTCGATGATCGATTAATCTCTAACAATCTGTGGCCCCCACGCTCACCAGACCTGACTTCCCCAGATTTCTTTTTGTGGGGCCATCTTAAGGAGAAGGTGTACTGCAATAATCCGAGAACGCTGGAGGATTTAAAGAATAACATTACCGCTGCTGTAAGGGAAGCCACAGTTGATGTACTGAGACGAGTATCTGAAAACATGTGCCGTCGAGTCGATATGTGTTTACTACAAAATGGAGGACAATTTCAGCATCTTTTATAAAGGTATTTAAATGTATTAAATACATTAAAAATGTATTAAATGATGTTGGTAAAAAAGTGTTGGAGTTCTGACTCATCTGAATCACCCTGTAGTACGCAAGATCACGTAAACGAATACGCCAAGGCCAAATACTAGGCGTACAAAAATATCGCTTGAACGCAAGGAACAGCCAGTACACGCGTATTTAAAATACTTGGTATTTCAAATACTAGTGGTATCACCGATACACAAGGAACAACGCGTATTACAAATACTAAGCGTATCAGAGGAACAGTAGTATTTTAGGAACACCTAGTATTTTAGGAACAGGTAGTATCAAGCATATTTCGAGTAGGAACTAGTACGAGCCACTTTTTCGTCCTATATACTTCATTCTGCGCAAAGAGACGGAGCTGTTTTTAATAAAGGAAAAAATTCGTCTTGATGTTACATTTATTCTCGTGTGATATGCAGATATATAATACAGATTATATGCTAATAAATTATATATTATACTAATCACCAACTTTGTAAGTTTTGAAATACGAATTATATTGTGTTATAACTTATAGAGTGGCTGATGTTGATAGGTTATACTTTTTATTAATGTGATTTTAACTGCACTACACATCTGATCTCACGTAAATGATGAGATTGTTGTAATGGACGTTTATGCACTTTATCAAGTCCTGTTCCTTAAATCTAATTCCTTAAGGGTAATCGGTTTAAATTATGTCCGATGAAAATTTATTATTGTTTTGAACATAAATTTGTATTTATTATTTTTTTTAAGTAAATATTTTTTTCCTAGCTAGGTCTTCTTGCTTACCACTAGTGGTATGCCTACCAAGGGTCGGGAACCCCTGTACTATGGGGGAAGGCCTTTTTAAGTATTGCTGTCCAGTGGAAAGTGTTGACTGTGACTGTTGTTGGTTTTGCTTGGTGACATGGATCCAAGAAGAAAAACAAGTGATGTGTGGAGCTTTTTTGAATCAGTCGGTAACTGTGTTGCATTGTGCAACATTTGCAAAACAAAACTATCATATAAAAGTACAGTTAGTAATTTAAAAAAACATTTACAAAGAAGGCATCCAGCAGTTGCTCTTCCTACTATATCCACCCAAACTGCTGTGCAATCTTTGCCAAGAACAGAAACTTCTTCAGGTGACATATTGCAAATAGGACCAGATGTGCAAGAAAACTTAGTAGTAGAATCTTCCTCTCATTTTTTAGTCCAGAGAGACCAACCACTTCAAGAGCTACTGACACCTTCCAAAATCAACCATCTTCATTTCAGTTGCCTGTTCCAACAAGTAAAAAACAAATGTCAATATCAACTTACATACCCAAAAAATTAGCAGTATCTGATAAAAACAAAATTGATGAGGCCATAATGAAACTTATTATTTGGGATCTTCAACATTTACAGTTGTTGAAGACAGAGGTTTCCGAAATTTGATGAATACTTGTGCCCCTAGTTATCAAATTCCTTCTAGAAAGTATTTTGCTAACACACTGTTACCAGCTTATTATGAAACAAAGGTAAATGAAATGAAAGAATCTATTAAAAAAGATGCACCAAGTGTTTGCTTAACAACTGACACATGCTCTTCTTCAACAAATGAAACTTTTAATGCAATTACTGCACATTACATTAATCAGGATTTTGAAATGAAACATATACTATTAGACTGTTCAGTTATCAAAATAAATAAAACATCTCAAATTTAGCAGATGAAATTTTGCGTATTATAAATGAATGGGACTTGTCTGGAAAAATTTCAATTGTTATTACTGATAATGCCATAAATATTACTAGTGCTATACAAAGCATACTTAAGTGGAAGCATTTTGGATGTTATGCTCACACATTAAATTTAATTGTTCAAGACAGCCTGTTAATTGTAAATGACATAATCAAAAAAGTAAAAACAATTGTAACATTTTTGGTAATATTGTACATTTAAAAACACAAAATAACAGATAGGTGTTCAGCAACCTAAAAAACTTCTGCAAGATGTTGTAACACGCTGGAATTCTGTTTACTATATGCTTAAACGATTTGTTGAACTGGAAGATGCTGTAAAACACTCTCTGGCATTACTAACAACAGACATAGAAATATTAACAGCTGAAGAATGGGGAATTTGTAAAGAACTGTGTGCTATTCTGCGACCTTGTGAGGAGGTAACAAAAGAAATGAGTGGAGAGAAATATATCACCGCCAGCCAGATAATACCTATAACCCAAGGATTAAAATTATCAATACAAAAGGTAAGTGTGAAATTAACTAAACCATTTGTCAGAGAAATTGCACTTAAACTTCTAGAAGGAATTTCTGTAAGATTTGCTAATTTGGAAAAAAGCAAAACAATTTCACTTTGCATGATGCTTGACCCCAGGTACAAACACTACTTTTCTGAAGACAATACTTCTCTAGAAAATACAAAAAAATATGCAGCTGAACTAGTATCTTCACAAATTACAAAAAATTCAAGAACCAATACAAGCATTGAAACCAAAGTAAATCTACAACCTAACATAACAGAGGAGGAAGCAGTTTCAATTTGGGACCATTATAAAAACCAGATAAGCAAAGTTAAACAAATAGGGGCATCTTTATCAATGGCTATACAAGAAGTATAGATAAATATCTTCAAGACACACCAATAGAGAGAAGCGAAAATACCTTACTGTGGTGGAAAGATCACCAACGTGTATACCCTAATCTTGCACATTTGGTCAGAACTAGATGTAACATGGTTGCAACATCCGTTCCCTGTGAAAGGATATTTTCCAGGGCAGGAATAATTTTATCTGAACGAAGAACACGATTAACTTCGAGGAAAGTGCAACAGCTGATATTTTTAAATACAAATTTGAAATAGTGTCTGAATAACTGAAATTCTAGTATTTTAAAAACCATTCAGTAGTTTAATTTTACCTATAATGTGTTATTTGAGTGAAGCAAATTGTAATGTGAAAGGTGTGACAAAGATTAGTTCATGACTTGTATAATCTGTGTACACTGGTGAATGGATCTGAAGATTTCCAGGTATGTAATGTATTTAATTTACTTTTGTTGTTGCTTATTATTTATAAGTTGTTATTTATTTATTTATATTTATTTTATTACAGTTGTTTTTATTATTTTTATTTGTAAAATTTTGTTTATTCACTCTTGTGGCTTACTGTTATGTTTTTATTATAATATGTTTCTGATGTTTTTTTCACATTATTTGTTGTGGTATTAAGTGTACTCTAAATTATTTCATTGCCTTGAGTTTCGCAACTGATTTGTCTAACCAGTGTTAGTTTGTTCACTCCTAGTAAAAACTTAAATTGGTATTCCCAAAGGGTGATAGGCCTATAAATTCTCTTGTTTCTTATTTTCTTTTAAACAGTAATCTATATCTATATAAGCCAAATACCACTGACTGACTCACTGATCACGATATCTCTGAAACTGCTGAATGGATATCAATGAAACTTTGAACATAGCTTCATCATAGGTCTTAGGTGCTCACTAAGAAACAGTTTTAAAAACTTTCACTCCTAAGGGGCAAACCCCCCCCCCCATTGTATGTATGTTTGTTCCACATCTCCTCCTAAACCACTGGACCAATTTCAACCAAACTTGGCACAAATATTTTACGCAAAGGGAGAACCAACATAGGATAGGTGTTTTTTCGATGGGGTCCTTTGGGGGTTCTTTGGGGTCTTCCACATCTCCTCCTAAACCACTGGACCAATTTCAACCAAAATTAGCACAAATATTTTATGCACTGGGGGAACCAACATAGGATAGGTGTTTTTTCGATGGGGTTCTTTGGTGTCTTTCACATCTCCTCCTAAACCACTGGACCAATTTCAACCAAACTTGGCACAAATATTTTACGCAACGGGAGAACCAACATAGGATTGGTGTTTTCTTCGATGGGGTCCTTTGGGGGGTTCTTTGGGGTCTTCCACATCTCCTCCTAAACCACTGGACCAATTTCAACCAAACTTAGCACAAATATTTTACGCAACGGGAGAACCAACATAGGATAGGTGTTTTTTGATGGGGTTCTTTGGGGTCTTTCACATCTCCTCCTAAACCACTGGACCGATTTCAACCAAACTTGGCAGAAATAATTTACGCAACAGGAGAACCAACATAGGATAGGTGTTTTCTTCGATGGGGTCCTTTGGGGGGTTCTTTGGGGTCTTCCACATCTCCTCCTAAACCACTGGACCAATTTCAACCAAACTTGGCACAAATATTTTACGCAACAGGAGAACCAACATAGGGTAGGTGTTTTTTTCGATACGATCCTTCGGGGGGTCCTTTGGGGTCTTCCACATCTCCTCCTAAACCTCTGGACCAATTTCAACCAAACTTAGCACAAATATTTTACGCAACGGGAGAACCAACATAGGACAAGTGTTTTTTCGATACGATCCTCTGGGGGGTTCTTTGGGTCTTAAAAATCTATTAGATCTGGTTACTATGGCAACCCAATAGAATAGATTCTGGTTACCATAACATCGGTGGAAGTCTCCCGCATAGGAAGTAGCGCGGGAGTCGTCCGACGGGCTTTCCCCGGAGTCTTATAAGGATTCTTAAAGCTCCACGTTTTTGTGGCGTCAATTATGATTATTATTTTGAAAGAGCTCTACTCAAATTTATATTATTAATTATTACTTGGGCGCCAGAGCAGGAGATCTCAGGTTTGTTTATGAAATAATAACAAACTGTTCAGATACTAATATTTGTATTGTTAGATTCTTATCATTTAATAAATCTGACACGTAATCATTTATATCAACCTTATTCAATAGTAACACCAAAATAGTATTAATAATTCTAGTTACGCTTCTTTTTGAATTTATATTATTTAAATAACATTCATAGGAGTTCTTAGTATATTCAGTTTACTCCATTAACAAATTTAAATCATCGCTATCAATCAAACACACATATATGTATATATATATATATATATATATATATCATCAATTCTTAACTGCTACGACTTCTATACTATTCAATATATATTTAATTATTTAATTCATCTATCATTTTAATAATTATTAGTATTGGTTTCTTACTTTACTATATCATAATTCACTCAAACATGTCATCTAGCATAAATTGAATGTTTAGTATCTGAACATCGTGGGTCTTTTTAAAATGAGATGAGTTTATTGAGATATTAAATTTATGTTAATTGATTGTATTGTAATTTATAAGTGAGATATTGTTATTGTTACTTGTGGCAGGATTCCTGACAGGCAAATGACGAATTGTATTCTTGCGTTAACTATCACACCACACTTTCACTGATCACACTTTATTAACTTTCTTTAACCACATCACACGCTCGCGTTATTACCATACGTCACGCACAAATAAATAATATACTTTTGTTGCAAATTACGCGCACAATTTAAATAGCTTCTTGTCCACACGTACTTTCGCGCACATATTTAAATAAAACTTCTTGATGACTGATACTATTAAACCGGGAGAATATTGATTTGAACTTTGAGTAATTTAATTTGCTCACATCGAGTGACGCAGGTTTCACGTGTTTTGCGTGAAATTTTAACTTAGACTTCCTCGTTGTGGGCTCCGCGTGTTATTTTTATAGTTTTTTCAATTCTACTCTCACTACATCTTCTGTTGATCATTTCTCATTGGTCTTACATTCAAATATTTGCCGGTATTTTTGAATGTATCCAGTCTGGTGTCGTATCTCTTTCGCGCTCACTACTGACGCTATTGGTGATTGGTTCCCAAAGTGCGGGCAATAATTTTAAGCGGTTGTCCGTTACACACCTTAAAAAATGACGCGACTTTCTAAAATCGTCATATTTACTGGCGTGGCATTTTTTGTCTGTTGAAGGACACCGTACCGTTAACCTAACGGTATATAGGCGTTTTTTGCTAGTTTTACACTACAAAACAATTTATGCGTTTACGACATGTAGGGTGTCTTAGGTCTATTGTACATATTTTTGCCGGCGTCGGTCTGTCGCACTGCCGAGCCTCTTTAGATTCACTATTCAATTATAATTTTACTTAAAACTACGTACATTTCAATACTTTAATTTATCATATATGGTTATATTTATCATTAATACTTGCTTACTTATTATAGGTATTTACATACATATTAAATTATGATACAGTTATACAGTATCGTTTCATTTGTCCCCTGAAATGATTCCAATAATTGTTTTATATAATTTGTGGAATCATTTCGTATGCCTCTAACAGCACAACCATTCAATGAAAGTTACACTTTTGGTGTGACACACTTTAACAATACGGTCAAAACCGGTCCCCTTAGCTAGTTACTCTCGCTTTCGCTCGGAGGGTTTACGCGGTGATACATATCTTACCACCCTTACTTCTAATTTACATAACATTACTTTCTCATACCCTCGCTTACTCGCTACGTTAACACACATTTTAAACAATCACTATCCCTTTCTACGATTTAAGTTACTTTCTCTCCTTATCGTATAACATTCGATTACTATTTTTAAAATTTTGTCCATTTAGTTCTAACATCAAATTTCTTTGTATCTTCTTTACATACATAATATTTAAGTTATGTTAACTACATATAAATATTAATACACTTTATCCATATTAAGTTAAATTGATTACATAATTTTTTTTTATGTTAAGGAATTTTAATATTATTTATTTTCAAATTCCCTATTAATTATAATGACTCATCCATGGTAGTATAGCTTCATCTGCCTGACGTTGAAAATGCCTCGCACCGATTCAAGGTCATCAACCTCAGCTACCACATATGTTACACCCCCTTTGACCTCCTTGACCTTGTATGGGCCTTCGTAGAGCTCACAAAATTTCGCAGTGATTTTATTTGTTAACTCAGAGATCGGGTTATTTCTGATCAGCACCAGGTCTCCAATATTGAACTTCAGCTGCATTTTCCCTTCATTATGTTTCCTCGCTCTCTGGTTCACTTCCAGTGTTAGCATTTCTAAACTTTTAGGTACACCTATTTCCGTGACGTGATTCTTAAATGTTATCTGGTTGTTATTGAAATTGATGATACAACCACCTTCTCGTAACAGCTCGATCCCCATTATACAATCTCTTATTAGATCGGGTACTATAATAAACACACTATCGATCACGCATGCACCAAATTTTACTTCTACTAATATTTGTTGGGTAATTTGCTTCGATTTTTTACCAACCGCTCCTTTCACTATTGTATTTGTTAGTCTTAGTATGTTCAATTTTCCCATTTTATTTCTGTTTTTATTAAACCATTCTCTAGAAATTGCATTAATCTGGGACCCAGTATCAAGTAAAGAAATAACCGGTACCCCATTTAGATATAACTCCACCTCTGGACATTTCAATCTTCGTGTTCTTATCGTCTCTTCATCCTCTTCTAATAGGTCATCCCTTACGTCTACAAATGTTGTGCTAATTTCCTTATAACTACGTACTAAATCTACCTTATCACTACGTGGAACCCTACTCAGTTTTTTGAATTATGATATTGTGT
This sequence comes from Magicicada septendecula, assembly GCA_034769895.1. Classification (NCBI taxonomy): domain Eukaryota; kingdom Metazoa; phylum Arthropoda; class Insecta; order Hemiptera; family Cicadidae; genus Magicicada; species Magicicada septendecula. The sequence continues at coordinate 392,869,539 of CM068375.1, read as the reverse complement.
ATTTGGGCTTGTTGTTTGTCCTTGAGCTTGACTTGTACTTGCGACGGCGTTGACCTGCGCCTCGTATACGTGCTTTTGTGGACCCTTGTTTACGTCCCATCAACCGTGCTCATTATTATTCTGCACCCGGTTCCGCCATGAGTTATTACCGTTATCCGCCGGCCTTTCTGCCCTCCTATTCTGCCACGGGCGATTTGTACTCTCTTCTTCTCATTTTACCTGCGGTCGTTCTACTGTATTCATACTTCGCATTGCTGTAAACTCCATCAATAACATTTGAAATTCGGCAATATTACTGACTCCTCTAGTGATAGTAGCGACAGCTATATCGTGGTGGTAATGGCGTGCTAACTTCCTTATCAGGTGTTGATCAGATATGGGTGGAATCAGTTGACGATTTTGTAATATATGTCTTTCCATGTATTGAACCATGCTCAATCCACTCTCATATCTGTATTTCCCGAATTCCAGCCGGTCACGCACCTCTTCTTGTACCATTTGGTTCCAATACTTCGCGATGAATGCGTTCTGGAACTCTTGAAATGTATTAATATCATTTCGTATTAACCGCCACCATATCGCTGCTTCACCTTCTAGATGTCTCGCGACCCAGTTTACCCCCTCGTTCGCGTAATACTCCTTCCGGATCTCCTCCAACTCCTTTATGAATTCCATGGGGTATTCCCCTTCCCCGTTGAACGACACACTCTTCAGATGCTCCACCGTGATACTGCGTTGCACTGGTACAGCTCCCAACTGCGCAAATCTCGCTCTCACGTCTTCCTTTACCTGAGTTAATCGTCCATCCACTTCTACACAATTATTTTCGTATCGTTCTGTGAGTCTTTGTATCTGCTCTGTAGTTACATCTCTTACCTCATTTATTTCACGGGTAACTTCTTGTCTGTGTTGCTGAACTTGGTCTTCTTGTTTCTTATTATTTCGATCTACCTTTTTAGTTAGCTTGTTAATTTCTAGTGCGACTTCTTCTCGTGTGTGCCAGATTATCTGTTCTTTTCTCTCCAGTTGTTCGTTCACGTGCGTTTGAAATGTTTTCATCTCTTCATTTACCACTTCCTTTGCTTCCGATCTCACTTTTGTTGATAATTCTTGGTTCTTGCGCCTAATCTCACTAAGTTGTTGTTCTACTTGCAATCTGTGTTCGTTTAACTGTTGTGGCATGTACTGTTCAATATCCGTCTTTAATTGTATATTGTTTTCCTGCATGCTCTCTTTAACATCTTCAATTCTTTTTTCTAGCTGCTTGGTATTTTCTGCCATGTGTTGCGTTAATTTTTCTTCCAATTTTTCCGTCCGTTTATTGTTTTCCGTTGTTTGTTTAGTGATTTCTGTCATTTGTTTTGTTAGTTTTTCTGTTGTCTGTTTATTGGTTTCCGTTATTTGTTGTTTTAATTGTTGTAGCATTGTGACTATGTCTATGTTTGTTATTGTATGTTGTGTTGCGCTGGTTACGTTTTCTTCTGCCCGTCCCCTTGCCTCTGAAGGAACCGGTGCAGTTTCGTTATCGGTTAGTTCGTCAAGTATTCCCGTCTCTCCCATCTGGTTATTAACTTCGAACTCCCCTTTATCACTATCATTGGTATTATAGTTACTTGCCATTTTTACTTCACTATTTATATTTCTATTAAAATTCCTTAATTCTCTAGTTTTACTTCTAGTTAACATTAATTTTAAATTTTTATATTCTATTCCTTATTCTCTACTCATCTCATTTTACTTAATTTTATAATCAAGCTCCACTAGTTGGGCGGCAAATATAAGGATTCTTAAAGCTCCACGTTTTTGTGGCGTCAATTATGATTATTATTTTGAAAGAGCTCCACTCAAATTTATATTATTAATTATTACTTGGGCGCCAGAGCAGGAGATCTCAGGTTTGTTTATGAAATAATAACAAACTGTTCAGATACTAATATTTGTATTGTTAGATTCTTATCATTTAATAAATCTGACACATAATCATTTATATCAACCTTATTCAATAATAACACCAAAATAGTATTAATAATTCTAGTTACGCTTCTTTTTGAATTTATATTATTTAAATAACATTCATAGGAGTTCTTAGTATATTCAATTTACTCCATTAACAAATTTAAAACATCGCTATCAATCAAACACACATATATGTATATTGTGGTCAGACGCTCGGCTCTTACGGTCACTGGGTTCTCGTTCTTTCTGCCCAACGTTGCTGGCGTCAATTTGTGGTCAGACGAGTACAAGCGTCTCGTTATTTTCACACAATGTAAGCCTATTCGTTGCTATGAACGGGTATGTTCCCCTGTCTTTACTCTCTTAGGTCGTTTTAATTTACTTAATTATTTAAATATCTGAGATATTTGGAGTTGTGGGATATATTGGTTTAATTAATTAATATTAACTTATCTCTCTAAAAAATATCAGTGTTAGTGTACTTGAAACTTATATAATTAATGTGTTATTCTGTAATTTCGTTCAACCCTATTATACCTTGAAGAGAATTATGTATAATTTTGTATTTTTACGCTCTCTCTTTGGTGTCGGAGAATTCCGCTATAAGCGCTGTAGTACCAGAGCAACGAAACTTAGAGGTTATTTCACTGTTTATGTTAACCAATTATTCTATACTTAGTCATTTACTTTTTTATTCCCAACTCATTAAATCATACTCCAAATGACAAGATTTTGCAACTATATAAAGGTTCTTTATTTGTTTACTTCTTTAACATTGAATAAGATATGTTCTAACTGACATACCCATGGGCTATAGATTGCGTGAATCGATTATTGATTAGTCCGATCCTTTATTTAGATTCAGTTATATAGTGTGTTTTAATTTGTAATTAACTTAATTCAGGGTGTGAAGGTTCTTGTAACTGTGGGGAAGATTAAAAATACATAGATAAGAATGCAAGATTTACAAATTTGAAGTGTTGTGTAGTTAATATGATTGATATAATAATAATTTACCAGACTAGAACGAAGCAAATCGTGTAGGCGGTTGATTGATAAATTTACTGTTCTGGACGATTATGCCGTACAATATTCTTTCTTCGGTTTAATAAAATGGAATTCTTGTCCTGTCCACCTCGGAAATACAGCTCTCTGATTGATTTACAGCCCGATTGATGCTTCTTCTGCAATTCCTGGATCCAAATACGTTCTTCTCTCGGTTGAAGCAATTAGTGATGTTCCGTGTATTTGAAAGGTTATAACTTCTAGTGTAGTGTATATTATTAATTGTGATACAGTCAACTCTTTCTATTTGGTTTAATGTATCGTCAATTCCTTTCGGATATGGGACAATTCAAGTCCTTCCTTGTAGAACCCAGTTATTTATTTTCTATTGTGATTTCATACTATAGTCTTGTTTGGTTAAACTGTACTGGCAAGATTCAAGAATATTATCTTTAGTATTTTGAGTATTATAACTGTGTCAAATATTTTAGAATATTCCGATTATATGAGATATTTCTTAGATTTTTAATCTCATCACATTCAGATCATAAAAGGCAATAATTGAAAATCAACAACTTCTTCATTTCCTGTAGTCCATAGCAACACATGATTTTTCTTCCTTCCACATGTTTTGTATATAGTGTTTATTTCATATATTTTTTGTCTATTCCTTATCAATTTGCTATCATATCGGAATATAACTTTACCGATAGTTGGTTTATTATTTTCTACACATATTCTGCTGGTTTTTTGATATGAGCCTGTTTCTTTTATATTTACTACCTTTTCGATATTAAACGTTATCAATCGATATCATGGCATTATGGCATTATCATAAATTGATATGGTTTATTATATATCATTACTAATTTAATGTTTTTTTCTAGCTCTTCAAACCGTATTCATTAATTATTATTAATTTATGTACCTAACCTTTATGTTATGATTGGTTATATAGTGTTTTTGGCTGTTAGGCCTTTTATTGTAAACGGATCTACCTGTGTTTATAACTGGTAAACATCTATAGCCCTTTTACATAAATTCATACATATAATCAAATCTTAACTATTAACATTTACATAAACAATTATTTTTTCCATATCTAATGACAATTTTATCTTGACCTATGGATCACATATAAGAAAATTCAAATCTATTAACGCTAATTTGCTGCTTCACACTTCATTCTACAACAGTAATTGAATAATACATCTTGTTTCATTACCTTTCATTAACTCAACACATAATTGGTATAACATAACATAAACTTTATCATAACATTTGTTGTCACAAAATAATATCATTTAACTCAAAATCCTTACTTGCTATTGCTATAAAGTAAATTATTGTTTCATTTTTGTTTACTTTTCACTGAACATAGATCATTAACTATTATCTAACTTACAGGTTTGTTTATTCTCGTTAATTCTACCTTGCATCCTTATTTATCTTTATCTATAATTATAAATGTAATTATTAGACTTTTGTTTTATCATGGGGTTAGATATTGACTTGTTTATTAATTTGTTAACCTAATTTTTATGTAACATGGATGCCAGCATTTCTGTTGCGTTACATATGCTCCCCCTCCTTAAAAAGTTTAGTTTACTTGAATGAAGTTTAGGTCAAATAAACTTGTCTTTTTCACATGCCTTTTCTTCATATCAATATTAATGGTTGACGATGGGATTCTCAATGTAACTTCATTAGACTAGTATTAATAATTCTTTATTTAATAACATTTCATCATTTTAATTAACATTCTTGATCATTTTTAATTTCTGTAAACAGTATTTGTTGATAGTTGGCTACAATATTCAATGATACTTTAGGTTCACATCTCTTCTACTTATAATTACTGTAATCACTGTATATCTCAATTATTCTTCTGTCATCTAATTTCTTTCTGTTTTCTTCGTCCTACTCTTTTGGAAACTGAGGTCATTCTTGCAACTATTCTAATATTCCTTAAATATTTAATTTCCCTAAGAATCCCTAATATGTGCGTTGGTACAGTTCAGAGAGGCACTGTTTGGCTTCATACTCTGCTGCCCACACCACACCTTAATATAGTACTGCTGGAATTCATCTACAGTCAGCTATAAAATATAATAATCTCCTAATAATCTCTTTAATTACTTAATAATAAATATTTGGGAAAATTTTTTTTTTTCTTTGTTGCTTTTATATTTCTTCATTACTATCCTCCATACTTTGTGATTCCATTTTAGTTTCCTTAAAAATTCTTTGATATTAAATCTGACAGTTATCATTCGTAATTATTTTTGTTTTTAATTTTTGTTGTGATTATAATGCTAAGTATCTTCTTCATTTGTTTTTCTGATCTCAATATTTTCTAAATAGTTATTGTGTGATTATCATTATAACTGTGTTTCTGACTAAATACAGTCCTTAGCTCAACTATTATGTTTCTTATCGTATTCCATTATTTTGGCTGTTTATATTTCAATGAGTTATGTTCATAAATATTCCTTCCTTCTTGTTTTCTTTAATATTACATTGGTTACATTCAATCGTTTACCGAAGTTGTTTCTTCATTTGGCAATTTGGTATGTATTTTAGGTCATATGCTTTTTCTCTTTCTTTATTTTGCATAGGTAGATTTGAGGTAAAAACCTTTTATCTTGGGATTTCATTATTCATTATTCACACTATTTCTTTGTAGACATTTAGTAATAATTCTCGCTTTCTTCTGTAATTGTGGGGTTTCATTATTCATTATTCACATTATTTCTTTGTAAACATTTAGTAATAATTCTCACTTTCTTCTGTAATCGTGGGGTTTCATTATTCATTATTCACATTATTTCTTTGTAAACATTTAGTAATAATTCTCACTTTCTTCTGTAATCTTGGAGTTTCATTATTCATTATTCACATTATTTCTTTGTAAACATTTAGTAATAATTCTCACTTTCTTCTGTAATCTTGGGGTTTCATTATTCATTATTCACATTATTTCTTTGTAAACATTTAGTAATAATTCTCACTTTCTTCTGTAATTCCTTCTTCATAACTATATTTTAATTCAGACTTACTTCATTTTGAATGACATTTTTTTTTTCTATTTATTTTATTGTTCAACAAATTCTCTTTTATTTACAAGTGTTTTTTCTTCAAAATCGATAATAAGTAGTTCTTATTGTACTTTAGAATTTAGTGGTTGTATTCAAATTCAAATTCTTTTTAAATTCCAATTATTTTCTCTTTAAGACTGGTAATAAGTTGTTCTTATTGTATTTTAGAATTTATTCATAATATTTCTTTTTGGATTTAGTAATTTTTTTTTCTTACTAAATTTGTTTTATATATAATAGTTATTTCAAATAATTTTTGTAAGTTGGTCTTTTAGAATTTTGCTGTTACATATATGATTTCGTTATTACTATTACTGTTTACATGTTTCTTATCCTCTTCCAATAAATCTTCTCTGATATTCTTTAAATAGTGGTTATTGATTATAGTTATGGTATGATTACTCTTAATTTTGTTTACAAGTCGTTGTTCCCCAAGATTACGGTTCAGTGAAGGGTATTCATTATTTTTCACTGCCTCTATTAGTTTAAATGAGGGCTTACCCCCTCTTCTCTATTTTCATTTGGATTATTGTGTTGATTTAGTACATTTCGGTGCGATCCTCCGTATTAGGTTCCGCTATCCTATAATTTCTTTCAGGTGGATAGTTGTCTTCACGCCGGGACTGGTCATAATGATTGTCATATCGGTGACTCCTTGGGTAATACCGTCGCTGATTACCTTGAGGCCTGGAGTAGATATAATTAACGTTATGCCTATAATTATTGGGTCGTCTGTCCCCATCTCCTCTATTATTGCGACTATCGCGGTAATTATAAGTATTATTGCCACGATAATTATAGTTCCTGGAATTATTATTCGCGTGCTCATTTTGGGTCCTATTGGCATTAACGTTCTGCGCAGGTCAATTGTGATCATTATTATGAGAGTTGGTTGGTGCGCGTTATTATTATACTTCTGATATTTATAATTTAACATCCTATTTCTTTGGTATTGGTTCTCGTGCTCATAATTCTCCAGGAATTTGGCCATGGCTGGAATCGTTTTGATTTGACTACACATACGTGCATTTTTTATCCCTTCCTCGTAATGGTAGGATAGTTGTATCACCAAACATTCTTCGGGAATTCTGGGCTCTAAGTTCCGTGCCATACATACTTTTCCTAGAAAGTATGAAGTAGGAGACTGGCCTATGTTTGTTTCGTATCGACCGTTACTCAAATTATTCCTAATCATGTTCTGGGTCGATTCAGACCAATATTTCTCTTTAAATTGTTTTTTGAACTCAGTAATGTCCAGTATATCCGGGCGCACCACTATCCACCAATTATCATAGGTATCTTTAAATGTTTCATCAATCATACTGCGTATAATACTCCAGCGATTTTCTCTATTTCTTGCGATCACCTCTTCCAATCTCTTTAAAAATTCCATCGGATTGCGCTTGTAATTACGAAAATTAATCGACTCCCGGTTCTCGTGGTTATTTGTATGACTATGTTGGCATGTCCTATCCTGCCATGAATCTACTTCTTCTTGTAATTGTAATTCACGTCTACTAATTTCCTCTATTTTATTTTTACTGGTATTAATTTGACCTTCCATACTGTTTAAATTGCCATAGACTCTTTCGAGTCGTTCGCCCATGTCTGTCTGTATTTGTGTAATACCTTCCTTATTCTCTTCCCGTACCTCATGTACTTCATTTTTAATTTGCTCATATTTTCCGACAGTTTCCTGTTGGATTTCTTCGACCATTGTTTTACTCTCAATTTTTATGTCATTAATTTTATTTTGTAGTTCTTCACGAACCTGTACTATTGTTTCGTTAGTTTTTTCTAACCCTTCATTTGTTTTAGATATTTCTAATTTTCTTTCCTCATTATTTTGGTCCACCTTCTGGTTAACTGTTACATGAATATTCTCAATTTTTTCATTAATTTGCCTTAAATTTTCTTCATGTATTTGTAGGATGTCTTCCTTCATTTGTTTTAAACCCTCATCATTCCTATCTAACCTTTCGCTCATTTGTTTTGAGGTTTCTTTAATTTCCTCATTTATTTTATCTAATTTTTCCTCCTGGTTCCTAAAATTCTCCTAGGTGAGTCTGTTATCTTCCTTAATACTACTCATTAACTCCATTAATTTTTCCCAATTTAGTCCTTCTCTGGCTCCCGCTTTATCTATTTGGTCCCCTTGTGCATCTTCTTCGATTACTTCCTTTTCCTTGTCCGCAATTATTTCAGTTTCCGTTATTTCGTCTGTCTGTTGTTCCATTTCACTATCTGTTATTATTTCTATTTCCCGTTCTTGTTCATCTATTTCCTTCTCCGTTTCTCCTGCCCTAATCCTTGATCTACCTCTGGTATGCATGTTTATTCTCCCACAGTTGCCTGCTCTGGTTAAGTAATATTAATATAGTTATAGTTACTTAACTTAAGCCCTACACTGGTTGAGAGCCAATTTGTGGTCAGATGCTCGGCTCTTACGGTCACTGGGTTCTCGTTCTTTCTGCCCAATGTTGCCGGCATCAATTTGTGGCCAGACGAGTACAAGCGTCTCGTTATTTTCACACAATGTAAGCCTATTCGTTGCTATGAACGGGTATGTTCCCCTGTCTTTACTCTCTTAGGTCGTTTTAATTTACTTAATTATTTAAATATCTGAGATATTTGGAGTTGTGGGATATATTGGTTTAATTAATTAATATTAACTTATCTCTCTAAAAAATATCAGTGTTAGTGTACTTGAAACTTATATAATTAATGTGTTATTCTGTAATTTCGTTCAACCCTATTATACCTTGAAGAGAATTATGTATAATTTTGTATTTTTACGCTCTCTCTTTGGTGTCGGAGAATTCCGCTATAAGCGCTGTAGTACCAGAGCAACGAAACTTAGAGGTTATTTCACTGTTTATGTTAACCAATTATTCTATACTTAGTCATTTACTTTTTTATTCCCAACTCATTAAATCATACTCCAAATGACAAGATTTTGCAACTATATAAAGGTTCTTTATTTGTTTACTTCTTTAACATTGAATAAGATATGTTCTAACTGACATACCCATGGGCTATAGATTGCGTGAATCGATTATTGATTAGTCCGATCCTTTATTTAGATTCAGTTATATAGTGTGTTTTAATTTGTAATTAACTTAATTCAGGGTGTGAAGGTTCTTGTAACTGTGGGGAAGATTAAAAATACATAGATAAGAATGCAAGATTTACAAATTTTAAGTGTTGTGTAGTTAATATGATTGATATAATAATAATTTACCAGACTAGAACGAAGCAAATCGTGTAGGCGGTTGATTGATAAATTTACTGTTCTGGACGATTATGCCGTACAATATTCTTTCTTCGGTTTAATAAAATGGAATTCTTGTCCTGTCCACCTCGGAAATACAGCTCTCTGATTGATTTACAGCCCGATTGATGCTTCTTCTGCAATTCCTGGATCCAAATACGTTCTTCTCTCGGTTGAAGCAATTAGTGATGTTCCGTGTATTTGAAAGGTTATAACTTCTAGTGTAGTGTATATTATTAATTGTGATACAGTCAACTCTTTCTATTTGGTTTAATGTATCGTCAATTCCTTTCGGATATGGGACAATTCAAGTCCTTCCTTGTAGAACCCAGTTATTTATTTTCTATTGTGATTTCATACTATAGTCTTGTTTGGTTAAACTGTACTGGCAAGATTCAAGAATATTATCTTTAGTATTTTGAGTATTATAACTGTGTCAAATATTTTAGAATATTCCGATTATATGAGATATTTCTTAGATTTTTAGTCTCATCACATTCAGATCATAAAAGGCAATAATTGAAAATCAACAACTTCTTCATTTCCTGTAGTCCATAGCAACACATGATTTTTCTTCCTTCCACATGTTTTGTATATAGTGTTTATTTCATATATTTTTTGTCTATTCCTTATCAATTTGCTATCATATCGGAATATAACTTTACCGATAGTTGGTTTATTATTTTCTACACATATTCTGCTGGTTTTTTGATATGAGCCTGTTTCTTTTATATTTACTACCTTTTCGATATTAAACGTTATCAATCGATATCATGGCATTATGGCATTATCATAATTTGTATAAATTGATATGGTTTATTATATATCATTACTAATTTAATGTTTTTTTCTAGCTCTTCAAACCGTATTCATTAATTATTATTAATTTATGTACCTAACCTTTATGTTATGATTGGTTATACAGTGTTTTTGGCTGTTAGGCCTTTTATTGTAAACGGATCTACCTGTGTTTATAACTGGTAAACATCTATAGCCCTTTTACATAAATTCATACATATAATCAAATCTTAACTATTAACATTTACATAAACAATTATTTTTTCCATATCTAATGACAATTTTATCTTGACCTATGGATCACATATAAGAAAATTCAAATCTATTAACGCTAATTTGCTGCTTCACACTTCATTCTACAACAGTAATTGAATAATACATCTTGTTTCATTACCTTTCATTAACTCAACACATAATTGGTATAACATAACATAAACTTTATCATAACATTTGTTGTCACAAAATAATATCATTTAACTCAAAATCCTTACTTGCTATTGCTATAAAGTAAATTATTGTTTCATTTTTGTTTACTTTTCACTGAACATAGATCATTAACTATTATCTAACTTGCAGGTTTTTTTATTCTCGTTAATTCTACCTTGCATCCTTATTTATCTTTATCTATAATTATAAATGTAATTATTAGACTTTTGTTTTATCATGGGGTTAGATATTGACTTGTTTATTAATTTGTTAACCTAATTTTTATGTAACATGGATGCCAGCATTTCTGTTGCGTTACATATGCTCCCCCTCCTTAAAAAGTTTAGTTTACTTGAATGAAGTTTAGGTCAAATAAACTTGTCTTTTTCACATGCCTTTTCTTCATATCAATATTAATGGTTGACGATGGGATTCTCAATGTAACTTCATTAGACTAGTATTAATAATTCTTTATTTAATAACATTTCATCATTTTAATTAACATTCTTGATCATTTTTAATTTCTGTAAACAGTATTTGTTGATAGTTGGCTACAATATTCAATGATACTTTAGGTTCACATCTCTTCTACTTATAATTACTGTAATCACTGTATATCTCAATTATTCTTCTGTCATCTAATTTCTTTCTGTTTTCTTCGTCCTACTCTTTTGGAAACTGAGGTCATTCTTGCAACTATTCTAATATTCCTTAAATATTTAATTTCCCTAACAATCCCTAATATGTGCGTTGGTACAGTTCAGAGAGGCACTGTTTGGCTTCATACTCTGCTGCCCACACCACACCTTAATATAGTACTGCTGGAATTCATCTACAGTCAGCTATAAAATATAATAATCTCCTAATAATCTCTTTAATTACTTAATAATAAATATTTGGGAAAATTTTTTTTTTCTTTGTTGCTTTTATATTTCTTCATTACTATCCTCCATACTTTGTGATTCCATTTTAGTTTCCTTAAAAATTCTTTGATATTAAATCTGACAGTTATCATTCGTAATTATTTTTGTTTTTAATTTTTGTTGTGATTATAATGCTAAGTATCTTCTTCATTTGTTTTTCTGATCTCAATATTTTCTAAATAGTTATTGTGTGATTATCATTATAACTGTGTTTCTGACTAAATACAGTCCTTAGCTCAACTATTATGTTTCTTATCGTATTCCATTATTTTGGCTGTTTATATTTCAATGAGTTATGTTCATAAATATTCCTTCCTTCTTGTTTTCTTTAATATTACATTGGTTACATTCAATCGTTTACCGAAGTTGTTTCCTTCATTTGGCAATTTGGTATGTATTTTAGGTCATATGCTTTTTCTCTTTCTTTATTTTGCATAGGTAGATTTGAGGTAAAAACCTTTTATCTTGGGATTTCATTATTCATTATTCACACTATTTCTTTGTAGACATTTAGTAATAATTCTCGCTTTCTTCTGTAATTGTGGGGTTTCATTATTCATTATTCACATTATTTCTTTGTAAACATTTAGTAATAATTCTCACTTTCTTCTGTAATCGTGGGGTTTCATTATTCATTATTCACATTATTTCTTTGTAAACATTTAGTAATAATTCTCACTTTCTTCTGTAATCTTGGAGTTTCATTATTCATTATTCACATTATTTCTTTGTAAACATTTAGTAATAATTCTCACTTTCTTCTGTAATCTTGGGGTTTCATTATTCATTATTCACATTATTTCTTTGTAAACATTTAGTAATAATTCTCACTTTCTTCTGTAATTCCTTCTTCATAACTATATTTTAATTCAGACTTACTTCATTTTGAATGACATTTTTTTTTTCTATTTATTTTATTGTTCAACAAATTCTCTTTTATTTACAAGTGTTTTTTCTTCAAAATCGATAATAAGTAGTTCTTATTGTACTTTAGAATTTAGTGGTTGTATTCAAATTCAAATTCTTTTTAAATTCCAATTATTTTCTCTTTAAGACTGGTAATAAGTTGTTCTTATTGTATTTTAGAATTTATTCATAATATTTCTTTTTGGATTTAGTAATTTTTTTTTCTTACTAAATTTGTTTTATATATAATAGTTATTTCAAATAATTTTTGTAAGTTGGTCTTTTAGAATTTTGCTGTTACATATATGATTTCGTTATTACTATTACTGTTTACATGTTTCTTATCCTCTTCCAATAAATCTTCTCTGATATTCTTTAAATAGTGGTTATTGATTATAGTTATGGTATGATTACTCTTAATTTTGTTTACAAGTCGTTGTTCCCCAAGATTACGGTTCAGTGAAGGGTATTCATTATTTTTCACTGCCTCTATTAGTTTAAATGAGGGCTTACCCCCTCTTCTCTATTTTCATTTGGATTATTGTGTTGATTTAGTACATTTCGGTGCGATCCTCCGTATTAGGTTCCGCTATCCTATAATTTCTTTCAGGTGGATAGTTGTCTTCACGCCGGGACTGGTCATAATGATTGTCATATCGGTGACTCCTTGGGTAATACCGTCGCTGATTACCTTGAGGCCTGGAGTAGATATAATTAACGTTATGCCTATAATTATTGGGTCGTCTGTCCCCATCTCCTCTATTATTGCGACTATCGCGGTAATTATAAGTATTATTGCCACGATAATTATAGTTCCTGGAATTATTATTCGCGTGCTCATTTTGGGTCCTATTGGCATTAACGTTCTGCGCAGGTCAATTGTGATCATTATTATGAGAGTTGGTTGGTGCGCGTTATTATTATACTTCTGATATTTATAATTTAACATCCTATTTCTTTGGTATTGGTTCTCGTGCTCATAATTCTCCAGGAATTTGGCCATGGCTGGAATCGTTTTGATTTGACTACACATACGTGCATTTTTTATCCCTTCCTCGTAATGGTAGGATAGTTGTATCACCAAACATTCTTCGGGAATTCTGGGCTCTAAGTTCCGTGCCATACATACTTTTCCTAGAAAGTATGAAGTAGGAGACTGGCCTATGTTTGTTTCGTATCGACCGTTACTCAAATTATTCCTAATCATGTTCTGGGTCGATTCAGACCAATATTTCTCTTTAAATTGTTTTTTGAACTCAGTAATGTCCAGTATATCCGGGCGCACCACTATCCACCAATTATCATAGGTATCTTTAAATGTTTCATCAATCATACTGCGTATAATACTCCAGCGATTTTCTCTATTTCTTGCGATCACCTCTTCCAATCTCTTTAAAAATTCCATCGGATTGCGCTTGTAATTACGAAAATTAATCGACTCCCGGTTCTCGTGGTTATTTGTATGACTATGTTGGCATGTCCTATCCTGCCATGAATCTACTTCTTCTTGTAATTGTAATTCACGTCTACTAATTTCCTCTATTTTATTTTTACTGGTATTAATTTGACCTTCCATACTGTTTAAATTGCCATAGACTCTTTCGAGTCGTTCGCCCATGTCTGTCTGTATTTGTGTAATACCTTCCTTATTCTCTTCCCGTACCTCATGTACTTCATTTTTAATTTGCTCATATTTTCCGACAGTTTCCTGTTGGATTTCTTCGACCATTGTTTTACTCTCAATTTTTATGTCATTAATTTTATTTTGTAGTTCTTCACGAACCTGTACTATTGTTTCGTTAGTTTTTTCTAACCCTTCATTTGTTTTAGATATTTCTAATTTTCTTTCCTCATTATTTTGGTCCACCTTCTGGTTAACTGTTACATGAATATTCTCAATTTTTTCATTAATTTGCCTTAAATTTTCTTCATGTATTTGTAGGATGTCTTCCTTCATTTGTTTTAAACCCTCATCATTCCTATCTAACCTTTCGCTCATTTGTTTTGAGGTTTCTTTAATTTCCTCATTTATTTTATCTAATTTTTCCTCCTGGTTCCTAAAATTCTCCTAGGTGAGTCTGTTATCTTCCTTAATACTACTCATTAACTCCATTAATTTTTCCCAATTTAGTCCTTCTCTGGCTCCCGCTTTATCTATTTGGTCCCCTTGTGCATCTTCTTCGATTACTTCCTTTTCCTTGTCCGCAATTATTTCAGTTTCCGTTATTTCGTCTGTCTGTTGTTCCATTTCACTATCTGTTATTATTTCTATTTCCCGTTCTTGTTCATCTATTTCCTTCTCCGTTTCTCCTGCCCTAATCCTTGATCTACCTCTGGTATGCATGTTTATTCTCCCACAGTTGCCTGCTCTGGTTAAGTAATATTAATATAGTTATAGTTACTTAACTTAAGCCCTACACTGGTTGAGAGCCAATTTGTGGTCAGATGCTCGGCTCTTACGGTCACTGGGTTCTCGTTCTTTCTGCCCAATGTTGCCGGCATCAATTTGTGGCCAGACGAGTACAAGCGTCTCGTTATTTTCACACAATGTAAGCCTATTCGTTGCTATGAACGGGTATGTTCCCCTGTCTTTACTCTCTTAGGTCGTTTTAATTTACTTAATTATTTAAATATCTGAGATATTTGGAGTTGTGGGATATATTGGTTTAATTAATTAATATTAACTTATCTCTCTAAAAAATATCAGTGTTAGTGTACTTGAAACTTATATAATTAATGTGTTATTCTGTAATTTCGTTCAACCCTATTATACCTTGAAGAGAATTATGTATAATTTTGTATTTTTACGCTCTCTCTTTGGTGTCGGAGAATTCCGCTATAAGCGCTGTAGTACCAGAGCAACGAAACTTAGAGGTTATTTCACTGTTTATGTTAACCAATTATTCTATACTTAGTCATTTACTTTTTTATTCCCAACTCATTAAATCATACTCCAAATGACAAGATTTTGCAACTATATAAAGGTTCTTTATTTGTTTACTTCTTTAACATTGAATAAGATATGTTCTAACTGACATACCCATGGGCTATAGATTGCGTGAATCGATTATTGATTAGTCCGATCCTTTATTTAGATTCAGTTATATAGTGTGTTTTAATTTGTAATTAACTTAATTCAGGGTGTGAAGGTTCTTGTAACTGTGGGGAAGATTAAAAATACATAGATAAGAATGCAAGATTTACAAATTTTAAGTGTTGTGTAGTTAATATGATTGATATAATAATAATTTACCAGACTAGAACGAAGCAAATCGTGTAGGCGGTTGATTGATAAATTTACTGTTCTGGACGATTATGCCGTACAATATTCTTTCTTCGGTTTAATAAAATGGAATTCTTGTCCTGTCCACCTCGGAAATACAGCTCTCTGATTGATTTACAGCCCGATTGATGCTTCTTCTGCAATTCCTGGATCCAAATACGTTCTTCTCTCGGTTGAAGCAATTAGTGATGTTCCGTGTATTTGAAAGGTTATAACTTCTAGTGTAGTGTATATTATTAATTGTGATACAGTCAACTCTTTCTATTTGGTTTAATGTATCGTCAATTCCTTTCGGATATGGGACAATTCAAGTCCTTCCTTGTAGAACCCAGTTATTTATTTTCTATTGTGATTTCATACTATAGTCTTGTTTGGTTAAACTGTACTGGCAAGATTCAAGAATATTATCTTTAGTATTTTGAGTATTATAACTGTGTCAAATATTTTAGAATATTCCGATTATATGAGATATTTCTTAGATTTTTAGTCTCATCACATTCAGATCATAAAAGGCAATAATTGAAAATCAACAACTTCTTCATTTCCTGTAGTCCATAGCAACACATGATTTTTCTTCCTTCCACATGTTTTGTATATAGTGTTTATTTCATATATTTTTTGTCTATTCCTTATCAATTTGCTATCATATCGGAATATAACTTTACCGATAGTTGGTTTATTATTTTCTACACATATTCTGCTGGTTTTTTGATATGAGCCTGTTTCTTTTATATTTACTACCTTTTCGATATTAAACGTTATCAATCGATATCATGGCATTATGGCATTATCATAATTTGTATAAATTGATATGGTTTATTATATATCATTACTAATTTAATGTTTTTTTCTAGCTCTTCAAACCGTATTCATTAATTATTATTAATTTATGTACCTAACCTTTATGTTATGATTGGTTATACAGTGTTTTTGGCTGTTAGGCCTTTTATTGTAAACGGATCTACCTGTGTTTATAACTGGTAAACATCTATAGCCCTTTTACATAAATTCATACATATAATCAAATCTTAACTATTAACATTTACATAAACAATTATTTTTTCCATATCTAATGACAATTTTATCTTGACCTATGGATCACATATAAGAAAATTCAAATCTATTAACGCTAATTTGCTGCTTCACACTTCATTCTACAACAGTAATTGAATAATACATCTTGTTTCATTACCTTTCATTAACTCAACACATAATTGGTATAACATAACATAAACTTTATCATAACATTTGTTGTCACAAAATAATATCATTTAACTCAAAATCCTTACTTGCTATTGCTATAAAGTAAATTATTGTTTCATTTTTGTTTACTTTTCACTGAACATAGATCATTAACTATTATCTAACTTGCAGGTTTTTTTATTCTCGTTAATTCTACCTTGCATCCTTATTTATCTTTATCTATAATTATAAATGTAATTATTAGACTTTTGTTTTATCATGGGGTTAGATATTGACTTGTTTATTAATTTGTTAACCTAATTTTTATGTAACATGGATGCCAGCATTTCTGTTGCGTTACATATGCTCCCCCTCCTTAAAAAGTTTAGTTTACTTGAATGAAGTTTAGGTCAAATAAACTTGTCTTTTTCACATGCCTTTTCTTCATATCAATATTAATGGTTGACGATGGGATTCTCAATGTAACTTCATTAGACTAGTATTAATAATTCTTTATTTAATAACATTTCATCATTTTAATTAACATTCTTGATCATTTTTAATTTCTGTAAACAGTATTTGTTGATAGTTGGCTACAATATTCAATGATACTTTAGGTTCACATCTCTTCTACTTATAATTACTGTAATCACTGTATATCTCAATTATTCTTCTGTCATCTAATTTCTTTCTGTTTTCTTCGTCCTACTCTTTTGGAAACTGAGGTCATTCTTGCAACTATTCTAATATTCCTTAAATATTTAATTTCCCTAACAATCCCTAATATGTGCGTTGGTACAGTTCAGAGAGGCACTGTTTGGCTTCATACTCTGCTGCCCACACCACACCTTAATATAGTACTGCTGGAATTCATCTACAGTCAGCTATAAAATATAATAATCTCCTAATAATCTCTTTAATTACTTAATAATAAATATTTGGGAAAAATTTTTTTTTCTTTGTTGCTTTTATATTTCTTCATTACTATCCTCCATACTTTGTGATTCCATTTTAGTTTCCTTAAACATTCTTTGATATTAAATCTGACAGTTATCATTCGTAATTATTTTTGTTTTTAATTTTTGTTGTGATTATAATGCTAAGTATCTTCTTCATTTGTTTTTCTGATCTCAATATTTTCTAAATAGTTATTGTGTGATTATCATTATAACTGTGTTTCTGACTAAATACAGTCCTTAGCTCAACTATTATGTTTCTTATCGTATTCCATTATTTTGGCTGTTTATATTTCAATGAGTTATGTTCATAAATATTCCTTCCTTCTTGTTTTCTTTAATATTACATTGGTTACATTCAATCGTTTACCGAAGTTGTTTCCTTCATTTGGCAATGTGGTATGTATTGTAGGTCATATGCTTTTTCTCTTTCTTTATTTTGCATAGGTAGATTTGAGGTAAAAACCTTTTATCTTGGGATTTCATTATTCATTATTCACACTATTTCTTTGTAGACATTTAGTAATAATTCTCGCTTTCTTCTGTAATTGTGGGGTTTCATTATTCATTATTCACATTATTTCTTTGTAAACATTTAGTAATAATTCTCACTTTCTTCTGTAATCGTGGGGTTTCATTATTCATTATTCACATTATTTCTTTGTAAACATTTAGTAATAATTCTCACTTTCTTCTGTAATCTTGGAGTTTCATTATTCATTATTCACATTATTTCTTTGTAAACATTTAGTAATAATTCTCACTTTCTTCTGTAATCTTGGGGTTTCATTATTCATTATTCACATTATTTCTTTGTAAACATTTAGTAATAATTCTCACTTTCTTCTGTAATTCCTTCTTCATAACTATATTTTAATTCAGACTTACTTCATTTTGAATGACATTTTTTTTTTCTATTTATTTTATTGTTCAACAAATTCTCTTTTATTTACAAGTGTTTTTTCTTCAAAATCGATAATAAGTAGTTCTTATTGTACTTTAGAATTTAGTGGTTGTATTCAAATTCAAATTCTTTTTAAATTCCAATTATTTTCTCTTTAAGACTGGTAATAAGTTGTTCTTATTGTATTTTAGAATTTATTCATAATATTTCTTTTTGGATTTAGTAATTTTTTTTTCTTACTAAATTTGTTTTATATATAATAGTTATTTCAAATAATTTTTGTAAGTTGGTCTTTTAGAATTTTGCTGTTACATATATGATTTCGTTATTACTATTACTGTTTACATGTTTCTTATCCTCTTCCAATAAATCTTCTCTGATATTCTTTAAATAGTGGTTATTGATTATAGTTATGGTATGATTACTCTTAATTTTGTTTACAAGTCGTTGTTCCCCAAGATTACGGTTCAGTGAAGGGTATTCATTATTTTTCACTGCCTCTATTAGTTTAAATGAGGGCTTACCCCCTCTTCTCTATTTTCATTTGGATTATTGTGTTGATTTAGTACATTTCGGTGCGATCCTCCGTATTAGGTTCCGCTATCCTATAATTTCTTTCAGGTGGATAGTTGTCTTCACGCCGGGACTGGTCATAATGATTGTCATATCGGTGACTCCTTGGGTAATACCGTCGCTGATTACCTTGAGGCCTGGAGTAGATATAATTAACGTTATGCCTATAATTATTGGGTCGTCTGTCCCCATCTCCTCTATTATTGCGACTATCGCGGTAATTATAAGTATTATTGCCACGATAATTATAGTTCCTGGAATTATTATTCGCGTGCTCATTTTGGGTCCTATTGGCATTAACGTTCTGCGCAGGTCAATTGTGATCATTATTATGAGAGTTGGTTGGTGCGCGTTATTATTATACTTCTGATATTTATAATTTAACATCCTATTTCTTTGGTATTGGTTCTCGTGCTCATAATTCTCCAGGAATTTGGCCATGGCTGGAATCGTTTTGATTTGACTACACATACGTGCATTTTTTATCCCTTCCTCGTAATGGTAGGATAGTTGTATCACCAAACATTCTTCGGGAATTCTGGGCTCTAAGTTCCGTGCCATACATACTTTTCCTAGAAAGTATGAAGTAGGAGACTGGCCTATGTTTGTTTCGTATCGACCGTTACTCAAATTATTCCTAATCATGTTCTGGGTCGATTCAGACCAATATTTCTCTTTAAATTGTTTTTTGAACTCAGTAATGTCCAGTATATCCGGGCGCACCACTATCCACCAATTATCATAGGTATCTTTAAATGTTTCATCAATCATACTGCGTATAATACTCCAGCGATTTTCTCTATTTCTTGCGATCACCTCTTCCAATCTCTTTAAAAATTCCATCGGATTGCGCTTGTAATTACGAAAATTAATCGACTCCCGGTTCTCGTGGTTATTTGTATGACTATGTTGGCATGTCCTATCCTGCCATGAATCTACTTCTTCTTGTAATTGTAATTCACGTCTACTAATTTCCTCTATTTTATTTTTACTGGTATTAATTTGACCTTCCATACTGTTTAAATTGCCATAGACTCTTTCGAGTCGTTCGCCCATGTCTGTCTGTATTTGTGTAATACCTTCCTTATTCTCTTCCCGTACCTCATGTACTTCATTTTTAATTTGCTCATATTTTCCGACAGTTTCCTGTTGGATTTCTTCGACCATTGTTTTACTCTCAATTTTTATGTCATTAATTTTATTTTGTAGTTCTTCACGAACCTGTACTATTGTTTCGTTAGTTTTTTCTAACCCTTCATTTGTTTTAGATATTTCTAATTTTCTTTCCTCATTATTTTGGTCCACCTTCTGGTTAACTGTTACATGAATATTCTCAATTTTTTCATTAATTTGCCTTAAATTTTCTTCATGTATTTGTAGGATGTCTTCCTTCATTTGTTTTAAACCCTCATCATTCCTATCTAACCTTTCGCTCATTTGTTTTGAGGTTTCTTTAATTTCCTCATTTATTTTATCTAATTTTTCCTCCTGGTTCCTAAAATTCTCCTAGGTGAGTCTGTTATCTTCCTTAATACTACTCATTAACTCCATTAATTTTTCCCAATTTAGTCCTTCTCTGGCTCCCGCTTTATCTATTTGGTCCCCTTGTGCATCTTCTTCGATTACTTCCTTTTCCTTGTCCGCAATTATTTCAGTTTCCGTTATTTCGTCTGTCTGTTGTTCCATTTCACTATCTGTTATTATTTCTATTTCCCGTTCTTGTTCATCTATTTCCTTCTCCGTTTCTCCTGCCCTAATCCTTGATCTACCTCTGGTATGCATGTTTATTCTCCCACAGTTGCCTGCTCTGGTTAAGTAATATTAATATAGTTATAGTTACTTAACTTAAGCCCTACACTGGTTGAGAGCCAATTTGTGGTCAGATGCTCGGCTCTTACGGTCACTGGGTTCTCGTTCTTTCTGCCCAATGTTGCCGGCATCAATTTGTGGCCAGACGAGTACAAGCGTCTCGTTATTTTCACACAATGTAAGCCTATTCGTTGCTATGAACGGGTATGTTCCCCTGTCTTTACTCTCTTAGGTCGTTTTAATTTACTTAATTATTTAAATATCTGAGATATTTGGAGTTGTGGGATATATTGGTTTAATTAATTAATATTAACTTATCTCTCTAAAAAATATCAGTGTTAGTGTACTTGAAACTTATATAATTAATGTGTTATTCTGTAATTTCGTTCAACCCTATTATACCTTGAAGAGAATTATGTATAATTTTGTATTTTTACGCTCTCTCTTTGGTGTCGGAGAATTCCGCTATAAGCGCTGTAGTACCAGAGCAACGAAACTTAGAGGTTATTTCACTGTTTATGTTAACCAATTATTCTATACTTAGTCATTTACTTTTTTATTCCCAACTCATTAAATCATACTCCAAATGACAAGATTTTGCAACTATATAAAGGTTCTTTATTTGTTTACTTCTTTAACATTGAATAAGATATGTTCTAACTGACATACCCATGGGCTATAGATTGCGTGAATCGATTATTGATTAGTCCGATCCTTTATTTAGATTCAGTTATATAGTGTGTTTTAATTTGTAATTAACTTAATTCAGGGTGTGAAGGTTCTTGTAACTGTGGGGAAGATTAAAAATACATAGATAAGAATGCAAGATTTACAAATTTTAAGTGTTGTGTAGTTAATATGATTGATATAATAATAATTTACCAGACTAGAACGAAGCAAATCGTGTAGGCGGTTGATTGATAAATTTACTGTTCTGGACGATTATGCCGTACAATATTCTTTCTTCGGTTTAATAAAATGGAATTCTTGTCCTGTCCACCTCGGAAATACAGCTCTCTGATTGATTTACAGCCCGATTGATGCTTCTTCTGCAATTCCTGGATCCAAATACGTTCTTCTCTCGGTTGAAGCAATTAGTGATGTTCCGTGTATTTGAAAGGTTATAACTTCTAGTGTAGTGTATATTATTAATTGTGATACAGTCAACTCTTTCTATTTGGTTTAATGTATCGTCAATTCCTTTCGGATATGGGACAATTCAAGTCCTTCCTTGTAGAACCCAGTTATTTATTTTCTATTGTGATTTCATACTATAGTCTTGTTTGGTTAAACTGTACTGGCAAGATTCAAGAATATTATCTTTAGTATTTTGAGTATTATAACTGTGTCAAATATTTTAGAATATTCCGATTATATGAGATATTTCTTAGATTTTTAGTCTCATCACATTCAGATCATAAAAGGCAATAATTGAAAATCAACAACTTCTTCATTTCCTGTAGTCCATAGCAACACATGATTTTTCTTCCTTCCACATGTTTTGTATATAGTGTTTATTTCATATATTTTTTGTCTATTCCTTATCAATTTGCTATCATATCGGAATATAACTTTACCGATAGTTGGTTTATTATTTTCTACACATATTCTGCTGGTTTTTTGATATGAGCCTGTTTCTTTTATATTTACTACCTTTTCGATATTAAACGTTATCAATCGATATCATGGCATTATGGCATTATCATAATTTGTATAAATTGATATGGTTTATTATATATCATTACTAATTTAATGTTTTTTTCTAGCTCTTCAAACCGTATTCATTAATTATTATTAATTTATGTACCTAACCTTTATGTTATGATTGGTTATACAGTGTTTTTGGCTGTTAGGCCTTTTATTGTAAACGGATCTACCTGTGTTTATAACTGGTAAACATCTATAGCCCTTTTACATAAATTCATACATATAATCAAATCTTAACTATTAACATTTACATAAACAATTATTTTTTCCATATCTAATGACAATTTTATCTTGACCTATGGATCACATATAAGAAAATTCAAATCTATTAACGCTAATTTGCTGCTTCACACTTCATTCTACAACAGTAATTGAATAATACATCTTGTTTCATTACCTTTCATTAACTCAACACATAATTGGTATAACATAACATAAACTTTATCATAACATTTGTTGTCACAAAATAATATCATTTAACTCAAAATCCTTACTTGCTATTGCTATAAAGTAAATTATTGTTTCATTTTTGTTTACTTTTCACTGAACATAGATCATTAACTATTATCTAACTTGCAGGTTTTTTTATTCTCGTTAATTCTACCTTGCATCCTTATTTATCTTTATCTATAATTATAAATGTAATTATTAGACTTTTGTTTTATCATGGGGTTAGATATTGACTTGTTTATTAATTTGTTAACCTAATTTTTATGTAACATGGATGCCAGCATTTCTGTTGCGTTACATATGCTCCCCCTCCTTAAAAAGTTTAGTTTACTTGAATGAAGTTTAGGTCAAATAAACTTGTCTTTTTCACATGCCTTTTCTTCATATCAATATTAATGGTTGACGATGGGATTCTCAATGTAACTTCATTAGACTAGTATTAATAATTCTTTATTTAATAACATTTCATCATTTTAATTAACATTCTTGATCATTTTTAATTTCTGTAAACAGTATTTGTTGATAGTTGGCTACAATATTCAATGATACTTTAGGTTCACATCTCTTCTACTTATAATTACTGTAATCACTGTATATCTCAATTATTCTTCTGTCATCTAATTTCTTTCTGTTTTCTTCGTCCTACTCTTTTGGAAACTGAGGTCATTCTTGCAACTATTCTAATATTCCTTAAATATTTAATTTCCCTAACAATCCCTAATATGTGCGTTGGTACAGTTCAGAGAGGCACTGTTTGGCTTCATACTCTGCTGCCCACACCACACCTTAATATAGTACTGCTGGAATTCATCTACAGTCAGCTATAAAATATAATAATCTCCTAATAATCTCTTTAATTACTTAATAATAAATATTTGGGAAACATTTTTTTTTCTTTGTTGCTTTTATATTTCTTCATTACTATCCTCCATACTTTGTGATTCCATTTTAGTTTCCTTAAAAATTCTTTGATATTAAATCTGACAGTTATCATTCGTAATTATTTTTGTTTTTAATTTTTGTTGTGATTATAATGCTAAGTATCTTCTTCATTTGTTTTTCTGATCTCAATATTTTCTAAATAGTTATTGTGTGATTATCATTATAACTGTGTTTCTGACTAAATACAGTCCTTAGCTCAACTATTATGTTTCTTATCGTATTCCATTATTTTGGCTGTTTATATTTCAATGAGTTATGTTCATAAATATTCCTTCCTTCTTGTTTTCTTTAATATTACATTGGTTACATTCAATCGTTTACCGAAGTTGTTTCCTTCATTTGGCAATGTGGTATGTATTGTAGGTCATATGCTTTTTCTCTTTCTTTATTTTGCATAGGTAGATTTGAGGTAAAAACCTTTTATCTTGGGATTTCATTATTCATTATTCACACTATTTCTTTGTAGACATTTAGTAATAATTCTCGCTTTCTTCTGTAATTGTGGGGTTTCATTATTCATTATTCACATTATTTCTTTGTAAACATTTAGTAATAATTCTCACTTTCTTCTGTAATCGTGGGGTTTCATTATTCATTATTCACATTATTTCTTTGTAAACATTTAGTAATAATTCTCACTTTCTTCTGTAATCTTGGAGTTTCATTATTCATTATTCACATTATTTCTTTGTAAACATTTAGTAATAATTCTCACTTTCTTCTGTAATCTTGGGGTTTCATTATTCATTATTCACATTATTTCTTTGTAAACATTTAGTAATAATTCTCACTTTCTTCTGTAATTCCTTCTTCATAACTATATTTTAATTCAGACTTACTTCATTTTGAATGACATTTTTTTTTTCTATTTATTTTATTGTTCAACAAATTCTCTTTTATTTACAAGTGTTTTTTCTTCAAAATCGATAATAAGTAGTTCTTATTGTACTTTAGAATTTAGTGGTTGTATTCAAATTCAAATTCTTTTTAAATTCCAATTATTTTCTCTTTAAGACTGGTAATAAGTTGTTCTTATTGTATTTTAGAATTTATTCATAATATTTCTTTTTGGATTTAGTAATTTTTTTTTCTTACTAAATTTGTTTTATATATAATAGTTATTTCAAATAATTTTTGTAAGTTGGTCTTTTAGAATTTTGCTGTTACATATATGATTTCGTTATTACTATTACTGTTTACATGTTTCTTATCCTCTTCCAATAAATCTTCTCTGATATTCTTTAAATAGTGGTTATTGATTATAGTTATGGTATGATTACTCTTAATTTTGTTTACAAGTCGTTGTTCCCCAAGATTACGGTTCAGTGAAGGGTATTCATTATTTTTCACTGCCTCTATTAGTTTAAATGAGGGCTTACCCCCTCTTCTCTATTTTCATTTGGATTATTGTGTTGATTTAGTACATTTCGGTGCGATCCTCCGTATTAGGTTCCGCTATCCTATAATTTCTTTCAGGTGGATAGTTGTCTTCACGCCGGGACTGGTCATAATGATTGTCATATCGGTGACTCCTTGGGTAATACCGTCGCTGATTACCTTGAGGCCTGGAGTAGATATAATTAACGTTATGCCTATAATTATTGGGTCGTCTGTCCCCATCTCCTCTATTATTGCGACTATCGCGGTAATTATAAGTATTATTGCCACGATAATTATAGTTCCTGGAATTATTATTCGCGTGCTCATTTTGGGTCCTATTGGCATTAACGTTCTGCGCAGGTCAATTGTGATCATTATTATGAGAGTTGGTTGGTGCGCGTTATTATTATACTTCTGATATTTATAATTTAACATCCTATTTCTTTGGTATTGGTTCTCGTGCTCATAATTCTCCAGGAATTTGGCCATGGCTGGAATCGTTTTGATTTGACTACACATACGTGCATTTTTTATCCCTTCCTCGTAATGGTAGGATAGTTGTATCACCAAACATTCTTCGGGAATTCTGGGCTCTAAGTTCCGTGCCATACATACTTTTCCTAGAAAGTATGAAGTAGGAGACTGGCCTATGTTTGTTTCGTATCGACCGTTACTCAAATTATTCCTAATCATGTTCTGGGTCGATTCAGACCAATATTTCTCTTTAAATTGTTTTTTGAACTCAGTAATGTCCAGTATATCCGGGCGCACCACTATCCACCAATTATCATAGGTATCTTTAAATGTTTCATCAATCATACTGCGTATAATACTCCAGCGATTTTCTCTATTTCTTGCGATCACCTCTTCCAATCTCTTTAAAAATTCCATCGGATTGCGCTTGTAATTACGAAAATTAATCGACTCCCGGTTCTCGTGGTTATTTGTATGACTATGTTGGCATGTCCTATCCTGCCATGAATCTACTTCTTCTTGTAATTGTAATTCACGTCTACTAATTTCCTCTATTTTATTTTTACTGGTATTAATTTGACCTTCCATACTGTTTAAATTGCCATAGACTCTTTCGAGTCGTTCGCCCATGTCTGTCTGTATTTGTGTAATACCTTCCTTATTCTCTTCCCGTACCTCATGTACTTCATTTTTAATTTGCTCATATTTTCCGACAGTTTCCTGTTGGATTTCTTCGACCATTGTTTTACTCTCAATTTTTATGTCATTAATTTTATTTTGTAGTTCTTCACGAACCTGTACTATTGTTTCGTTAGTTTTTTCTAACCCTTCATTTGTTTTAGATATTTCTAATTTTCTTTCCTCATTATTTTGGTCCACCTTCTGGTTAACTGTTACATGAATATTCTCAATTTTTTCATTAATTTGCCTTAAATTTTCTTCATGTATTTGTAGGATGTCTTCCTTCATTTGTTTTAAACCCTCATCATTCCTATCTAACCTTTCGTTCATTTGTTTTGAGGTTTCTTTAATTTCCTCATTTATTTTATCTAATTTTTCCTCCTGGTTCCTAAAATTCTCCTAGGTGAGTCTGTTATCTTCCTTAATACTACTCATTAACTCCATTAATTTTTCCCAATTTAGTCCTTCTCTGGCTCCCGCTTTATCTATTTGGTCCCCTTGTGCATCTTCTTCGATTACTTCCTTTTCCTTGTCCGCAATTATTTCAGTTTCCGTTATTTCGTCTGTCTGTTGTTCCATTTCACTATCTGTTATTATTTCTATTTCCCGTTCTTGTTCATCTATTTCCTTCTCCGTTTCTCCTGCCCTAATCCTTGATCTACCTCTGGTATGCATGTTTATTCTCCCACAGTTGCCTGCTCTGGTTAAGTAATATTAATATAGTTATAGTTACTTAACTTAAGCCCTACACTGGTTGAGAGCCAATTTGTGGTCAGATGCTCGGCTCTTACGGTCACTGGGTTCTCGT
This sequence comes from Magicicada septendecula, assembly GCA_034769895.1. Lineage (NCBI taxonomy): Eukaryota > Metazoa > Arthropoda > Insecta > Hemiptera > Cicadidae > Magicicada > Magicicada septendecula. The sequence goes on along the minus strand of CM068375.1, from coordinate 392,842,007 downwards.
TCTTTCTGCCCAATGTTGCCGGCATCAATTTGTGGCCAGACGAGTACAAGCGTCTCGTTATTTTCACACAATGTAAGCCTATTCGTTGCTATGAACGGGTATGTTCCCCTGTCTTTACTCTCTTAGGTCGTTTTAATTTACTTAATTATTTAAATATCTGAGATATTTGGAGTTGTGGGATATATTGGTTTAATTAATTAATATTAACTTATCTCTCTAAAAAATATCAGTGTTAGTGTACTTGAAACTTATATAATTAATGTGTTATTCTGTAATTTCGTTCAACCCTATTATACCTTGAAGAGAATTATGTATAATTTTGTATTTTTACGCTCTCTCTTTGGTGTCGGAGAATTCCGCTATAAGCGCTGTAGTACCAGAGCAACGAAACTTAGAGGTTATTTCACTGTTTATGTTAACCAATTATTCTATACTTAGTCATTTACTTTTTTATTCCCAACTCATTAAATCATACTCCAAATGACAAGATTTTGCAACTATATAAAGGTTCTTTATTTGTTTACTTCTTTAACATTGAATAAGATATGTTCTAACTGACATACCCATGGGCTATAGATTGCGTGAATCGATTATTGATTAGTCCGATCCTTTATTTAGATTCAGTTATATAGTGTGTTTTAATTTGTAATTAACTTAATTCAGGGTGTGAAGGTTCTTGTAACTGTGGGGAAGATTAAAAATACATAGATAAGAATGCAAGATTTACAAATTTGAAGTGTTGTGTAGTTAATATGATTGATATAATAATAATTTACCAGACTAGAACGAAGCAAATCGTGTAGGCGGTTGATTGATAAATTTACTGTTCTGGACGATTATGCCGTACAATATTCTTTCTTCGGTTTAATAAAATGGAATTCTTGTCCTGTCCACCTCGGAAATACAGCTCTCTGATTGATTTACAGCCCGATTGATGCTTCTTCTGCAATTCCTGGATCCAAATACGTTCTTCTCTCGGTTGAAGCAATTAGTGATGTTCCGTGTATTTGAAAGGTTATAACTTCTAGTGTAGTGTATATTATTAATTGTGATACAGTTAACTCTTTCTATTTGGTTTAATGTATCGTCAATTCCTTTCGGATATGGGACAATTCAAGTCCTTCCTTGTAGAACCCAGTTATTTATTTTCTATTGTGATTTCATACTATAGTCTTGTTTGGTTAAACTGTACTGGCAAGATTCAAGAATATTATCTTTAGTATTTTGAGTATTATAACTGTGTCAAATATTTTAGAATATTCCGATTATATGAGATATTTCTTAGATTTTTAATCTCATCACATTCAGATCATAAAAGGCAATAATTGAAAATCAACAACTTCTTCATTTCCTGTAGTCCATAGCAACACATGATTTTTCTTCCTTCCACATGTTTTGTATATAGTGTTTATTTCATATATTTTTTGTCTATTCCTTATCAATTTGCTATCATATCGGAATATAACTTTACCGATAGTTGGTTTATTATTTTCTACACATATTCTGCTGGTTTTTTGATATGAGCCTGTTTCTTTTATATTTACTACCCTTTCGATATTAAACGTTATCAATCGATATCATGGCATTATGGCATTATCATAATTTGTATAAATTGATATGGTTTATTATATATCATTACTAATTTAATGTTTTTTTCTAGCTCTTCAAACCGTATTCATTAATTATTATTAATTTATGTACCTAACCTTTATGTTATGATTGGTTATACAGTGTTTTTGGCTGTTAGGCCTTTTATTGTAAACGGATCTACCTGTGTTTATAACTGGTAAACATCTATAGCCCTTTTACATAAATTCATACATATAATCAAATCTTAACTATTAACATTTACATAAACAATTATTTTTTCCATATCTAATGACAATTTTATCTTGACCTATGGATCACATATAAGAAAATTCAAATCTATTAACGCTAATTTGCTGCTTCACACTTCATTCTACAACAGTAATTGAATAATACATCTTGTTTCATTACCTTTCATTAACTCAACACATAATTGGTATAACATAACATAAACTTTATCATAACATTTGTTGTCACAAAATAATATCATTTAACTCAAAATCCTTACTTGCTATTGCTATAAAGTAAATTATTGTTTCATTTTTGTTTACTTTTCACTGAACATAGATCATTAACTATTATCTAACTTACAGGTTTGTTTATTCTCGTTAATTCTACCTTGCATCCTTATTTATCTTTATCTATAATTATAAATGTAATTATTAGACTTTTGTTTTATCATGGGGTTAGATATTGACTTGTTTATTAATTTGTTAACCTAATTTTTATGTAACATGGATGCCAGCATTTCTGTTGCGTTACATATGCTCCCCCTCCTAAAAAAGTTTAGTTTACTTGAATGAAGTTTAGGTCAAATAAACTTGTCTTTTTCACATGCCTTTTCTTCATATCAATATTAATGGTTGACGATGGGATTCTCAATGTAACTTCATTAGACTAGTATTAATAATTCTTTATTTAATAACATTTCATCATTTTAATTAACATTCTTGATCATTTTTAATTTCTGTAAACAGTATTTGTTGATAGTTGGCTACAATATTCAATGATACTTTAGGTTCACATCTCTTCTACTTATAATTACTGTAATCACTGTATATCTCAATTATTCTTCTGTCATCTAATTTCTTTCTGTTTTCTTTGTCCTACTCTTTTGGAAACTGAGGTCATTCTTGCAACTATTCTAATATTCCTTAAATATTTAATTTCCCTAACAATCCCTAATATGTGCGTTGGTACAGTTCAGAGAGGCACTGTTTGGCTTCATACTCTGCTGCCCACACCACACCTTAATATAGTACTGCTGGAATTCATCTACAGTCAGCTATAAAATATAATAATCTCCTAATAATCTCTTTAATTACTTAATAATAAATATTTGGGAAAAATTTTTTTTTCTTTGTTGCTTTTATATTTCTTCATTACTATCCTCCATACTTTGTGATTCCATTTTAGTTTCCTTAAACATTCTTTGATATTAAATCTGACAGTTATCATTCGTAATTATTTTTGTTTTTAATTTTTGTTGTGATTATAATGCTAAGTATCTTCTTCATTTGTTTTTCTGATCTCAATATTTTCTAAATAGTTATTGTGTGATTATCATTATAACTGTGTTTCTGACTAAATACAGTCCTTAGCTCAACTATTATGTTTCTTATCGTATTCCATTATTTTGGCTGTTTATATTTCAATGAGTTATGTTCATAAATATTCCTTCCTTCTTGTTTTCTTTAATATTACATTGGTTACATTCAATCGTTTACCGAAGTTGTTTCCTTCATTTGGCAATGTGGTATGTATTTTAGGTCATATGCTTTTTCTCTTTCTTTATTTTGCATAGGTAGATTTGAGGTAAAAACCTTTTATCTTGGGATTTCATTATTCATTATTCACACTATTTCTTTGTAGACATTTAGTAATAATTCTCGCTTTCTTCTGTAATTGTGGGGTTTCATTATTCATTATTCACATTATTTCTTTGTAAACATTTAGTAATAATTCTCACTTTCTTCTGTAATCTTGGAATTTCATTATTCATTATTCACATTATTTCTTTGTAAACATTTAGTAATAATTCTCACTTTCTTCTGTAATCTTGGGGTTTCATTATTCATTATTCACATTATTTCTTTGTAAACATTTAGTAATAATTCTCACTTTCTTCTGTAATTCCTTCTTCATAACTATATTTTAATTCAGACTTACTTCATTTTGAATGACATTTTTTTTTTCTATTTATTTTATTGTTCAACAAATTCTCTTTTATTTACAAGTGTTTTTTCTTCAAAATCGATAATAAGTAGTTCTTATTGTACTTTAGAATTTAGTGGTTGTATTCAAATTCAAATTCTTTTTAAATTCCAATTATTTTCTCTTTAAGACTGGTAATAAGTTGTTCTTATTGTATTTTAGAATTTATTCATAATATTTCTTTTTGGATTTAGTAATTTTTTTTTCTTACTAAATTTGTTTTATATATAATAGTTATTTCAAATAATTTTTGTAAGTTGGTCTTTTAGAATTTTGCTGTTACATATATGATTTCGTTATTACTATTACTGTTTACATGTTTCTTATCCTCTTCCAATAAATCTTCTCTGATATTCTTTAAATAGTGGTTATTGATTATAGTTATGGTATGATTACTCTTAATTTTGTTTACAAGTCGTTGTTCCCCAAGATTACGGTTCAGTGAAGGGTATTCATTATTTTTCACTGCCTCTATTAGTTTAAATGAGGGCTTACCCCCTCTTCTCTATTTTCATTTGGATTATTGTGTTGATTTAGTACATTTCGGTGCGATCCTCCGTATTAGGTTCCGCTATCCTATAATTTCTTTCAGGTGGATAGTTGTCTTCACGCCGGGACTGGTCATAATGATTGTCATATCGGTGACTCCTTGGGTAATACCGTCGCTGATTACCTTGAGGCCTGGAGTAGATATAATTAACGTTATGCCTATAATTATTGGGTCGTCTGCCCCCATCTCCTCTATTATTGCGACTATCGCGGTAATTATAAGTATTATTGCCACGATAATTATAGTTCCTGGAATTATTATTCGCGTGCTCATTTTGGGTCCTATTGGCATTAACGTTCTGCGCAGGTCAATTGTGATCATTATTATGAGAGTTGGTTGGTGCGCGTTATTATTATACTTCTGATATTTATAATTTAACATCCTATTTCTTTGGTATTGGTTCTCGTGCTCATAATTCTCCAGGAATTTGGCCATGGCTGGAATCGTTTTGATTTGACTACACATACGTGCATTTTTTATCCCTTCCTCGTAATGGTAGGATAGTTGTATCACCAAACATTCTTCGGGAATTCTGGGCTCTAAGTTCCGTGCCATACATACTTTTCCTAGAACGTATGAAGTAGGAGACTGGCCTATGTTTGTTTCGTATCGACTGTTACTCAAATTATTCCTAATCATGTTCTGGGTCGATTCAGACCAATATTTCTCTTTAAATTGTTTTTTGAACTCAGTAATGTCCAGTATATCCGGGCGCACCACTATCCACCAATTATCATAGGTATCTTTAAATGTTTCATCAATCATACTGCGTATAATACTCCAGCGATTTTCTCTATTTCTTGCGATCACCTCTTCCAATCTCTTTAAAAATTCCATCGGATTGCACTTGTAATTACGAAAATTAATCGACTCCCGGTTCTCGTGGTTATTTGTATGACTATGTTGGCATGTCCTATCCCGCCATGAATCTACTTCTTCTTGTAATTGTAATTCACGTCTACTAATTTCCTCTATTTTATTTTTACTGGTATTAATTTGACCTTCCATACTGTTTAAATTGCCATAGACTCTTTCGAGTCGTTCGCCCATGTCTGTCTGTATTTGTGTAATACCTTCCTTATTCTCTTCCCGTACCTCATGTACTTCATTTTTAATTTGCTCATATTTTCCGACAGTTTCCTGTTGGATTTCTTCGACCATTGTTTTACTCTCAATTTTTATGTCATTAATTTTATTTTGTAGTTCTTCACGAACCTGTACTATTGTTTCGTTAGTTTTTTCTAACCCTTCATTTGTTTTAGATATTTCTAATTTTCTTTCCTCATTATTTTGGTCCACCTTCTGGTTAACTGTTACATGAATATTCTCAATTTTTTCATTAATTTGCCTTAAATTTTCTTCATGTATTTGTAGGATGTCTTCCTTCATTTGTTTTAAACCCTCATCATTCCTATCTAACCTTTCGTTCATTTGTTTTGAGGTTTCTTTAATTTCCTCATTTATTTTATCTAATTTTTCCTCCTGGTTCCTAAAATTCTCCTAGGTGAGTCTGTTATCTTCCTTAATACTACTCATTAACTCCATTAATTTTTCCCAATTTAGTCCTTCTCTGGCTCCCGCTTTATCTATTTGGTCCCCTTGTGCATCTTCTTCGATTACTTCCTTTTCCTTGTCCGCAATTATTTCAGTTTCCGTTATTTCGTCTGTCTGTTGTTCCATTTCACTATCTGTTATTATTTCTATTTCCCGTTCTTGTTCACCTATTTCCTTCGCCGTTTCTCCTGCCCTAATCCTTGATCTACCTCTGGTATGCATGTTTATTCTCCCACAGTTGCCTGCTCTGGTTAAGTAATATTAATATAGTTATAGTTACTTAACTTAAGCCCTACACTGGTTGAGAGCCAATTTGTGGTCAGATGCTCGGCTCTTACGGTCACTGGGTTCTCGTTCTTTCTGCCCAATGTTGCCGGCGTCAATTTGTGGCCAGACGAGTACAAGCGTCTCGTTATTTTCACACAATGTAAGCCTATTCGTTGCTATGAACGGGTATGTTCCCCTGTCTTTACTCTCTTAGGTCGTTTTAATTTACTTAATTATTTAAATATCTGAGATATTTGGAGTTGTGGGATATATTGGTTTAATTAATTAATATTAACTTATCTCTCTAAAAAATATCAGTGTTAGTGTACTTGAAACTTATATAATTAATGTGTTATTCTGTAATTTCGTTCAACCCTATTATACCTTGAAGAGAATTATGTATAATTTTGTATTTTTACGCTCTCTCTTTGGTGTCGGAGAATTCCGCTATAAGCGCTGTAGTACCAGAGCAACGAAACTTAGAGGTTATTTCACTGTTTATGTTAACCAATTATTCTATACTTAGTCATTTACTTTTTTATTCCCAACTCATTAAATCATACTCCAAATGACAAGATTTTGCAACTATATAAAGGTTCTTTATTTGTTTACTTCTTTAACATTGAATAAGATATGTTCTAACTGACATACCCATGGGCTATAGATTGCGTGAATCGATTATTGATTAGTCCGATCCTTTATTTAGATTCAGTTATATAGTGTGTTTTAATTTGTAATTAACTTAATTCAGGGTGTGAAGGTTCTTGTAACTGTGGGGAAGATTAAAAATACATAGATAAGAATGCAAGATTTACAAATTTTAAGTGTTGTGTAGTTAATATGATTGATATAATAATAATTTACCAGACTAGAACGAAGCAAATCGTGTAGGCGGTTGATTGATAAATTTACTGTTCTGGACGATTATGCCGTACAATATTCTTTCTTCGGTTTAATAAAATGGAATTCTTGTCCTGTCCACCTCGGAAATACAGCTCTCTGATTGATTTACAGCCCGATTGATGCTTCTGCAATTCCTGGATCCAAATACGTTCTTCTCTCGGTTGAAGCAATTAGTGATGTTCCGTGTATTTGAAAGGTTATAACTTCTAGTGTAGTGTATATTATTAATTGTGATACAGTCAACTCTTTCTATTTGGTTTAATGTATCGTCAATTCCTTTCGGATATGGGACAATTCAAGTCCTTCCTTGTAGAACCCAGTTATTTATTTTCTATTGTGATTTCATACTATAGTCTTGTTTGGTTAAACTGTACTGGCAAGATTCAAGAATATTATCTTTAGTATTTTGAGTATTATAACTGTGTCAAATATTTTAGAATATTCCGATTATATGAGATATTTCTTAGATTTTTAATCTCATCACATTCAGATCATAAAAGGCAATAATTGAAAATCAACAACTTCTTCATTTCCTGTAGTCCATAGCAACACATGATTTTTCTTCCTTCCACATGTTTTGTATATAGTGTTTATTTCATATATTTTTTGTCTATTCCTTATCAATTTGCTATCATATCGGAATATAACTTTACCGATAGTTGGTTTATTATTTTCTACACATATTCTGCTGGTTTTTTGATATGAGCCTGTTTCTTTTATATTTACTACCTTTTCGATATTAAACGTTATCAATCGATATCATGGCATTATGGCATTATCGTAATTTGTATAAATTGATATGGTTTATTATATATCATTACTAATTTAATGTTTTTTTCTAGCTCTTCAAACCGTATTCATTAATTATTATTAATTTATGTACCTAACCTTTATGTTATGATTGGTTATATAGTGTTTTTGGCTGTTAGGCCTTTTATTATAAATGGATCTACCTGTGTTTATAACTGGTAAACATCTATAGCCCTTTTACATAAATTCATACATATAATCAAATCTTAACTATTAACATTTACATAAACAATTATTTTTTCCATATCTAATGACAATTTTATCTTGACCTATGGATCACATATAAGAAAATTCAAATCTATTAACGCTAATTTGCTGCTTCACACTTCATTCTACAACAGTAATTGAATAATACATCTTGTTTCATTACCTTTCATTAACTCAACACATAATTGGTATAACATAACATAAACTTTATCATAACATTTGTTGTCACAAAATAATATCATTTAACTCAAAATCCTTACTTGCTATTGCTATAAAGTAAATTATTGTTTCATTTTTGTTTACTTTTCACTGAACATAGATCATTAACTATTATCTAACTTACAGGTTTGTTTATTCTCGTTAATTCTACCTTGCATCCTTATTTATCTTTATCTATAATTATAAATGTAATTATTAGACTTTTGTTTTATCATGGGGTTAGATATTGACTTGTTTATTAATTTGTTAACCTAATTTTTATGTAACATGGATGCCAGCATTTCTGTTGCGTTACAATATATATATATATCATCAATTCTTAACTGCTACGACTTCTATACTATTCAATATATATTTAATTATTTAATTCATCTATCATTTCAATAATTATTACTATTGGTTTCTTACTTTACTATATCATAATTCACCCAAACATGTCATCTAGCATAAACTGAATGTTTAGTATCTGAACATCGTGGGTCTTTTTAAAATGAGATGAGTTTATTGAGATATTAAATTTACGTTAATTGATTGTATTGTAATTTATAAGTGAGATATTGTTACTTGTGGCAGGATTCCTGACAGGCGAATGACAAATTGTATTCTTGCGTTAACTATCACACCACACTTTCACTGATCACGCTTTATTAACTTTCTTTAACCACATCACACGCTCGCGTTATTACCATACGTCACGCACAAATAAATAATATACTTTTGTTGCAAATTATGCGCACAATTTAAATAGCTTCTTGTCCACACGTACTTTCGCGCACATATTTAAATAAAACTTCTTGATGACTGATACTATTAAACCGAGAGAATATTGATTTGAATTTTGAGTAATTTAATTTGCTCACATCGAGTGACGCAGGTTTCACGTGTTTTGCGTGAAATTTTAACTTAGACTTCCTCGTTGTGGGCTCCGCGTGTATTTTTATAGTTTTTTCAATTCTACCCTCACTACATCTTCTGTTGATCATTTCTCATTGGTCTTGCATTCAAATATTTGCCGGTATTTTTGAATGTATCCAGTCTGGTGTCGTATCTCTTTCGCGCTCACTACTGACGCTATTGGTGATTGGTTCCCAAAGTGCGGGCAATAATTTTACGCGGTTGTCCGTTACACACCTTAAAAAATGACACGACTTTCTAAAATCGTCATATTTACTGGCGTGGCATCTTTTGTCTGTTGAAGGACACCATACGTTAACCTAACGGTATATAGGCGTTTTTTGCTAGTTTTACACTACAAAACAATTTATGCGTTTACGACATGCAGGGTGTCTTAGGTCTATTGTACATATTTTTGCCGCTGTCGGTCTGTCGCACTGCCGAGCTTCTTTAGATTCACTATTCAATTATAATTTTACTTAAAACTACGTACATTTCAATACTTTAATTTATCATATATGGTTATATTTATCATTAATACTTGCTTACTTATTATAGGTATTTACATACATATTAAATTATGATACAGTTATACAGTATCGTTTCAGTCTATCCACGGAACCCGGGGAGTCTTAGGTCGGATCCCACAAAAGACGTCGGGGCCAGAGTCCATGGTTCTTATAAATAAAGATATAGGTTATGATATCAAAGGTGGTGTATGCAAAGCGGTGAGAAAATACAATGAAAAGAGGTCACTTATTCCCTGGAAGATAAAATCTTTGTCGGGCTTTAAATATGACTGTAATACTGACTAGGCCTACAACAATGACTAGATTGTATCTATTGGTGATTTTATACAGTGTAAATGGTGTAATGCTAAAAAGTGGAAAGAGGAAAGTCCTGGGTTATGTTGTAGCGATGGAAAAGTCTACCTTCCTCTCATTAAAGAACTACCATAACCTCTCCACAGCCTTCTGAGGGAAGACTGTTTCTCTCATGGCCAGTTGTACGTTGCCTGTTCAAGATTTAGCACTCCTGACAGTCTGGTTATTCTTCACCCAGAAGAAAAAACTAAAAACTTTGTGTACAAAGAAGTTCTTTAATGATCCGATGATTAGTTCTTCATTACAAGTTCATAAATTTAAGAAAAATCTGAAATGTTTTCATACTCAACACAACTTATATAACAAAAATGTTTAATGTTTATTTTAAATAAAATTTATAAGAGGTTTTAATTATTTATTTATAAGAAACCTACTTTAATTGAACTTTATTAATTAAATAAGATTTTCATTACGTACAACGTATAAGCCAAATACCACTGACTGACTCACTGATCACGATATCTCTGAAACCACTGAATGGATATCAATGAAACTTTGAACATAGCTTCATCATAGGTCTTAGGTCCTCACTAAGAAACGGTTTTAAAAACTTTCACTCCTAAGGGGCAAAAAACCAAATACTCAAATTTATCGCGGGAATTGCATACTTGGTAAATGAAGTGGTTGACATCTCAGTTTACTGGAAACCCCGAATACATTTAGTCCTGAGTTTTTAATCATTCTTTTAAATTGAAAAAAACTTTATTGTTTGTAGGTTCTTATAGTCGAGAAAATTTTGAAGTTCAATTAATTAATAAATGTATGTCCTTTTTTTCTCGGAAACGGCTCTAACGATTTTTTCGAAATAAATAATAAATAGCTGTTGCTATGAATGTAAATAAACAAACTAAGAGTTGAGAATTTGTACAATCTATCTAATCCTATACTATTAGGCGAGCAATAATTGTATTGAACGATTTTCTCGAAAGTTGGTACTTAAGGGTATTTTGATACCAGAAATCGATCGGACTCGGTCACATTTTCCACAAAATTCGTTTAACCCTTTAATGGGCTATGGGAAGTATACTTCCCAGTGTATTTTTTAGTGTATTTTTGAAGTGAAAACTTCTATAGGCACGTTGGGCGATTTTTTGGATGGGTAAAATCTTATGAGTTCGCGTCAGCAACATGCTAATGTTAACAGTATGACTCTGTAGCTATAAGTATGACGTGTTGCGCGTGGCCAGCAGTGAAAGTATAGATTATACTTGTGTGTAATACTATTATTTATACTATTTAACACACTTTTATCGTTTACGTACTTTATTTTGGAGTTTCTTACACTGCCGAATTTGCTATTGCGTGTTCGATCCCTAGCGCGATTTTGGCTTTCCATATTAACAATTAACGCAATACTTATGATCTATTGTAACGTTAGCGTTGTGTATATGTATATAAGTAAAGTTAAATTGACTACGTGGAAAGTTTAATGAGTGTATACTGTGCATTGTTTAAATTGTGTTTTAGTTTGATCATTATTTTAAATGTTCAAATGTAGGATCACTGTGCAATACAAAAGTGAGTACTAAATATGTTAATAATTTTATATAGAAAAATGAATAACATAAACAAAGCATGTATTTTCAAATATTTCCGTTTAAAAATTTGATATTATTTATTTTTTATTTTATATGACCTCTGCCATACATCATGCAATGAGTATTTCATAGTGGCTTAGGAGTTATCTTACTAGCGTAAAATGTATATAATTGTTGCTCGGAGTGCCGATAGATGTGAAAACCAGACTGATGTTAAAGATTTTAATTTACAAAAAATTTTAAGTTTGATACTACAATTAATTTGAATATCCAAAAAAACCACTGTTATTTCATAGTTTTAAGTTTTCACTTCTGTCGGCAGTCCTCAATGACTGCCTATTTTTTTTTCTACAGGCAGTTATATTCATACCAAGGTGAGTGTTAATATTTTTACTTGTTAATTATGCAATTAACATTGCATAAATATGCAATTATTTGGTTATTCTTTTTCTTAAAGTACAATGGAACACATATCCATCGATGGTGTAGTGGTGCCTCATCGAATAGTTCTCATGACAGGTGATGGATCATGTTTCTTTTACTCATTATCATGGCTCATGTACGATACTGACTCACAAGCTAATGATTTGTGGGCCACTGTCGTGCAACACATTTCCAACAACTGGCGATGGTTCAAGCCCTTTACTATGATGCCGTGTGGGACCATAAATTACAGAACTAAGACACAATACCAATCTCATATGTCTCTTCACACCACATACGCTACTTGCAGTGAAATCATGGCTGCTGGTGAACTTTACCCATATGATATTCAAGTATATCGAGATGGCACGTTGATCATGAGATTTGGGGGGCCCGACGAAGGGAAGCCAGTTATAAGAATGAAGTGTTCAGGCCCCATGATATCGGGACACTTTGAGCCAATCATTCCAGTAGATGAAATGCCAACACCTTATGACCAACAATCGTCCCTAATGCAGACGCCGCCTACATTATTTCCGGTAGAGGTACTGTTACCAACAACTGCTTCTCACAGCCCTCCTCCAGTGACTGATGAAGAAACAGAACCAGAAACCCAGGACCACTTTCATGAAAGTGAAGTAGCTCCTCCCTGTACAGAGCGACGAGGAAGGAAACGTCGTGCCAGGTTCAGTGACTCCAGCAAAAGAAAAAGGCACAGAGAAGCTGTCAAAAAGTATTCAGAGAATAATCCTGAAGTAAATAGAAAGGCAGTTAGAAAGTACAATGAAAAAACCCCTGAAGTTCATATCACAGCAGTTAAAAACTATAATAAAATAAATCCTGAAGTACACCGAGCATCTGTTTCCAAATACACAGAAAAACATCCACAAGTAAACAGAGAAGCGGTGAGAAAATACAATAAAAAGAGGTCACTTATTCCCTGGAAGATAAAATCTTTGTCGGGCTTTAAATATGACTGTAATACTGACTACAACAATGACAAGATTTTATCTATTGGTGATTTTATACAGTGTAAATGGTGTAATGCTAAAAAGTGGAAAGAGGAAAGTCCTGGGTTATGTTGTAGCAACGGAAAAGTCCACCTTCCTCTCATTAAAGAACTACCAGAACCTCTCCACAGCCTTCTCACAAGTGAACATCCAGAGTCTGAACACTTTTTGGTAAACATAAGAAAATATAATGGTTGTTTCCAAATTACATCTTTCGGAGCCAAAGAAATAAAAGAAGGGAACTTCACGCCAACTTTTAAAGTACAAGGTCAAGTCTACCACAGGATAGGGAGTTTGTTGTCTTCACCTCCAAACAATCCCTCATTTTTACAAATACATTTCCTTGGAGATGACGAAAAGGAGACAAACACTAGATGTAACACTAGATGTAACAATTTTCCAAACCTAAAGCCTTGGTTAGTTGCCAAACTTCAAAAAGTGCTTCACAATCACAATTCTTACATAAATGATTTCAAAACAGCATTGGAAAGTGTTCCAGAAGGCCAGGAGTTCAAAGTAGTAATCCATGCAGATAGAAAGCCCGTAGACGGACATAGGGGTCAGTTCAATGCACCCACAACAAACGAGGTGGCTTTAGTGATCGTAGGCCAGGAGTTTGCAAAGAGGGACATCATTCTCCACAGCAGAGACTCTAAGTTACAGCGCATAAGTGAAACTCATCGATCTTATGACGCTTTGCAGTATCCACTTATGTTCTGTCGTCGGGAAGATGGTTACTCCATTGCCATTCCACAGTGCAACCCAAACACTAAAGCCCCTCTAAAAAAAACTGTTTCAGCTTCAGAATTTTACTCATTCCGCATAATGGAGAGAGATGGCCAGCAAAATTATTTGTTACTTTATCGCAGTCTCCTGAATCAATTTTTGGTTGACATGTATGCCAAAATTGAGACAGAAAGACTCAACTTCGTAAGGAACAGTCAGAGTAAGCTGCGGACCGAAAACTATGTGCATCTGCAGGACTCCATGTGCAAAAATGATGGGCAAGCCAATAATATAGGCAAAATGGTTGTTTTACGTTCCAGCTTTACAGGTGGACCCCGTTAAATGCACGAGCGGACTCAGGACGCCATGACATATGTACGCAAGTACAGCCGTCCTGATCTGTTCATCACATTTACATGTAACCCTAAATGGACCGAAATACAAGAAGCATTAATTGCACGACAAAGGCCTCAAGACAGACACAATATTATTGTCAGAATATTTCACCTCAAAGTAAAGAAAATGATGCATGTCTTGACAAAAGGCAATGTTTTTGGTCCAACAAGGTGTTACATGTTAACTGTGGAATGGCAAAAAAGAGGTTTACTGCACGTGCACATACTGCTCTGGCTGCAGGATAGGATCATGCCCCATCAAATCGACAGTGTGATAAGTGCAGAGATCCCTGATCCTGAAGTCGATCCTGCCCTTCATGACATTGTTAAGTCCACAATGATTCATGGCCCTTGTGGAAATGTTAACAGAAACTCGCCCTGCATGGTAAACGGCCAATGCACCAAGAGATATCCGCGGCCTTTAGCAACACAAACTCAAACTGCGGATGACGGTTACCCCCAGTATCGCCGATGGTCTCCTGCCGATGATGGTTTCTCGGTCAACATTAAAGGAGTTAATCTAGACAACCAATGGGTGGTACCGTACAATCCTGTTCTTTCCCGCTCTTTCTTAGCCCACATAAATGTTGAACTGTGCAACTCCGTCAAGTCGATAAAGTATATTTGTAAATATGTGAACAAAGGCAGTGATCAGGCAGTGTTTAGGTTGGAGAATGAGTGGGATGAAGTTTCTAAGTACGAATCAGGTCGCTACATCAGCACTTCCGAAGCGGCTTGGTGTATTGTCTGTTTACCTATTCATGAAAGGTTCCCACCAGTAGTGCAGTTAGCAGTCCACCTTGAGAACGGCCAGAGGGTATTTTTCACTTCCAACAATCTTCTGGACAAAATCCAACATCCACCAAAAACCACATTAACAGCATTTTTCGAACTCTGCAAAACCGATTCCTTTGACAGAGGCCTTCTTTACTGTGAGGTTCCAACATAGTATGTCTGGAAAAATAACCAGTTTTGCAGAAGAAAGCAAGGAAAAGGCGTTCCAGGACATCCAGGAGTAAAAAAAGATCATGTACTTGGGAGGGTATATACTGTACATCCTAACAATGTCGAGTGTTTCTATCTGCGTCTCCTGCTACACGAGATTCGAGGACCAACGTGTTTCAATGATCTTAAAAAGGTATCTGGTATAGTTCATCCTATGTACCAGTCTGCCTGTAGAGCATTAGGGTTGTTGGAAGACGACATGCAATGGGACCTAACCCTGCAAGAAGCTTCCATTTCAGATTCGCCTCTCAAAATCCGAGAGCTGTTTGCTGTAATATTGGTGTTTTGCCAAGTTGCAGATCCCTTAGCACTTTGGGAAAAACACAAAGAAAGTCTATCAGAGGACATAAGAAGGCAGATTGAGATTGAAAGTCATGGTTTAGAGATTGAACTTTGCAAGGACACAGTTTATAATAAATGCTTACTATGTCTTGAAAATATGATCTTTTCTATGTCAAACCAATCTCTCCAAGACTTCGGTTTACCTCCACCAACTCAAGACACAAACATTATTACAGTCAATCGCGAGTACCTGAAAGAGCTCTCCTACAATACAGTTCAGCTTTCTGATATGGTTGCTGAGAACTTTCCTAAACTTAATGCGGATCAGAAGAACACTTACAATGAGCTCATTGCCAACATTAATGATGGACTCGGTCAGCTGTTTTTTCTTGACGCACCTGGTGGCACTGGAAAAACGTTCCTACTAAACCTACTTCTTGCCAGTGTTAGGAAAGACAGAAAGATTGCCATCTCTGTGGCTTCTTCAGGTATAGCAGCTACATTGCTGGATGGAGGTAAAACTGCTGTCACTCTGCCTTTAAACTGCCTCTGAATTTAAACATCTCCCAGACTCCACTCTGCAAGATTTCAAAACAAAGTGACACAGCCAAGGTCTTGAAAGAGTGCAAGTTGATAGTTTGGGATGAATGCACCATGGCTCACAAACGAGGGATAGAAGCCCTAGACAGAACTTTACAGGACATTCATAGCAGTAAAAACCTGATGGGTGGAATAACAGTACTACTGGCCGGAGACTTTAGACAGACTTTACCTGTTGTGCCTCAGGGAACACGAGCAGATGAAATTAAAGCCTGCCTGAAGTCATCTTACCTCTGGCCCAAAGTTCAAGTTCGTTCCTTAAGAGTAAACATGTGGGTGCATCTTAAAGGTGATTTTAAAGCGGAAGAGTTTTCAAGCTTACTGTTACAGATTGGCGATGGAAAGTTAAAAGAGGAAGGTGGAAAAGTTAACATTCCAAACAACCTATGTGAAGTTGTAAAAGACCTTAAGACTTTGACAGATAAAATATACCCAGTCTTAATGAATAAAAGTTACTCATCTTGGCTCAAAGAAAGAGCTATTCTAACCCCAAGAAATGAGACAGCAGCAATCATTAACAACTTATTGTTAGAAAAACTTCCAGCCGATGTTGTAAAATATCAGTCGGTAGATTCCGTAGTAGAGGTAGAAGACGCTGTGCATCATCCAGTAGAGTTCATCCACACGCTCAACCCTCCAGGAATACCCCCACATAACCTTCACCTAAAAGTTGGGGCTCCCATTATGCTGCTGCGGAACTTAATACCACCGAAACTTTGCAATGGTACCAGACTGCAGGTAAAATCTTTACATAAGAATGTTGTTGAGGCAACTATATTCACTGGCTGTGGTTCTGGAGAAACAGTTTTCATACCTCGCATTCCTTTGATCCCGTCAGACTACCATTTTCAGTTTAAAAGACTACAATTTCCCATCAAAGTCTGTTTTGCAATGACAATCAACAAAGCTCAAGGACAGTCTTTGAAAATGGCTGGCGTAGATCTGAGGGAAGACTGTTTCTCTCATGGGCAGTTGTATATTGCCTGTTCAAGAGTTAGCACTCCTAACAGTCTGGTTATTCTTCAGCCAGAAGGAAAAACTAAAAACTTTGTGTACAAAGAATTTCTTTAATGATCTGATGATTAGTTCTTCATTACAAGTTCATAAATTGAAGAAAAATCTGAAGTGTTTTCATACTCAACACAACTTCATATAACAAAAATGTATAATGTTTATTTTAAATAAAATACATAAGAGGTTTTAATTATTTATTTATAAGAAACCTACTTTAATTGAACTTTATTAATTAATTAAATAAGATTTTCATTACGTACAACATGAAACTCCGTAGCAAAGCACGGGTATTTTGCTAGTAGTTTAATAAAGTCACAGTGTAAAGTAACACTGTTAATACTTTTAGTTTCAATTTATTTCTTATAACAAATTATATAGTATAGGTTATATAATATCTTCAAATAAATACACTGCAAGTAGGTTTATTAATATATTAATAGGTTTATCTAGGTGAAAATAAACCTACTTGCAGTGTATTTATTTGAAGATATTACATAGGAGACCTGCAGGAAACTCAAAACGAGTTACTTACAAAGGATAATATAGCTTATGTATATATAGTATATAATAACAGGTACTTGTACCTGTTATTTTTTTGGAACGGTATTTTCATACCTAGTATTTTAAAATAACAGTTTAGCCCACCTCTGTTTACAATTCATGTAGGCCTATTTGTATATTATGTTGAAATTGTATTATGTTCAGTTGTGTATAGTGTAGATTCCATTCAGAACATTAAAAAAAAAACTTTTTTTGATTTTTAGGCCAAGTTAAATTTGAATTGTTCAAAGTATTTAAAATACAGAAATCATATAAAAGCAAAAGTCGTTTACTATAATTTCAGTAAGGATGCTATTGATTGGTTACAAGTTTCTGAAGTTAAACACGTTTTATTTTTTGCTACACATATCTGATTATAAAATATGTAATAAACCATGACAAATGTACTATACTAAAAAGTAAAAAAAAAAACATGAATCCATTGAAATGCACATAAGTTAGAGAAAGTAGATAGTTGGAAAGTAGGGGTTTTGTTGGTCAGGGCTTTCCAACTATAAATTATACAATCAAATGAAAAACGTGCCTAAAAATTGGTACCACCTAATGCCTAGCACATGCAGATGACGTGGCAATTATGACAAGAACAAGACAAGTGCTAGTGACAGCATATCAGGAATTGGAAAAGAAAGGAGTAAAAGTCTGAATTAAAAATAAATGAAGAGAAAACAAAGTATATTTGGATGACAAGGAATGAGAGAAGAGAGAAAGGAATAATAAGAATAGGCAATCACTATCTTGAGGAGGTCTATGAATTTAAATATTTTGGAACCACAATTACAGAGCATAATGCAAAAAGTGCAGAAATCAAAGCAAGAATAGCAGCAAGAAACAGAAGCTACTATGTATTAAAAAATATATTCCAATCCAGTATTGTATCAAAAAATACCAAAAAGAAAATATTCACCACGGTAATCAGACCAATAGTAACATATGCAAACGAGACATGGGTCCTGAAGTTGGAAGATATGAAAAACCTTTGTGTGTTTCAAGAGAAAAATTCTGAGAAGAATTTATGGACCAGTTTGGGATGGAGAGATGTGGAGGATATCAGACTAAGAGAATCATGAACTAAGAGACCTTTGTGGAGAAGCAGACGTAGTTGTGGCAGTGAAGGCAAAAGGTGGAAATGGTCGGGGCACATGGTGAGAACGAGAAGTGATCGAGGCCCAAGAATGGCATTGGAAAGGAAGCCAGAGGGAGTAAGGAGGAGAGGTCATCCAAGGAGGAGCCGGCGTGAAGATGTGGAAGGGGATTTGAGGTGGATGCGAGTGGCAGGTTGGATGAGTCAGGCTTTGGACAGAGAAGAATGGAAGAAGAATCACTGAGGAGGCCAGTGACACACACCGGGTTTCTTAGTGCCGGAGGAGAGAGAGAATGTACTGTATCATGTTCAGTTGTGTAAAGTGTAGTTGATTATTATTACCATATTATTTCTGAAGGTAATCTTGTTAGAAAGAAATGGATTCCATTCAGAACATTTTAAAAGCTTCTTTTGATTTTTATACCAAAAGTAAATTTATAAAATCAAAAGTAGTTTACTAGAATTTCAGTAAGGTGGCGGATGATGCTTTTTATTGGTTACAAGGTTCTGAAGTTCAAAACATTTTTTTTTTGCTACATATATAATAATAATGGCTCCCATGTATACCACCGAAGTAGCTTACCACCGGAGTAGGCAGGGTAGGCTGCCTAATGTGAGCTGTACGGCACACAAAGAAGGCAGTCTGGCCAGCATTACGCTTCAGCCACCCATTATAATCACTAGGATGTTATCCCAGGTACTCAATTTCAACAGGCTGAGTCGACCTGGGGGCTGAAAAATCCACCTTGATTTTATGGTGGGGCCCCGGGAATTGAACCTGAGACCTCTAGATTAGTAGCCAAGTGCAATACCCACTGGTCTACTGAGCCACCTCATATATGCTACATATATTTGATTACAAAATATATAATAAACCATGACACATGTACTATCCTAAACTAGAATTTCAGTAATGTGGCAGATGATGGTGTTGATTAGTTACAAGGTTCTGAAGTTCAAAACATTTTATTTTTTGCTACATATATTTGATTACAAAATATATAATAAAATTTGGCAAATGTGCTATCCTAAAAAGTAAAAAAAGGGAAAGTAGATAGTTGGAAATTAGGGTGTAGTTGGTCAGTGCTTTCCATTTAAAATTATATAATCAAATGAAAAATGTGCCTAAAAATTGGTACCAGCAAATAAAAGGCTGAATTAAGTTTTGTGGAAAGTTTGAAGTCATGTTAAAGGGGCAAGATGAGACTGACAATTATGGCAATACCTAAAAGTTGTGTGGTTTCAATAATTTAGTGTCCAAACATGATGGCACCTTAAAGCTGCACACACATAGTGTAAACAGAGAATGGTGTTTTTTTATATCTCTAAGGCTAGGTGGCCACCAGATGCAAAGCGGAGCTTAGTTGAGCGCAGTGGAGTTGACCTGAGTAAGTTAGGGGGCGGCAATAGGAAGCAGAGTACTGATAGAATTGCTAGTTGCTAACTGAATGAGTATGGTTGTCAGTGGGAAGGTGGGGGAAGCGGAGTCAGCTTCCAAACGGACCTTGCCCGAGGCAAAGCTGACCGGAGTGGACCCGTGCAACGTCACTTCACTCCACTTCACTCAGCTCAGCTTCCGGTGGGCACTATTTCATTGGAACAACATTGTTTATATTTGACAAGCTCAGTCCACTAGGCTCAACTTTACTCAGCTCCACTTCTGGTGGCCAGCCAGGCTAAGAAACCTGGTTTGTTTGAGGTGAGTATTAATTTGATAAAAAATGGAATATTAAAAAATAAGTAGGTATATAGTGATTAAAACTGATGAAATAACTGATTGTGTAACATAAAATTCAATATGACTTAAGTGAAAATATTGGTGTGGTCATACATGACTTACATGTTCTAAGATTGATATTTAAAACCATTTTCGAAATGAAATATTTCCATAGAACTACTTCTTTCTACTTCATTTTCAGCCTTAACCACAGTACTGTGGTCACTAACATATGTTATACCACCTCACGTTAGCACACTCGTTTTTTACCGATGATGGCAGTCAATGGCACTGCCGAAGCCTCTGGTTATGCAGAAAAAATTGGACCACTGCTAAACAGCCCAGGAAGGAATTTTAACAACAAACTACTTCTTTGTTGCCGATAACGTAGTACACATATAAAAAATTATCCCTTCCTCCTTCAACTATCATTTTCATTTATAGGAAATGACCCCTTCCCCCTTCAACTACCCTTTTCATTTATAGATATTTCATCTACCTTTCTACAGTGGATTATTATGACCTTCTTTTCAGGATACTTTATTTATCAAAATTAAGTACTTACTCTTGTTAAATCATAAAATGTTGCAGGTAAACTATCCCTTCCCCATA
The DNA here is from genome assembly GCA_034769895.1 of Magicicada septendecula. Lineage (NCBI taxonomy): Eukaryota > Metazoa > Arthropoda > Insecta > Hemiptera > Cicadidae > Magicicada > Magicicada septendecula. The sequence goes on along the minus strand of CM068375.1, from coordinate 392,820,954 downwards.
ACCAATCTTCACCAAAATCTATAAGCCTTGAGTCCTCTACAACTGAGGCACATATGCAAAAAATTACTTGATTCTGTTTGAATTTGTGGCAGTTATCATTCACCATAGGAAAAATTCTACACACAGACACTTTTCAGAAAATGACTTTTCTTCATGTTTTGAGGGTAGCACAATCAGAATCAGCCCTTATCTCGAACACGATTTTTTTTGCGATCACCATACTACCATTTCCTTATGGAACATGGAAGTAAAAAAATGAATGAACTCATGTCTCATCCAGCACATCATAATGCAGAAGTTGTGTGAATGATGCAGTCTCTCTATGAGTGAATGTGGACCCCTCTGAAAAATGCATTGCACAAAACTACAACACTACTCCTCTTATATCCAAAAGTTACAATTTATGGTCAAAGCTAATTATCAGAGTTCACTTTTTGTTCACTGTTATGCCCACCAACTGAATTTAATTCTGGAATGCTGTGTTATCAGAAATTACTTTTAATTTTTCTTACAAGTTTGGAGGGGGTTTCCATCTTTTACCACCAGAGACGTAAACTGCACTTTTTGATGATGCATTAAAATAATATATTCCAGTGGCGTGGTGTGAGTATATAACAGCTGTTGTCGGGTGTGATAGGCCTAAAACCTAGAATTTTTTCTAGTAAGAAGAATTTTTTTTAGAGCCAAAATATTTTTTTAGAGTATTTTCTATCATTTGCTGGTAGAAGAAGAAGGTCCCAGTTCAATGGAATCTGACTCTATTATATTTACACAGAACAAATAAGGACACAAATAATTGAAATAAAAATAATAAAGACAAACTGAAAAACACATGACTAAATGAAACAAAACACAAATAGGTAGGTAGTAACTGCTGCACGTTGGTTCCGAAACGAACATAGCTCCTAACTGAGCGTTTTGCAGGTTTATACAGCGGCAACATATTAGGTGGACGAATGTGTTCCCCTCCCCTCCACAGTCAGTACAGTGACAATTACTATGAGGTCAATGACCGTACACAGTAAAGCATTGTCGATTTCCTAGCCAGCAACACAGGACGGTGCAAGTGCCCAGCAGTTCTAAAGCAACGCTATGCTTTTCTTCAAGTTTCCCTACTAATATTGTTTGGATTTCAAATTATTCAATAACCAAAGTATTTATTGTGTGATATATCACAATTAATATTATTTTCTCTTATTTCCAGTATTGTTGCTGCTAGCAACAGTGGTTACATGGACACCACACCACTGATATATTCCTAGATTTCCTTAGTTCATCAGATATATATTTAAAATATGATACATGGCCACAGTGAATAATTAAACAAAAACTAAATTATATAGGGCCTAGACAAAAATTAACATTTACCATGTTTATTGTATTGATTGTAGTACATGGAACACTCTATGATATCAACATTCTATTGGGACTTCTGGTATGATCCTGAAACATCAATGGAAGGTGGTATAGACAGATCGACAAGCCTGCTGTATGAAAATGTGATGATAGGCAGAGCGAGAATACGTCAGGTAGGTCAACACTACATACATTGCAAAAACTGAGTAATGTTACGACGGTCTACTCGATCGTCGTAGGTACAGTTGAAACAAAATCAAGACACCAATTCAGTCACTAATCACCAGCTTTAATTTTCACAGTTAAACAGTTCGTAATTAACAACACCATCTCTTACAATAAATCAAATAAAAAATTGTTCACACGCAATAAAATGTCCACTAAAATTAAACACAATTGTATTACAAGTGTCCCGCCCGATTATTAAACACTTCACTAATAACCACTTGAATGCATGCAGTAATATCGCCTGATAATCACTTGTAATCGCCCCACAATAAACTCAGACCACACTGTAAATATATCGCAACTATACTGAAACTTAAGGCCGCTGCCACCTTGTATTTATACCTCCACTCACAGACCAGAACGTTCCAAACTACGTCTTAGCGCCAGTGTGTACTACGTAATTAATTGTGGCCTTGACACAGTCCACGTGGCTAGCGGCTTTGAGAAAAGTCTTGCAAATGCATCTAGAGTCATGTATGCCACACACATTAGAACGAGATTCTTCTGGCACATTCGATAAACATTGCTGTTCTGTAATGTCATAACAGTAATTATAGCACATTTGATTATAGGCTTTTAAAGCTATTTCAAGTTTACTATATTGTGGAGCCTTTTATTTAAACTTTAAATCTTTAATTGAGGATTGGATATTTCTTAAGTAGAAAATTATGGTCATAATGTTTTTTCATGAGAATACTTGTTATCTGGCATGACATATTTTCATAAATCTTATTACACAAATAAATTAAGAATGATTTAGGGTTGACGCACACTGGTTAGTCCAGGCAAGACAAGACAGGTTTAGACAAACTTAGCCACTGTTGTTTATGTTGATTTTTATGGTATAACACACACTGATTAGGCATTGTAATTAGATGTGTCTAAACGTGCCTATACTTTGTGTTTGATGGAATACAGCATGCACTATTCCTGTCTGTCACCATCAGACGACAGCAGTGTTTATATATTTTCTTATTTTTATTTTATTTTATTTATATGTAATTATTTTATTACTACAGTTTTAGTAATTTTTTTATGTAGTACAGTAAAATAATATAATATAATTCATATCCTTTTTGCCATTCTATCTTATAGAAATGCCAGCAGATAGTCAAATGTTTCTAGCGTTAATCATGTGCAACTGTAAAATTTTTCTTCACCACCTCTCAGTTCAAGAATTAAATTTTCTAATGTATTTTTTTTTTTACTCGCCTGCTATTTTATGGATGAACCCAGTATCTCCTATTTCCTATTTCTTGCTTACATATCCACTCTCAAATCATAAATATACCCATAACAACTTTACTGTCTGCCATCTTGCTCATAACTAACTGCTGTGAGTTAGTATCATATGACTAAAGGTGTCTAGTTTCGTCTGAAGTTGTTCCATCTAAACCTGTCTTGTCTTGCCTTTACTAACCAGTGTGCGTCTACCCTTAAAGTCCAAAACTTTCTCTTCTTCTTCTTCTCTTCATTTAGGAAATTCTAGTGTTTACAATCAACTACACTACTCAATACAATCACCCCATCGCATTCATGTTTTCCAATTTGGCTTTTGCCTTTTCGAAAATTATCTTGGGCCCTCTTGACTAATGTGTCATCACCCATCCTGTCAACATGGACATTACAGTATTGTACCTTTTCTGTATGCAGTCCACTATGTCTGGCATCTGGCATGTTTCTCAAATATTGACATTTGTTATGTGAATAACTTTTGACATTTCAATAACAAATATCTATTCAAAATTGTGTAAAATAAGAATGTGTTTATTAACAATTTTAATTAGTGATTATTTTAATTAACTTTTTTTGAAATTTTTACTTCAAAACAATTAATCAAAAAACTATATATATTCTATACAGAATTATGTCCTTCACTCAATTCTGCTACTGAGTTATTTTAAAACATCTTCATTCTCAACCAGTCAAGCATAAGAACAAAAATGTGTAATTCTGATTCAATAAACTGCAGCATGTTATTATACAGCATGTTATTATATTATATATTATTATATCAGAAAATTTATATAATCATACAGCATTTCAGTACCAATAGTTTAATTTTCTATTTTTCACACAAAACAAAAAATAAAATAAATAAATTAAGGAAAAATTGAAAATTGGCTTAATCAAAATAACAGTAATGATAACCTGTTCAACAGAATAATTCAGTGATTTGTTCAGTCAGATAACGTTAGATAAGTTCGAAACATAAACTTGTGACTCCATTCTTAGGTTTTGTATATGTATGTCATCATCATCATCATCATAATTAAGGATTAAACCAAGGACGGTTTGTTCTGGTATCAAATAGGCAAAGATTAGAGCTGGTCACTCCAGCTTTCTGTCGGATGTCCCACACCTCTCCGTCCCCTCGGCTTATAGTTCCATAGTTGTTTGGGGATGCGGCAGTCATCCATTTGGCAAAGATGTTTCCACCAATTCAGCCGATACTAGCTGATCCTGTTGAGTATACTCATAATATTCAGTTCCTGCCGTATATCTGTGTTTTTCTATGATCATGGAGAGTATACCCTGCCACATGCCTGAGAAATCACATTTCAGCCACTTGGATGCGACTAGCCTGGCCTTTTATTAACGTGTAATTCTCAGAACCATAAAGAAGGGTGCGAAGAGTCATCACCTTGTAGAATTTTAGGCGTGTTCCTTTACCAGGCATATATGTATGTGCTTCTTCATTTTACTTCATCCATACTTACAAGCTGTGTTACTAAAAATCTACACACAAGAACAATAATAATTAGATTAGTTTAAAACTAAATTGCTTTATGAAGACTGGAACAAATGTAATTTATAAAACAATATGAATGATTTCTGGTTAACACCACTTAAAGGTGAGAGTACACAATGAGTCATGCAGTATACCATCTGATGCTCAAAAACTGCAGTTTTCCGGCTGTTATGGTGAATATTCTTCTTCAAATGAAGATCGTAATCCATTTGGTGCACTGCAAGGAACAGCGTAAGTTTTGTTTTGCACATTTATTATAGTTAGACATTTTATACATTTTTTTTATTGACAGTCTGTGAAATAGCTAACTTATTCAAATTTACAAATATTTGTTACAAATCTTATTTTACTGATTTGTTAATATAAATTAATTAAGAAACTAAATAAGCTTAGTCTTCAATTCTTTATATGTTAATGCTTTTGAGGACAGCTATTGTTTATGTATTTTACTAGAGTTAAAGAAATTTTAATTATTAACTGAGTATGGTTTGATGCAGTGTTTAGCCTCTCTGCCTTCTTTGGGTTTGTATATACAGAAAAGGCAAGCTAGCCACATTTTATTGTATTCTGTATATCTGAAGATTACCGAAACATTACTGTAATCTGCTTATAATAAATAATATTGATATTAGTAACATTAACAAAAGAAAACAGGTGTTGGCACTGGACGATGTCAAATGGATATGCAGGATCTGGTATAATAGTCAGCTCTTTTCTCTATGACACTTACGTCTTCTATTATTTACTTCATACACTGTACTTGCAACTTTCTCTGCTTTTTCCTCTTCAATATGAAATATATTGTAACCATTTAATGAGATTATGTTTAATCAGAACGTGCCCTACAAAGTCAGTTTCCTATTTTGTCAGTGTATAGAATAATATTTTTTTTTAGTCTTAAAGGTTTAAAACACCACAGCTTTGGAAAATTGGCATTTTGTTTCTTCTTTTTTCACAATATACAGCTTTTAGTGTCAAATCTTCCAATAGTTTACACACATGCTTTCTAATTATAAATATATAACTACTGTCAAAGATCACTAATTTTTGTTGGTAAAAATGTTAAACTTTCACCTTGTAGCCTGAATTAGTTTTTACGTATTACAAGCATCATCAGAGGCTGTCTGTTTGTTCTTGGTGACAGCACCACCATTCGAAAGATCGATGTTGTGTGTGATGTTCAAATAGTATGTGTGATTTAAATTGTGTCTGTACATGCTTTTGGTAATATTACTTTGAGTCCAAAACTGCTAAATGATAATTCTATAAACAGCTGTTGCTGTTTGCCTTGTGCAGATTTTATATAGTGCTACAGAAATGTGGAAAACAAGAAGGAACCTGAAGAACATTATAGAAAGCCTTTAGAAACTTGTAGAAAATTTGTAAAATAGTTCAGTGCTGCCTTTGCATTGTTTGCAGGCTGCATATAAGCTAGCATACTACAAACATCAAGGAGCATATTATCTACAGCTGTCTTAGATATGCCCATCTAAAGTGTACAAGTGGACTTAAAATGTTATTATTATTATTCCGGCTGTACAATGTTTACACATTTTCTGAAACCAAAGATTACAGAAGTGACTGAATTCTCATCTTCCACTGCTGCTTGTCCATCCAAAGATCTTCAATTTCTTGTTCCCTCAATATAGTCTGAATTTCTTCCATCCAGGTGAAACATTTTTACAAGGTGAGTATAAGGAAATGGAGGCTGAAGAACAAGCAGGTTTCATAGTTGGTAGATCAACTATAGATCATATTTTCTTCTTACAGCAAATGATTGAAAAGAAAAGAGTTCAATCACAACTTCTTCATTTAGTTTTTGTTGACATTGACAAAGCGTATGACATTGTACCATTAGCCAATCTGTGGACAGCTTAAAGATCAACTAGTATCAACCCCATTATCATAAAAGCTATACAAAATTTCTATAACAATTCAATGTCGAGAATAAAAATAGGAAAGAATTTGGTCACCAGGGTTTCAAGTGACCAAAAGTTTATGCCAGGGATGTTGTCTATCACCCACGCTTTTCAAAATTTATGAGTAGAAAGCAATAGAGACTTGGGAAAAAATGTGCAGGAACATGGGAATTCCATTTGATGATGATACAGTGTATTCATTTCAGTTTGCTGATGCCCAATTACTTTTGGCTCAAGATTTTGAAGACATAGAGCACATGACTAGAAGATTGATGCAGGAATATCAGAAATGGGGACTAAAGGTTAATATGAATAAAACAAAATACATGGCACTAGATGACCTTCATCAAGACTTGATATTGGAGAAAGACATGGGGAAGATTTCATATACAGAGGAAAACAAGTACCTATAGAGGGGTGAAAATTACAGCCAGTGCGAAGCAAGACAAAGAAATACAATCCAGAATTAATTTGGGAAATATGGACATATCTATATTAAATGGAATCCTGTGGGATAAGCAAATACAGCACTTAAAATTTCATTTTTCAAACTACAAGAATTGAAATATCAGAAATAACTTGTCCTTTCAGTGATATACTGTATAAAAGTCCCCATATTTTTAATCACTGAAACAAATTTCTAGAAGCTGTGCTTTTACAATCTGATGAATCCTGTGTTTACTTGCTTCAGTAGCTTAACATTAAAATGGGAACTCTTGTTGGGTGTACCACAAGAGCCTAATAATTTTATTCACAATTTACATGAAATAAAATATGTTCAATTTTGTTTTGTAAAGTGTTATAATTATTAATTAAATCTTCTTCTTCTTCTTCTATCAGAGACTAGTCAAATCACCTGTTCCGTTCCCAAAGGAATATATATATACTGTACACATCACCAATGCTTTCTAGGTCTTCCTATACTTTGCTGACTAACAGCCTTGTATTGCCAAATTCCTTAGGCAACCTGCCATCTGGGTGATGAATTTTTATATATTACTGGAAGGGTTAACACGGTTTTAATAAAACGCCATTTTGCTAACCTCGTCTGTTGTTTCTTTATTAATAGCAGAGTAGCCAACATAACCATAAAACATTATACAAAATCATTTTGATATTATAATTAAATATTGTAAGTAACATAGGCTATATAAAAAGTACAAATATTTAACACTCTCCCTTAATATCAAAATGTTTTAAAATAAAGTACAAAAGAAATTGACTGCATAATTTGTTAGTATTAATGATATTGCATAATGACTCTAATAAAACAAAATAGCCTACTTTAATTTAACTTACAATAAGGCTACCATATATTTGTTTGCTTCTTTTTAAACAAATTCATAATAATCTGTCATAGCCTATCTAATGAAATTTTTTTTTCAGTTTTTAGTCTTAGAAAAATACTATTTACAAAGTTTGATTGTTTTTTTTAAGAATGTTTACTAGCTTACATAATTTTAAGCAAAATGTTTTTAAATCTCTCAAACTTGGTGTTTGATAATGGTTTGGTAAACACATCTGCTAACTGATTCTCTGAACAACAGTATTTGATATCAAATAATCCATCATGAAATTGTTCACTCACATAGTGAAATCTGACATCTATGTGTTTGCTCTTTCTACTCAATTGTCCAGATTTTATTAGTTTTATCGCACTTTGATTATCAACATTCAATGTAGTATTTACAGTTTTGTTTGTCGACTCCTGGATGAATGTTTTGATGTATTTGATTTCTTTGCAGCATTCAGCAGCAGATATATATTCCGCTTCTGTTGTTGATAAGGCAGTTATGGGTTGTTTTCTAGAACTCCATACTATTGGTGTGCCTCCTAACATTACGACGTATCCACTAGTACTTTTTCTATCTTTCACATCTCCTGCGTAATCTGAGTCACAAAATGTTTCAATTTCTATACTGTTTGATTTTATTGCAGGAAAAAATATTCCCAGATTTTGCGTTCCTTTTAGGTACCTTAAAGTTCTTTTCACATTTTGTACATCTTTCTTTTCTGGTTTTTCCAAAAAACGACTTTCGTAATTGACAGCAAATGCCATATCAGGTCTGGTTTTGTTTGTCATGTAGAGGAGACTTCCAATGGCTTCTCTGTAAGGAAACTGTATTCCTTCATTGTCAATTACAGTAGTCTTCTCTTCTTGTACAATTGGAGTTGTTACTGACTTGCAGTTTGTCATATTAAAATTAGTGAGTACTCGATTTGCATAATTTGTTTGTGTAATGTAAATTCCTTCTTTCTTTCTAGTTATCTCCATTCCAAGATAAGTGGATGGCTTTTCACTACTTATCATTTCAAAGTTTTCTTTAAGTTTTTCTAGTAAATTCTTCATTTTTTCAGGATCTTTTCCCATCATGATTCCATCGTCAACATGAATAGCTAAATATAAATCATTCTTAGTGTCTTTAAATATACATTGACCTGTTTTGAGTTGCGTAAGTCCTTCATTTTTAAGAATGATGTGAGTCTTTTATTCCATTGATTTGGTGCTTGTTTTAGTCCATATAAGGCTTTGTTTAGCCTACAAAATTTTCCTTCTTCATCAAATCCTTCTTGTATTCTCATATAGATTTCATATTCCAGTTCTCCATACAGGAATTCAGTTTTGACATCAAAAGTCTGAATAACAAGATTTTCTTGAGCAGCTAAGGAAAATAAAACTCTTAACGAAGCACTTTCAACAACTGGACTAAACGTATCTTTAAAATCCAAATTTCCTTTTGTTTGTTCGCAGCCTCTTACTACTAGTCGAGTTTTATATGTGCCGTCATATTTTATTTTGAAGATCCATCTGCTAGTTAGTATTTCTTTTTCTGCAACTTGTTTTTCATCGACTATCTCCCAGGTGTTATTCTTGTTCAAAGATTCTTTTTCATTTCCATTTTTCTTTATCATTTCCTGTCATACATTCTTTGAAAGTAAGCATCACTTGTCCATCTTGAAGATTTTCTTCATATCTAGTAGGACGTTTAATATTTACCCTTGGTCTTAAATTGTAACCTTGTTCTTGTTCATGTTGTTCATTTGTATTAGGCCTATCAGTTTCTAGTCCAATTTCTTCTAGGCCTATTTGATTTTCTTTGACTCGGTTATTCCCTTTTTCTTCATTCACGTTTTCTTCTTCAATGATTTCTTCCATATCTTCTTCTTGAGTACATGGTACTATTTCTGGTATTTCTTCTGCTTTTGATTTTACAGACTCCCTTTTGAAGACAACATCTCTTGATACAAAAATATTTCTTTTCACTGGATCCCACAATCTGTATCCATTTAGTCTGTATCCCACAAAAATACTTTTCTTACTCCTGCTGTCGAATTTCTTAAGCCGTCCTAAAACTTTAGCATACGTTACTGAACCAAATGTCTGAAGTCTTGATAGGTCAGGTGTCTTACTATACCATTTCTCTGCAGGTGTTGTATCTAATGTGACAGTTGGACTTCTATTGAGTAAATACGCAGATGTTAGAATAGCTTCCCCCCACATTTCTTTGGATAATTCAGAGTCGAAAAGCATTGCTCTAGCTTTTTCCATGAGTGTTCGATTCATTCTTTCCGCTGTGCCATTTAACTGCGGCGAATAGGGTACTGTATATCGATAACAATTCCTCTTAATTTACACCATTGTCTAAGACCAGAGGCAGTGTATTCACCCCCATTATCACACCTTATTTTAGAAGTTTTAAGATTGAAATGAGCTTCAGCTTCATTACCATACTCTTTTAAAAATGTGAAAACCTCATTTTAGATTTTAAAAGATACACTTTACAAAAGTGAGTATTATCATCAACACATGTCAAGAAATATTTTGTACCATCATGCGTCTGAGGTTCTATTGGACCACACAGATCAGAATGTATTATTTGTAAAGGTTTAGAAGCTCTGTCTCTTACTGAATTGAAAGAAGATCTCACTTGTTTAGCTTTGAGACAAATATCACAAATAATATCTTCACATACATTTAAATTAGCTGAAATACCTCGAGACATTTTAGACAAGTTTTTTAAATTACGAAAACTTATGTGACCTAATTTCCTATACCATTCCATAGCTTCACTACTTTTAGTTTTACCCCTATGTTAGTCAACACTTACGGGTACATCTGTTTGTTTGACATTTATATTAGCCTTAGGTCTACATTTATTTTGTTCAGTGTTACAGCAGCTACTTTTGGAACACTTTCATTCTCAGTTAGGTTAACTACATACAAACAATTTTTGTTTTTACTACCTTCTAAAATTACATTATCATCTTTCAATATTTGAACTTTGTTTCTAGTAAATATTACCTTACCACCATTTTCAGTAATTGCAGTGACAGACATCAAATTATTACTTAATTCAGGAACATATGAGACATTTTTTAAAGTACACTGTTCTGAGTCGACATAGCCTACAGCTAGTGATTGCATACTCTGATTTTTCTTTGCAACAGATATGTCTTTATTACATGATTTTACATTTTCAAGGATGGATAAGTTGTTTGTCATGTGGTTTGGAGTACAACCGCTATCTACAATAAAAGTTTTACTTGGAATAATGCTATTTTGATTAACACTGCTATAGCCTACTGTAACTGGTGAATGAGTTTCAACGGTTTTAGTTAAAAAGGCAGTTTTACTATCATTAGGCCTATTGGGCTTTGCTTTAGATTTGTTACGGAAATAGCAATCTTTATCAGTGTGATTAGTTTTCTTACAAATACTACATGATACTTTAGGTTTAAAGGATTTATTTTTTAAGAAACAGTCCTTTTCATAATGATTTGACTTTTTACAGTAATTACAAAACTTAGATTTGTTTTTTGGACAGTTCTGACGGATATGACCAGTATCTTTTCATGAATAACATCTTAGTTCTCTAAGCATACCTTGAGCTCTGATTTTAAAAGCTACACTCTCACTATCACTCGATGACTTCACTTCTTCTTGTATCAGCCTATCCTTCAAGTTCTCCAAGGTTCTGTCCGTTGAATTCGTCGAGTCACACGCACTTGAAAAATGTTTGTAATATTCTGGAAGAATGCTCCGAATTTTGGTGATTATCATTGTATCGTCTACTTTCTGGTTGAGTCGATTGAGCTTGAATGCGACGTTCTGAATATAGGCTAAGTTAGACATCGTGTCCTTTTGGTTGTCAAACTTGTAGTTGTAGAATTCTTGTAAAAGAGAGCATTTTTGTTGTGATGTGTCTCTTTTATAAATGTAAGATAATGTTTCAGACATTTCCTTTGATGATTCACATGTGACTAAGTGCAATTTTACTGGATATTCAATGGTCATAAGTATAATATGTTGGGCTTTAGCGTCCTTTAATTTCCATGTCTTTACCTTGTCTGTATCTTCACCTTGTTGCTCCAAAGTTTCTGTACAATTTACAATATCCATAAGCCCTTTGGCTTTGAATAACACTTTGACCTCGAAATCCCACATTGTGTAAGCGTCGGCATCTTTAAGTTTTTGTATATTGTTTATTTCACTTTCGCCACTAGACATTTTTACACGACGTCAATTAACACGATTTTTACTGGTTAAAGCTTTAACTGGGCCCATAACCTGATGAATTTTTATATATTACTGGAAGAGTTAACACGGTTTTAATAAAACGCCGTTTTGCTAACCTCGTCTGTTGTTTCTTTATTAATAGCAGAGTAGCTATTAACCATAACCATAAAACATTATTCAAAATCATTTTGATATTATAATTAAATATTGTAAGTAACATAGGCTACATAAAAAGTACAAATATTTAACACTGGGATCATATTCAGATGAGTAGTACATCTCTCTTTGTGCTCTGCAATATGATCTTTGATATTAAAAATGTTCAACTCTTTATGAATACCTTCACTGTATAGCCTATCCTTTCATGTGCAGCCTTTAACAGGTCACAAGAATCTCATCTCTGACGCCTGTATTCTGTTCAGATGTTTTGTTGCTAAACCCAAGTTTCTTCAGACCACACAATAACACTAGCACAGCCATTACCATATAATTAATTAAATCTTATACATCATAAATACGAGAGTTTGCCTTTATGGTTGAGGTGATTATAGAAATAAAGGTTAATTAAGATAGACAATTTGGGGTGAGAAGGGTGGAGTTTGGGTCATTTTGCTAAGGGCACTGTAAACTCTAATGTATTTCTGAGTGTTTTTAGTAAACAACATGATTTGTGTTTTAGTTCACATATTTTAAATCAAGAGTGATTTACTATAATTTGAGCAATCTACCCTTCATTAAAAATTCTATCTGTACAAAATTAAATAATTCTGACTCTGGGTCAGTAGAGGTGATCCAGATTTTCAAGGACACCTCAATACAGTATGGCAAATTAAAACTTTTTAAGTACATATTTCAGATACACTTATACAATAGACAGAGAATTACAAGCACTACCAATTTGTATTGCAGAAGCACCAACACTTATACATGTTTGTTTGTTTGTGTTTTCCAATGGCTCCCCTTTGGTACAGTTAACCCATTTGGTAGCGAATTTCCCAATAAAGACCACTGTAAATTCTGAGTTCTTGCATTTTCTGGTTCAGCTTCACACACTCCAATAACTTTTGTTCATTTTTTGAGTCTTCTCTCCTGCACAATACACACTCTTCTGTAGTGGAAATTTTTAATTTGTAGTGATGCACTCAGAGACAGTCATGGCCAGTCTAAAGTTGGCGACTGCTTTCTTCCTGGGTTTTCTACAGTTTTTATCCTATAACTGTTCAATACCTGACAATGTTTTTCCTTTTGAGGTGTTTGTTGCTTCTTCCAGGAAGTGAGAGTTTGTTTTCCTCGTCATCAGTCTTCTTAGGGTGCTGAAGTCTTGTTGGATACTTTCCCAGTGGTAGAGCTTTGTCCCTCGCTTTCCCAAGATTTCCGCTATCTCATTTCCCAAAATGCCTATGTGAGATGGGATCCACTGGGTGGCAAAGTTACTCACGTCCAGTGGTGGCTCGTGCTTTGGTTGTACAGTTGCACAACCCCCATTAAATCCCGAATTGTATTTTAAATTATAGAATTATGAATAAGACAATAAGTAATAATAGTGTTTCAAGCTAAATCATCGTAATTGATCACTTGCCGATTGAAACGTGCAGAGCAATTACTAAAAACCGTACACACTCTTGCTGCGGTGTACATGGCAAGTGTGCACCAACTGTGACACGCTTTGTATATGGGGAGTAGTGCTCTGGCTGGCTAGACTCGGTTGTTCCTATTGCAGCAGTATAGGCTCGCTTGGTGTGATTAGGGACTGCAAACCCTGCTTGTACCTCACAGTGCCACCAGTCTGTTTGCTGAGAACGAAGGTAGCCGAAGTTGTCAGAGTTGTTTCACAATCGTCAGTCTGTAGGTGTAAGTAACACGTGGTGGAAGGGCTGGAAGTTCGTTGTTAGTGTCAGTTAAGTGTCAGTCCAGTTCATCGTTAAATGTAAATAATAGTACATATAAAGAATTAAGGTGTCATAGTGTAAGATATTTATTATATTTAACTGGTAGGACGCAATTAATTCTGTTGTAAACTTAACAAAAACGCTGTTCAGTTTACGCCCTATTAAAGAAAAAATTGAAATTAAAGAGAGTTGGTAGGCTTACACCAGACCTTTCAAATTTTAATCAAAGTGTAAAATCAGATAACAGAATATTTAATCGTAAATTTAAAAAAGATTCATGCAATAAATAATATTCGTGGTTATGTGGGGGTGACACTAAAATTGAATTATTTTGCTTTCCTTGTGTATTGTTTGGAGGCAAGGAGAGTTAGAGATTTTCTATTCAGAGAATCAAAACAATTTAAAACCATCCAACCCAACTGCAACCCCCAAATTTTTCAACCACCAGCCGCCACTGCTCGCGTCCATAGCATCCTTTAAGCTACACGTGTCACTTGGGTTGTGCTAAATGAATAACAGCGTTAGGCTGCTTCCAAAAGCTTAGACCAAATGAAGTGACATACAAAGAAACACTTACACATATATAGCTTTTAGTTTTACAACTATATTTATTATACCTTTGTAAGTAACTCGTTGAGTTTCCTGCAGGTCGCCTGTGTAATATCTTCAAATAAATACACTGCAAGTAGGTTTATTATAAATAATTATAATTTATTATAAATAAACCTACTTGCAGTGTATTTATTTGAAGATATTACATTTTATTATAATATAACAAAATTCATCTGTATTCCAGTTGGACATATGGTTCGGCAAATGATCTGCAAGGATTAGACTACACTGGTCCAATTGCCACCTACCATGCAGGAGGATATTATCTAGACTTGGAGCCTTCTCTGGAAACCAGTAACAGTAGTATTCGTCGACTGAAACAGAATCTTTGGATAGATAAAGGAACACGGGCTGTCTTTGTCGAGTTTACATTGTACAATGCTAATGTCAATCTCTTCTGTATAATGAAGTGAGTAAGATACTTGTTATAGAACACTGTTATACAATACACAATAACAGACCAAGGATGTTCTATTGGTCACTGGGTCAATATACTTTGTGGCAAAACTCACACACAGAAAAACATAACCAAACGTAGTACTATATATACTAAAAATATACGTCAGTGGACCCTGTTACACCGAGCAATCTACTCCAAGGTTGTGGTAACCAATCCCTTAGGTGGAGTGGATTGGTAAGCAAACGAGAGATGGGTGTTCTGTCAGGGCAGTCTGAGGGTATCCTGGGCCCTGGCCTGGGAGGATGGTGCACATCTGCAGCAGGGTGTGCATCTAGTGTGGAGGTGGAGGAGGCTATAGTAGCCCAACGGCTGCACACATGGGCTAAGTCAGTTAGCCTGCAACTGGGCAGAGAGAGTTATCTTAACCTTGACAACACAAACTTTGCTTTGACGAATTACTTGATAACAAACATTTTTTATAATCGCCTTGAGATTCGTGTTATCAAGGTTCCACGGTATTAATAATAAATAACACTTGTTTTTACAAGAATATATTATATTATTATATATAACCACCAAAATCAGTAAATTTTTTTTATTTATTTTTATAAATAAGGCCTTTTCGAAATTATTATAATTTCATCATCAGTTTACACTATAAAATGTTGTTATTTGTGTTAATTATATTTCACTTCACTTCATATTGAATCTTCCACTGCCATCATTATTTGGTGAAACCAAGCAAGTCACATATTGAAATAGTTGGTCATTTTCGAATATAGTCTGCTGATTCATCAATTTGTTATATTTTTTATCTAGGTATATATATAATTTTTCTAACTGTATAATATCATTCTTATTATTATTTACTTCTATTATTTCCATATTGTTGTTTATATCTGTTATATTATGATATGACAGACTATATTCGAAAATGACCAACTATTTCAATATATGACTTGCTTGGTTTCACCAAATAATGATGGCAGTGAAGATTCAATATGAATATACCTACATAAAAAATATAACAAATTGATGAATCAGCAGACTATATTCGAAAATGACCAACTATTTCAATATATGACTTGCTTGGTTTCACCAAATAATGATGGCAGTGGAAGATTCAATATGAAGTGAAGTGAAATATAATGAACACAAATAACAACATTTTATAGTGTAAACTGATGATGAAATTATAATAATTTCGAAAAGGCCTTATTTATAAAAATAAATAAAAAAATTTACTGATTTTGGTGGTTATATATAATAATATTATAACAAATCAGTGGCATAATGTTTAACAAAATAATATATTATATATATTTTTTATTTTTACAATGTTTCAATAGCCTCAATTATCATCATCAGAATGTATACAAATTAATACAATGTTTAATAAAATTTTTGAAATCAATTTTTATTGTTCATAATAAGTAATAGGTTTGATTAATTTAGGCATCACACAAAAATTCTCTAGAAACAGTTTCTAGAAGCTTTAAAATTGTGCTTAGGGAGAGATTATTTTTAGTTCAATAAGGAGTTTTACTTAGCATTATTCAGATGTGTGATGAGATCCACAATTGCTCCCATTCTTGCCTGGAACATATTCTAGACAAAAAAACTCCAAACTTTATCATTTTCCATCCGTTTCTTTACAAATATGTAGACAACATCATCACCGCTATACCAACAATAAACATACAAGCAATATAATTGAAAACAGTAAGGAAAAATGTTCAAATAGCATAAATGTAACTGCTGACCAAACAAATGAAAGTATAGCCTACCCAAAGAAATGACAGAACATCTTACAGTGCACAATAGCTAAGAACAAGCTATCACTACTACTAAATATTTTTCCTTGCCATATATAAAATCATTACCTGAGAAAGAATCTCTAAGATACCAAGGGCTAACAAAAACACATATATAAAGTACAGAAATGTCAATACGATAAATAAACTTTTCATGGATACCAAAGACAGAGATGGAACAGAAGAAAAATCCAATGTTGTTTATGAAATTCATGTCAAGAAAACTGTGGTAAAAAATACTGTGGATACTCTGAACTATATTTAAAAATAAGAGTATATCAACACAGATTCAGCTGTGACAAAATAGAAACCAATAAACATGACCCAACCAGCCTTAACACAACATGCTTGTGTACATGGCCACACCTTCCACTTTGACAAAGCAAAAATAATAAATACTGAAACTAATAATTTCAAATGCCAATTATAAATATCGAAGAAATAGACAAATTTCTTTAATCAAAAAACTGATGTGCAGAGTCTCAGTAAGTGTTATTCAAACTTAATACATTCCTAAAAACAAACCAAAAATAAAAACTGACAATCCCCTCCTTCATTGAACCCATTATAGGCCTACATGGATATTCTTTACTTTATGTGTCTGCTCCTTCTTTAGTCATGTAATAGATTCACACACAGTCGCTATGCATGGCTTTCTTCTTCTTGTTCCAAACCTCTTCTACCGCAAGATGTAGAGGTTGAGTAAAGGTGTCGGCACCGTGGTCTCTGCATGGCCAGGGCTTTGGCTTCATTCTGCTGCACTCCCAGCCCCTGCAGAGAGCATCTCACATTGTCCTCCAAAGTCACTCTTCTCCGGTCCCTGGGTCTAATTCTTGCCACAGTTGTTTTGGAAGTCTATCCCCTTCCATCCTCTGAACATGTCCAAACCAGCACAACTGCGCTTCCTTAATTTGATCTTTCAAAGTTACTGTCTTAAGACTCACTTATAGTAGTGTTTCTGACTCGATATCTTCTTGTCTTTCCTTCAGCCTTCCTGAGGTATCTCATCTCCATAGCTTGGAAAGAGTTTATAGCTTCTCATTTTTAGCCCAGGTTTCAGCCCCATAAGTAAGAACTGTCACATACGTGTTTTTGAAAATGGTCATCTCAACTTTCTTCAATGAACTTTGTTTTAGTGCAAGGGAAAGTCTCAAGCCACTGTACCCAATTATTCTTTATTTAATTTCTACATTGATTTTACCATCTGAGCTTATTATAAAGCCAAAATATTTAAACTATTGGACTTGTTCCAGTTGCTTCCTTTTGATGGTAATCCGGTGTTGAACTGGCTCTCTGGCAACAATCATTGTCTTCGTCTTTACCAAACTTACTTTCAGTCCTCTTCTTTCCAGCTCCTACACCAAATATCAAGGTTCCTTTGGAGTCCCTCTTCTGTACTGGAGAGTAAGGCTACATCATCTGCGAATGCAACAGCCCCAGTGCGAATCGGCTGAAGCCTCCAATTTCCAACAAGGAATCCTCTAATTCTGGCCTTGCAAATTTCCATTACACTATGCATGGTACAAAGTGTAATTAAATGTAACCAATATGTGTTTGAACAGTATATTATATCTTAGTGTACGTGTAGTCTGTTTCTTAGGCTTTCACGGCATGCATCATAATTATTAAAATTATTATCTGGGCTGTAAGGCCGTGGTCTTCCAAATTCTTCATGCCAATAGGTGTTCATCACTTCATCAGTTGTTTTGGCCTCACATCTGGAGGCCACCTGCAGTGAAAGGACTTTAAAAACTGACAAGATGGTACATCAGTACAACTACAGTTACTTTTTAAAGTCCTTTTCACAAAGGCTAGTGCGTATTTTATTGTGTTGTAATTAAAACCAAATATGATATAAAAAGTTTTCTTTATACTTACAGAAAATATGGTACAAAAGTGCTAATACATACATATTAGTGACTGTTTTGTTGTTTACAGGCTTGTATTTGAATTTCCACCAACGGGAGGCGTAATCTCGAGCACTGATCTTTCAACTCAAAGGCTTATTCGTTACCACACAGCTCATGATTTTTTTATACTGGTGTGTGAAATAGGATATATTGTATTTTTCATTTATTATACAGCCGAAGAATTTTATGAAATGTTTTATTTTAAATGGGACTATTTGAAGTCATTTTGGAACTGGATTGACATCCTCCTGGTTATAGTAAGTATAATATTTGCTACAGTATTGTTATATTTAATATTGTGTACACACAAAATATGGTTGTCGGAAGGTTTGGAACAGCTAGCGAATTCAACTTCATTGGACACACTTCCTTACTTTTAAACAACTAAATATTTTGGACAACTGTAGGTTGTATTTTGATAATAATTTATTTGAGTAATTTGTAACCAAATTAAGAAGCCTTGAGTTGTTTACGGAAATATGCATTCCTTCCACTGACGTCATCAGGGCTCGTCACGTTATCTCTGTATGTGACATACGTTTTTTGCTGTGTTTGTCGTTTTGCAATGAAAACGGTCGGAATCCTGTCAATTCACATCTACGTTTTATAAAATAGTTATATAGTCCACTCACCAAAACTTTACAGGGATTATGAAATATTTAAATAGTTATTACCAAATAATTGTTAAAAATAAATGAATACAATAATTATGGTCGTTTGTACCATGTTTTATAAATTTAGTATTGTATCAGAATTATACCATCACAAAACCCCCTCAATGAAAGATTTTGTGCCGAAGCATAAAAACTTTCATTGACACATTCATACTTCCTAAAGGGATCAGCCAGGACATGTCGCCACAACCCCCTTACAATTTATATAAAAGAAAATAATCAATAACTCACCCGTGGTCTGATGACGATGACAGAACCTGCATGACCTTACTGGACTTCTCCTTCGAGATCCCAACACCATAAGGCGAATCAGGCGCGTAACGCTCCTGCTCTGACGCGCTGGCCAGCTCAGGACCGCCGTCATAACATCACCAAACACTGAAACAATAAATTAAAATATCAAAATAGTGGCTTGGTATTTTACTCTATCCTTAACTGATCTGGTTCCCCTTAGCTATGTGCTGGTTTGTGTTAATAAGCACTGGGTTTGCTTGAACTAAATATAAATACAAAAATGTAACATACAAGAATTACATAGAATTGCCATTCTCTTCATGGACTACCCTGAATTGTAAAAATGGTTTCGATTCCCATCGATAATATTTAACTCTTTCTGTTTCATAATTAACGTAATTATAAAAGAAACAAATATTAAAATAAAACATGGAAATCCCCATATAAATCTACCAAATATTCAAACATGGATAAAACATTTATAGCAAAAAGGAATAATTAATAAAATCTTATTGAAATTAAAATTATTATTATTATTAACAGGTAATAATTGGCGCTGTTAACAATATTTACCCCTCTTTCTCCTCCACACACACTATTTCCCATACATCACGCTAAAATTTCTATATTAATACATAATACATGATACATAATAATACCTTAATACATTTAATACATTGGAATAGTTAATTCACACTTAATCTGATTAAGATTTGCACGTTCTATCTATTTAAAGTTGCATTTAAATCATTTAAGTTACAATTTCATTTAATTGATTAATTAATTCCAAACTTTCATTAATTAGCAATCAATTATTTATTATGATTATAATATTTATTTCAAATTTATTATTAATATTCATATTACATTATTATTATTTCAATTCATTCATTTCTTATAATGTCTCTACTCTGAACTTTCTACCTCACTAACTACCTAACCTTTCGCATTCTCATCATTGTTTAGTGGGGGTGACTCCTATATTCTCTATACTTTGACTTATTATAATCTTACTCACCTTCATCTAATTAACAACCAAATTTACCTATCATGACACCAATTTCTCAATTATAAACACCTTTACTAATTTCATTCCGACGATAAATCCTATAGCACCGCACGTCTTTGTACAGAGATGGGTGTTCCCTAACTGGCTATATACATTCATAATATTTTGCCCTTCCAAAATTCGGCAAACACTCCCTAAAACTACGCTATTACCTGCCACAATGCTATACGTTGGCTACTCCGTATCACCTCACCCCCACTACAAAATATCATCAACAACAAATAAATGTTTAGCCTTTACTTGACACCTCTACAAATAATCACTAACTACTGTGTCCCTAAATATCTAATACTCTCTTTGTATTATTTTCTTTAAAAATTCTTAACTATCTAACTCCCATTTACTTCAATTAAATAACTCACCTGCTTCTATTTATACCCAGGCTCTATCCCTGTTTAAACATTCTACCTTACTGTAATCATTGACAATTGCATTAAATTTATCTCTCACCTACTCATAACAGTACATCTCACTTTTCAAATATACATATTCTTACTTAATCATTTATTAATATTCATTAGGAATTACCTTCATTACAAATTAAATAATAATTTAACTTCATTAGAAACTTTCTATTGTAATTAATAATTTACATCTTCTGTTACAAAGATAGTACAACTTTCTTTTGTACCATATTTTTTCAGTAATTGACCTTTAATTATTATTCAATTATTTAAAAAATTTTACTTGTTTAGTTACACAAAACATGTTCATTGTTAATTATTAAACAATTAAACTTGCTGTTACATACATGGTGTACATAAATATATAAAATTTACCATTACTTTCACTTATTTAACAGAAACATGTTAATTATTAAAACATACTTGATACATGGTGTACACAAAATATACCTGTAATACACAACATCAAAATACATAAATACATTGATATTAACATATATAAAACAATGAAAATTATATAATCCAAACACATTATTTTGTCATTACTCAAAATCAGTCCATATGCAGTCCAATTCAAAACCACTTTTCATATATATATTTAATGTTCATTACACAATTAAACAATCTATCCTCCATCGTTGAATAACATTCTAATCTTAGGTCTATTTATCTTATTGTCTAGTGAATAAATTTTATTATTAGAAACATTATAATCATAATAATTATCAACTATTTCATATTTATTCACAATTCCAATATCATATATCAAGTCACGATCGAGTATGGTTCTGTCTACATCAGTAAGATCATATGTTATAATCTTGTTAGTCATATAATTTTCTACCACTACACCTGTTACTTCCCAAGGTAAGTGCTTGATACCATTATTCTCATTATCTATTATTATTTCAATTTCACTGTTACTACAAGGTAAGTATTCATTATTTTCCTCCACCCTCTCTATTCCTAACTTTTCTACAAGTTCTCTGTACTTTCTATTTACTTTAAAAATTTCTATTACTTTCTTTCTCTCACAATACCTTTCTACACTTTCTCTCTTAATATATTTCTCACTATAACACCAAGTTACACTCTCTCTCTCCAAATATGCAGGGGTCACTAACTCAAAATTACTGCACCACTTATGAGGTACATAAAAACACCAAGGAACTTTATTTGTAGACCTTTCGTCTCCCAAATATAAATTTAAGGAACCCTCGTCCTTATTAAAAATACGTGAAGACTTTTCTTCACCCCCTAACACAACATCAAAAGAAAATTCTAACCCCTGCACCCCTTTAACAAAAATACTTTCTCCAAGCTCTCTCTCTGACTCAATACACTCAAACACCTCATTATCATTTTCTAACACCATATCATTCTTACTACCTATAAACTCATTATTCAAATTATCATTGTTACTCACCTTGTTAGCACTTAGACCAACATTATTTTCTGTGAATGTATCATCATTACCACCCCCACTATTATTCTTGTAATTCTCGTCTACTTTACTATTCGGTATATTAAATATCTTGTCTACTAACATTGCTGTTTGTTTTTGTATATTATCGAAATGAGCATGCATTTCGTCTATTCTTTGATCAAAGTGAGAATTGCGGCTTTTAATTTCGTCTTTTATTTCGTTAAACTTGATATCAAGACTATTTCTGATTTCATTTTTCTGCTCATCAAACTTGTCATTTAAATTAGTATATTTAATATTAGAATCGCTTTTTTGCTCATCTAGCTTTTTGTCTAATTTATCAAACTTTACACTCTGTTCATCAAATTTATGTATTAGTAACTGCATCAAAGCAGCTGTAGTACTCATTTTTGCTTTTTTATCTTGCTAAAACATATATGTTTATAACCTAGAAATTTGACCTTATTTTACTCACGTGTTTGCGTACTTTCGCAATTACCTCAGGTAATTATTTCGCTTTCCTGGTAGGTATTACTCCACATAAATTACGTTTTATGTAGAGTCCCTGTAATTTCGGGCGCAAAATGTGATAATACAAACCTTGTGTCACATAAAATTAATTAATTTTATAATAAACATTGAATAATTATTGGGCGCCGTGTTGCCAGATTGTGCAACAACATAGATATTAGGCTTACCTTTCGGTCCAGTATTCGTGTAGACGAACCAGTAATTGCGAAATATACCTGAAATAACTCACTCGTACTTGTATTTTTTACCAATGACATTACCTTTTATTATCAGCAAAAACTCTAAGTACATATAAAATTATTCTATTGAACTATGTGCCAAACACGCACGTTACTATGCCTCGGGGCGTAGTCCTATTTATTTTTTGAATAAACATTACTAAGAAATAAACATTAGAAACATAATAAACACAGTATAATATAGTATATCTGCACAACCCAGCACTTAAAAGATTTAAGTCACTCTCTCTCTCTCACTCTCTCTCTCTCTCATTCTCTGGTACAATTTATTTGATTTTGAGCTCATTTAAATTTTAAATAAAATATTTTGAATTGGTTTAAAATTGGTAATATTGAAAGAATTTTGAATTGGTCATTATTACACAATGATGTTGATTTACTTGAAATAAAAATGAATATTGGAACGTTCTCACCAAATTATATTTTGGACAGGTCTCACCGCACTGCTAGCGTCGTCGATCGTGCACAATCTGTTCTTTCTTTACATCGATTTTTCGGGCCCACACCGTCGTGTCTACCCACGAAAACACTTTGGGCAGATTCTGAACGCACGCCGTTTTTTGACGATCCATCGGCCGATGACACCTGTTCAAGTCCTTACGCCCCAACATTTCTGATATTTTAAATAGTTATTTAACCACTTTTGGTGGTGTAAAAGTTAAAATTCACACTTGGTGAACTTCTTGCTGGCCGGCTACGTTCACACTTCAGGATGAAATGACAGAGAGTCTTTGTTAAGCATTGCGTAGGTGGGGCGAAAACTACGACATCAGGCTTTTGTTCGTATAGCCAAGCCTTGAGTTGTTTACGGAAATATGCATTCCTTCCACTGACGTCATCAGGGCTCGTCACGTTATCTCTGTATGTGACATACGTTTTTTGCTGTGTTTGTCGTTTTGCAATGAAAACGGTCGGAATCCTGTCAATTCACATCTACGTTTTATAAAATAGTTATATAGTCCACTCACCAAAACTTTACAGGGATTATGAAATATTTAAATAATTATTACCAAATAATTGTTAAAAATAAATGAATACAATAATTATGGTCGTTTATACCATGTTTTATAAATTTAGTATTGTATCAGAATTACACCATCACAAAACCCCCTCAATGAAAGATTTTGTGCCGAAGCATAAAAACTTTCATTGACACATTCATACTTCCTAAAGGGATCAGCCAGGACATGTCGCCACAACCCCCTTACAATTTATATAAAAGAAAATAATCAATAACTCACCCGTGGTCTGATGACGATGACAGAACCTGCATGACCTTACTGGACTTCTCCTTCGAGATCCCAACACCATAAGGTGAATCAGGCGCGTAACGCTCCTGCTCTGACGCGCTGGCCAGCTCAGGACCGCCGTCATAACATCACCAAACACTGAAACAATAAATTAAAATATCAAAATAGTGGCTTGGTATTTTACTCTATCCTTAACTGATCTGGTTCCCCTTAGCTATGTGCTGGTTTGTGTTAATAAGCACTGGGTTTG